>OW240914.1:313389723-313455443 GCA_933207985.1 Pelobates cultripes
GGGAGGGGGGGGCAGTAATGTATTGGGGGGTCAGTAATGTAGTGGGGGAGGGGGGTGACAGCAGTAAATTAGGGTGAGGGGGGTCAACAGTGTATTACATAGGGGGAAGGGGAGGTCAGACGTGTATTCAATGGGGCGGGGGGGGCAGAAGTGTATTAGGGGGATGGGGGGGCGGGAAAGATCTGACTTGGGAATTTGAGATGAGGCAATGATTATATTTGTGACATTTATATTTGTGGCCCAATTAATATTATATATATAATGTGTGTGTATGTGTAGAAGGAAATGTAACTAGAGGGAGCTACAGGGGTGAGGGAATTATATTTGTAATATATTAGGAACTGTGGAGGGAAGGGGGTTGGTAGAGAGCATTAAATATTATATTTATGGCGTAGGAACTGTATTATATATTTTTGGTTTAGTGCAGGGGTAGGTAACCTTCAACACTCCCTTTGTTTTTTACTACATCTCCATTAAGGCTTGGAAAGCATCAAGGGAGGTGTAGTCCACAACATCTGGAGTGGCAAAGGATGTCTACACATTCACACACTGCCCCCACACACACCATACACATTCACACACACACACCATACACATTCACACACTGCCTACACACACACACCATACACATTCACACACTGCCCACACACACCATACACATTCACACACTGCCCCCCACACCCACACACTGAACCTTTCACACACATTGCACCACTGCTCCTATACCCTACTACAGCCCCATATCCCAGCAGACTCCAGGTAAGTTGTCAAACTGTTCTTAAACGGTTTGACTACTTACTCTGGGAAGGGGTGCCGACACTCCTGGCACCATAACCACTACACAGAGGAGTAGTGGTTATTGTGCATGGAATATTTCTTTAAATAATCTACAAGTGCTCCTCCCAGGCTCAGGTTGTGGATCCGTCACTGGTATATGACATGTATATTAGATATATATATATATATATATATATATATATATATACAGGGAGTGCATAATTATTAGGCAAATGAGTATTTTGACCACATCATCCTCTTTATGCATGTTGTCTTACTCCAAGCTGTATAGGCTCGAAAGCCTACTACCAATTAAGCATATTAGGTGATGTGCATCTCTGTAATGAGAAGGGGTGTGGTTTAATGACATCAACACCCTATATCAGGTGTGCATAATTATTAGGCAACTTCCTTTCCTTTGGCAAAATGGGTCAAAAGAAGGACTTGACAGGCTCAGAAAAGTCAAAAATAGTGAGATATCTTGCAGGGGGATGCAGCACTCTTAAAATTGCAAAGCTTCTGAAGCGTGATCATCGAACAATCAAGCGTTTCATTCAAAATAGTCAACAGGGTCACAAGAAGCGTGTGGAAAAACCAAGGCACAAAATAACTGCCCATGAACTGAGAAAAGTCAAGCGTGCAGCTGCCACGATACCACTTGCCACCAGTTTGGCCATATTTCAGAGCTGCAACATCACTGGAGTGCCCAAAAGCACAAGGTGTGCAATACTCAGAGACATGGCCAAGGTAAGAAAGGCTGAAAGACGACCACCACTGAACAAGACACACAAGCTGAAACGTCAAGACTGGGCCAAGAAATATCTCAAGACTGATTTTCCTAAGGTTTTATGGACTGATGAAATGAGAGTGAGTCTTGATGGGCCAGATGGATGGGCCCGTGGCTGGATTGGTAAAGGGCAGAGAGCTCCAGTCCGACTCAGACGCCAGCAAGGTGGAGGTGGAGTACTGGTTTGGGCTGGTATCATCAAAGATGAGCTTGTGGGGCCTTTTCGGGTTGAGGATGGAGTCAAGCTCAACTCCCAGTCCTACTGCCAGTTCCTGGAAGACACCTTCTTCAAGCAGTGGTACAGGAAGAAGTCTGCATCCTTCAAGAAAAACATGATTTTCATGCAGGACAATGCTCCATCACACGCGTCCAAGTACTCCACAGCGTGGCTGGCAAGAAAGGGTATAAAAGAAGAAAATCTAATGACATGGCCTCCTTGTTCACCTGATCTGAACCCCATTGAGAACCTGTGGTCCATCATCAAATGTGAGATTTACAAGGAGGGAAAACAGTACACCTCTCTGAACAGTGTCTGGGAGGCTGTGGTTGCTGCTGCACGCAATGTTGATGGTGAACAGATCAAAACACTGACAGAATCCATGGATGGCAGGCTTTTGAGTGTCCTTGCAAAGAAAGGTGGCTATATTGGTCACTGATTTGTTTTTGTTTTGTTTTTGAATGTCAGAAATGTATATTTGTGAATGTTGAGATGTTATATTGGTTTCACTGGTAATAATACATAATTGAAATGGGTATATATTTGTTTTTTGTTAAGTTGCCTAATAATTATGCACAGTAATAGTCACCTGCACACACAGATATCCCCCTAACATAGCTATAACTAAAAACAAACTAAAAACTACTTCCAAAAATATTCAGCTTTGATATTAATGAGTTTTTTGGGTTCATTGAGAACATGGTTGTTGTTCAATAATAAAATTAATCCTCAAAAATACAACTTGCCTAATAATTCTGCACTCCCTGTATGTATATATATATATGCATAATACACAGAGAAATTTCATTAATATGTACCATTTGTAATGAGCAGATATTGGCCCAGTCTTGTTGCTAGGTGCATACTCCAGCACAATAACATATTTAAAGTGAAGAGCACACCCACAGGACTTCAAAATAAACATTTTTTACAGTTGTGCCCTAAATACATTCACCATTTCAGTCCCATTAACAAGCTTTCCTTAACATGTCAAGGTAGTTGGACTGAAACATTGATTACATGCAAAGGCACGTCTGCTTAAAATAAATCTGCACTTTTGTTTATTTTGAAGCCTATGAGTGCGCTTTTTACGTTGAAGTACTTTTTAATTTTAAGTTATCTGTTCTAACTCTGTATCTTCACACTATGCTGGTGCGACGCATTATGGGGCTGGTAAATATTTTTTTTCCAGGGCTGCTTTTAATTCCCAGTCTTGCCCTGGGCACACACTCTCAGATACACATAAAATGACATACACACACTGACACACACTCACAGGCACACCCATTCTCACTCACAGACACACACTGATAGCTAAACTCACTCACTCACAGTAAGGTGGACAGCCCAGAACACAAGTCAAGCAAGGCATTTGTCTAGGAGCCTTGGGTGGCATTTTTTGCCCCCCTGAAAGTGCCGTCCCAGGCAAATGCCTTGTTTGCCTTGTGGTAAATACATCCCTGACTATAACTTATCCTTTTTATTCAATTCAAGCAAGATGCAGTATTTCCAGAGGGTCACCTAACTCACTGACATCCTCCTGTGACATAGTCGTAGCTATCCTCATGTTTAACAATTTTATCTACTTGCAAGCATATAACTGTGAATTAGCTAGGTCTAGACACGACAATTTAGCCTGCAATACATTAACTCCTTTTAAAATTAGATGTTATTATCACCCAGAAATGACTATGACTAAAACGGTATATTATACCACCGTACCAAGCTGTCAATTCATGCTTCCATTCCAATAAAACAAAGATTGATGAAAAAAAATAATAATGCCAAAATAAATAACTAAATAAATTCTTACATTGTATAAGGCTGCATAAAATCACCTATCTCAGCAAACAAATATAGGGATTCACTTCCACCATATGGCCATATTGAATGAACCTCAGCCAATGAATGACCCTCTGTGGGAAACGAGAGTTCCAGACTGGCTAACGATGCAGACAGAGATGGAGGTACATCTCCAGCAGCTAGCCTAATTATCTTCATATGGTCAGCTTTTCATACTGAAATTCTGCACATACAGACTTTAAGCACCAAGACCAATTCAAAACACTGAAGTGGTCATTGTGCTTGCAGTAACTCTTCACAAATAGTTAATGTGTGGGATTCTGGAAGTGCAGTGTTCTGAAAAGTGGAGCAAAGATATAAAAAGTAAAGGGTCCCCAATGGAATGTGCCTGCGCGTTCCACAAATTTTGACTTCCAATTCATCTATATCAATTTCAGGAAAGCAAAGAACTGGTTGAGGAGGGAGCAGGCTCTGGGAGCCAAGGAGAACAACAGCTTTTGTCAAACCACCCATTAACCCCTTAAGGACACAACTTCTGGAATAAAAGGGACTCATGATGGAATATTTCCGTCATGTGTCCTTAAGGGGTTGAACTGTGATAGCACTCCTAGAAATTAGCCAACATAAAATCAGAAATGAGCCCCAGTGGTTATGATGCTTAGATTGGCATTTAAAATACAATTTAGAATCAATGCATGTGTTTGGATTTTCAACCTACCAGGTCTCATAATTTTGTTTAAAGTAAAAACTCTGCTGGAAGACATTTTAAAACATGGCAATTAAACAAATATCTCCTCAAAGTGCAAAGCCTGTATCGGGAGTACTTTGTAATTAACAATGGGTGGCAGTGTTGCTTTGAAAATGTACTGATGTTCCTTTTTAGCTAGGAAGGATAGGCACATGAGTAAACCTGTGGACTGATAGACACAGGTAAAGATAGAGAACCGCCACACAGTTAAAATGTATTAGCCCCTCTTTCATTGACCTCAAGCAAATAAATGCACATACAGGTGAGAGAGGGGAAAATGTCTTTCAATCATTTTCAAGTACTTGTAATGCACATGCATGGCGCAAGCTGACTCAATTCCTTCCTATCGGGATTTAGAAGACGCTGGACATCCTCATGAAAGGTATGAGGACGTCCAGCTTGGTTTCATGGAGTCAAGCTTTGTGAAACTACCGGAAGTGCCTCTAGTGGCTGTTTGATAGACAGCCACTAGTGGCAGTGCTAAGACTGCAATGTAAACATTGCAACTTCTCTAAAACTCTATAGTTTTAAGGGGACAGAGACACATCACCCAGACCACTTCAATGAGTTCTGGGTGACTATAGTGTCCCTTTGAGTAGTCAAGCAGTAAGCAAATGTAAAAGGTTTGACAAATTACATGGGGCCCACCAGGCACCGGGAAAATTCCATTTGCTCCACAGGTCAAAGCCGTGCAGTGCAGTAAAGAGCCAGATTTGGCATTAGCATGAACTGAGTGCCTGACTAGCTCAGCGTAAACATCTTCCAGCAGCACATGTGGAGTTGACTGGCTCCTGGCGGAACGCAGGTGAGTTGTAAATGGTTAGACTACTTAACATGGGAGGCACCATAACCACTACAGGTAAGATGGCGCCCGGGGGCTCCAGCTCCGAAAACAAATTCACTGAGATAAAGGTGTTTTGAGGGAAAATAAATAAAAATTACATAAATGTTACAAAGACTTGGAGCAAAAGGTCAATCAAACTTTACATTTGTAAATGAGAAATGAGGAGAGAGATAGTGCTGGTTTGTTTTTGGATCTAGTTTATGTTGCCTAAATTTAAGCAAGATAGGGTAAGGCTAATTTTTATTATAGTGTGATTTGCCATTTTTTTTTCCCATGTAGGAAATGTGAGATTTTTTATTTAAATGGTCTATGTTGCGCATACATTTATAGTCTTTGAATAACGTTATATGTCATATTATTAAAGAAAGCCAATGTCATCCCAAGGTAAATCATTTACATTAAATATGTAGGATTATTGTCCTATGATAATGTTCTTCAAAACTTAAAATAAAGATAGTAAAAAAAAAAATGTGTTGTAATATGATCTTACATAGGATGAGCAATTGGCCCCAAATCAGGTCAACCAGTTGTCTCCTTCCATTCTACAGCTGTATCTCCACCAGGTTCCAGAGTTTTTCCCGTCTTGCCCACTCAGGCTTTAAGAGGCAAAGACAGGATCATCAAGCATGTTTCAGATGATGTGGTGTTCTTATCATTACACCGAACCTTACATAGAGAAAATATTATTTTCTAAAAGAATGGGTAAAAAACGAACCTAAACGTTTGATCCAATTCAATAATTGACTTGAATATTTTACTCCTTGTTTTGCGTAATCCGTGAACAGCGGGGGGTTAGATCTGCTACTTGAGATTGGTAGAAGGTTACGGTGTAAGAACAAAATCATGTTTTGATCATCTTTCCTCAAGAAAGATATTCACAATATCTGGTATTTCAATACTAAATTAAGGATAATACCTACATCAATTGCAGAAACCAATTTTAATTTGGAAGCTAAAGACAATTTACATTTCTGCAATGGCCATTATCTCAAAATATTTATATGATTAGCGTCAATACATACGTCAAAACTACTCAACCATCTAACAGTTTCATGATCAAGAGAAGCGTTTAATAACAAAATTCCAGGGGAAGCATTAACTAATTATGAGTGCATTTTAGAGAGAGTAAGGCATCCTGATATGAAACACGGTTTCTAAAAATATTATATGTCCTAAATAATAAAAAAATAATATGTCCTATTTAACTAAATTAAAGGCTGTATAAATATAAACAGTTGCATAACTCTTTATTATTCTATAGAACAGACCATTAACTCTGCAATGTAGTACAATCACTTTTGTTTGAACATACCAAAAAATAAGACAATATTAACAGTTTGCTACCATTAGTGAACAATGTCATATTTACAAAGCATTATTATCTCTCATTATTACTGTAATAAGCAATATGCAAAGCATTCCAGACTTGGATATTGGACAACCAAGGAGCCTGCCATAGATCGAGCAAGTGAAATGTGGCCAAGGCATGGGTTATTAGCGTGATCTATTTATATACATGTGGGCCTTTCTTTACCCCCTCTGAGAATGTTGGGACATTTCTTTTAGCGAGAGGTCTATGCATGATGTGCTGATAGTGCATACTTTAGATCGAGGGTGCACACATGAAAAAGAGCAAATTGAGGTTGGTGCCATTAGTATTTCATGAACAGCCTTCCAGCTCCACTGGACCCATATTGACAGTACCATCCAGCAGAGAAAAGTATTATAATAATAGAGAGTGAGATGTATCCTAAGAAAGGCCTTTGAACATTTGAGAGTGCTTATGAAGGCTGGAATCTGGCTTAAAGACAATGGGAATTGAAACATATGATCAGGATCGTTTGGACCTTGGGCGGTGCGAGGTGTGTGACCACACAGGGTGCCAAGACAAAAGGGCCACTAGGCATTCAGCGCAAGTCACATGGCGATATTACACACTGATCATGTCAGCCGGCACCAGATTGCCAGAGCTCCGCCATGATCACGTGTGTATGTGGTGCCACCGGCAGTCGTATGGGGGAACATGGCAGTGGGAAGGGAGGTGTGTGTAAAGAGCCCAGCTAAACTTCTAAAAGTCAGACGAGATGGCATGAAGTTGTGTCAGTCCCATCAAATTCAGTATAGTTAAGAGGTATGTGGGAGCGGGAGTGATAGATGGGTTACTGTAGATCAGTGGTGTAAATACAAGGGTCGCAGAGTTCGCAAGTGCAGCCAAGTTCTCTGTGTTACGCCTGTTATGGGGAGCCTAAAAGCTTGCTAACAGGCCACCTTAGGGCACCTCCTGATGCGGGCGCTGTGTACAATGGAAGTAGTTGGTTAGGGTTGACGGTTATTAAACCCTGCTGGTCTCACCGGACATAATGAATAACTCAATGGGTGCCTTTTATTATTTACTAATTATAAAATAGTGTTGAGTAGTTTAATGAACCATAAATATTCCACAGTTATTCGCATCTGCCTGATGCATGGATTTCATATATTTTAATATATTTCTTTAGTATATGAAAATTAGCTTCCATGCATTTTAGAGGAACAGAACACTGAATACACACCTTTGTATCTTTTGTCAATAAAACTGCCGGCAACAGAAAAGATTTAAGATAAAATAATACAACTTATCATTTCTTTGTTGATATTCTTTATAAATACATGGTTCTTTGTACAATGAAAGGACATAGGTTATTCATTAAACCAAAGGGATGGAAAAGAGTAAAATTATTTAAAAGTATTTAAAAACATGGAAATTAAATACAAATAACCTATGTGTCAGTTTTGCTTACAAAGTTGGTAATTCCTTAAAGGGGCTCTACCATTACCTTATATCTAGTTACACTCCTCCCAACAGTCCCAGATTTGTTAGGACAGTCCTGTTTTTATGGCTCGGTCCTGTTTTTTTTTCCAGGTATTCCATTTCAGGGGAGAAAAGAGAGATGTCCCCAATGTACACAAAAGGAGTGCATGAATAGACATGGTCTTGCTATTCAAAATAAACTCAACACATTGAGCCCATGAAATAGTGTTTTGACAGTACTCTGCATGTAATGCAAGAGATTAAGTAGAATCATGCACACTCATATATCACAATAAAGCACAAATAGCAAGTCAATGAGTTATGGCTCACAAAGTGTATTTGAGTCAGCAAAAAAAAGACTTTAAGAACCCCAGTCAATTTTTCTGAATTGCCCACATCCGTAGCACAGGGTGGCTGACTTGGCACAAGGAGACTCCACATGATTCTTTCATTGTTAGTTTTTGGGGAAATTGTGCTGGTAATTTTCTGTGGATTCATGGACACATCTTGGCCCACATTACACTCTGATTGTAGAGCATCGGGATATAGGGAGTAGAAGCGTGGTGAAAGATGTAGGGATATGGGATAGAATGTTTCTTCATCTGTATCCATCATTTACATAAGAGGTCCTGAGGATTTCTGTGGGTCACCCATACACAAATGCGTGGATAAGAGATCCCCTTGGCCCTCGTGATTAATATGGGGCCCTGCAACATGTTTGTGTTCTATATAAAACGTATAATTCTTTTAGTTAGCACAACTAACTGTGCGATCTAACAAACACTCACACACACGTATATATATATATGGATATGTGTATACGATATACACTTAAATATACCCTAAGAGATACACTGTAGGCACTATAGCCATTTTTTCTCATTTAATTGGTTTCACTCCCTGGAGCCCCTATTACTGTCCTTCTATTCAGTATTAAACTAGTTTCAAGCAGTTTAACACTAAATTAGAGTCCATGGCCACCCACAGTCTGGCCCCTGCTGTAGATATGGCCATAGCAGAGATTACACTCTTCATTAGTCATACCAAGTCATACCAGCAACGGGTAGGCTCTGATAGGCTGGAAGTGGTCAGCTGACACTCTCAGCCAATTGCAGCCGCTCATTGCTGGTCAGACTAATTAGTCCAGGCAGCACTGAGGACAAGGGCTGCTGGACTGCTCATATAGCATCAGAACATTAAAAAAAAAATTCACTCTGAATAGAAGACCTGTTCTAGGAAACTCCAAACACTATAACCATTTCAATAAGGTGAAGCCGTTACAGTGCCTACAGTATCCCTTTAACATAAATTTATACGAATAAGTCCTATTCTATCCTTCTTCCAAAACTAAACATACTAAAGAAGCATGATCATTTATTTGCCCAAAGTCCAGAATAATTATGCTCCATAGGTATTTGTATGAAGAGCCTTAGAGTCACCTGTTATCTTCTGCTTCTTCAAGGAGAATAATCATCACGTGGGAATTTATGATGAGCAGCTGTAATTAGCTGACAATCTTACACGTAGCTAAATGTCTTAATCCTTAATTATTTGTCATTGCTCAGTTCACCGTGTGATCATTTAAAAACATATAGGAGGAGTCATCTCCACACATGCAACACAAACCTGAAGGCTCCTAAGTATTTACATCAAGAAGAAAAAGAACATAAAGTAAGTGTCCGTTTAATAATTTGTAAAATCTGTATGCTAATTCCCTGCCTCTCAATATTGTATTTAATTTGTAAACATTGTAATGATGTCAAACATTATGTGAATATGACCATAGTTTTAATAGTGATAGAATGTTATGGAACCCAGAAAATTATATCTGGGTAACTTTTGGATCTTACACTCCCTAGTGGCTGAGTACTTCTTGAGTGTCGGTGCGCTGATGACAAAGGTCTTTTTGGTACGTTTCGCTATGTGTTTGTGTTACCATAATTTCTGACTTTCTCAGTAAAGATCTGTCGCTTCCCATGATTTTTAATATTATGTTAATTCATCTCCAATATTGAATAAATAGGAGTATGTGAGTTCTGAAAAATAAAATTAAATGTAGAAACCCACACTTATTTATCCGGCACCCACCCAGGCACCTCCATCTTAATTGTCAAATATTGTTATAAGTTCTGAGAAATAAAACTTTGGGAGAGATTTACCAAAGAGTTACACATGGTTTTGTACCCATTTTTTTGGACATTTTCTTAATTTTTTTTAGTCTAGTTTATGAAATCTGTTGGGTTCTTCTGCCTGTTGCATCTTTTGCGTATCTCCCAAGTACAACAGTACACCATATGTCTACCTTTAACATGTTTTTCTTTTTGAAACACATATCAGACTAGAGACATATCCTCATTTCTTGCTTCCCAGAGACACTATATGGGGAAGTGACACAATTCGTGTCGGCATACTGACCTCGTCCAAATTTGACATTGCCTTTAACCATAATCCTAGCTAAACAATACATAATTAGAACAAATCTTAAAATTAGTGCAAATTAGTCGATTAATGTCTCTGTTTCCGAAACAGATCCATCTGCACTCACACTACTGAGACTACTGATGTTCATTTACAAAACCTTACTTTAAAACATTTACAATATAAACAATATTTTGGGGATAGCAGGATATAAATAAATTGTAGTGATTATGTAAATTAGACATTAGAACATGTTAATTGACCCATCAAAAGATGACAATTACATTAAAATACATATCTGCTAACAACAATGCTAACATTATTAGACATTTTTGAATGCTACAAAAAAGTCATTCGTATAATCTCTATATAAAATTATATTTTACATGCTGCTGACTGCCACATGTAACTTTCTGTCCAGCAATATGTGGAGTTTTGCTTACATCAATAGATCATTGTAGAAACCTCTTATAAATGTATTCCCCTCTAAGAACATGCGAATAGATCTGGGAAAATGTTTCGACTAACCTAAATGTTCACCTAAAAAAATAATTTTTTAATGATTTCCCGTTTACAAGACATTCTGGAGTGCTGTTTGTTTAATTTTTTTTTATTATTATTCTTTATTTATACCACTCTGCATGTTGAAATAACAAGAGTCGTACTTTAATAGCACGGATACATAGAGCAAATATTATATATTGTCAAATTTAGCAAGACATGCAGAATGAGGTTTTGTTTATAAAAGTGCAGGAAACGAAAAGTGATTGCAAATTAGTTAGCCCTCTGGAACACTTCCTAACTACTCCCAAAATAGGTATACTGTTAGGGCTATATGTCTCAAAGGGTGTAAACCCCTCCTGTAGAAACTAAGCAAACAACATGCACCCTTCATGGTAACCGGGAGGCAGGGGGGAGTAGCCGAGATCTAACCCACAAAAAGGCTTTTGTCAAAAAAAATTTTTATTTGGGCAGTGGGTATGCTTTTAAGTTAGGCAGTTAGAACTAGGAGAGAAGGCCTATGGTGATCTGTCCTCTAGATAAAGCTGATCTTCAAGGAGCATGTGTCCTTATGAGTCATGACTAAACGGGTGCTTCTTCATTGAAACTCTTGATAAATGAGGTCCATGAACAAATAGTTAAAGGAAGATGATGAAGATACTCAGCATAGTTGCCAACATCTGAAACACATTCCAGGGACACTTTTTAACAATCAAGCAAGGAGTGATCAGTTCCCATAGCCCTGCCCAATATGCCCTATCCCCAAAATACCACCATATGACACTAGTTATTAAATATACATAGCCTAACCAATGAATTTCTGCTACCTATTTTAGACGATATACTGTTGCTAGTGGTAAAAGTTTGTAGTCTTTCACCACTAACAGCCACTAATAGCAGAGAGTAGCAACTGGTCAGTAAAAAGGATTCTATTCTATTGCTTTAAAGGACCACTATAGGCACCCAGACCACTTCAGCTTAATGAAGTGGTCTGGGTGCCAGGTCCAGCTAAGTTTAACCCTTGTTTCTATAAACATAGCAGTTTCAGAGAAACTGCTATGTTTATAATAGGGTTAATCTAGCCTCTAGTGGCTGTCTCATTGATAGCCGCTAGAGGCTCTTCCGCGCTTCTCACTGTGATTTTCACAGTGAGAAGACGCCAGCGTCCATAGGAAAGCATTGAGAATGCTTTCCTATGGACTGGCTGAATGCGTGCGGCTCCTGCCACGCATGCGCATTCAGCCGATGACGTCGCTATGGAGGAGGAGAGGAGGAGGAGAGGAGGAGGAGAGGAGGAGGAGAGGAGGAGGAGAGGAGGAGGAGAGTTCCCCGCCCGGTGCTGGAGAAAGAGGTAAGTTTAACCCCTTCCTCTTCCTAGAGCCCGGCGGTTTTCCTGGCACTATAGTGGTCCTTTAATACAATTTTTTAAATAAGAGTTGCTCTTGTTGTCATTTTGTGAGTTAGAATCCCAGCACAATTATATAGCGAAATGGGAGGCCATAAACTGGAACTGTCCCAACAAAACGGTGAGTTGGTAAGTATGGATGTGGATGCATCAATATGCCTCTTGATCTTATTAACACCTCATTAACTTCAACTTAGTTTAGACTGGAACCTACTGAATAGAATTCCCTGCAGTTAAGAGAATCCTGCACTACCAAGGGAGCCATCATTAACATAGGATTTTAGGTGCCAATGTTAACGGCCTCTAAAATAATGAAAATAATATCGTTTTCTTGCTTGAGATTGTATAGCTATGTATGTAAATTAAAGTAAAGTTAATACGTAATAGTTTTTTAACCATATGCTAAATACTTTGTGTTATATACAGAGTTCAAGAGCACAGCCTTCACAGGTACATGACTTCCATAATAATAATGTTTTACTGCAACAGCCTGAACCCTATTCAGTAAAATCATTAACCATGCTTTCATCACTTAGCATACAGTCAGGTTAATCTGCATTGCAAAAGGGTAAGGGTAAGCTCTCCAAATGATTTTTTTTTTTTTTTGGATGAACTTTTCTAATATTTTTTTTCAAAATGTTAAAATATCAAATATAAAGGTATGTATATATATCTATATTTATATATATATATAATATTGATATATCAATATAATATCAAAATATTACAAAATGTGAATATTTTTCATTATATTAAAATTGTATCCAATATATTAAATGATTTAGAAATAAAATTGAGGCAAATATTAGCTTTCATTAATCACCATATACACTTAACTGAATAATGACTTCCATTATTCTATATACGTTTTTGATTATTATGCTTAACATCGTAAGTGAAATGAGAATGTGTAAGAAAATAACAGTTACTAGGTGGGAGTAAAATACATTTCATTGTGAATGTATACGTTTGTCAAATTTTGGCACCCAGATATTGACGTATAGACATTGACATTTGGTACAAACCACCACTTAACATTTATCATTTTGAAATATGGACACGCACCATGAAAACTCAGCGTTTTCCAATGAATGGACAGCAGGTCTCACAGGAAGCTCAGTGCATGCGCAACTGTGGTTGTCTTAGTTAGCAAGTTGTGCTTGGTGTTTCTGCTCACCTTACTTACCAAATTCCATAGGTATTTAATAAAAACTATTCACCGTGGTTACTGCTAAGATTTAATGCTTAAATGCACTTAATTGTAAAATACATATATTTTAATATATATATTTAGAGTTTGCAGTAGTTAACTTGTCTTTTCCACTCTAAACTTAGATGTGCGTAATTTTCAGTCACATAGTGACAGATGGCCATATTTTCTGTCTAGCATAGAAACCTGGTTTTATAGCCTTTGGTGTCCCTCATTAATCTCAATGGAAGACGTTATAACAAATTAACGTATGTCTGTTTTCTATTTCTGTTGATAACCGTGTTTTTCAGGTATTTTTGGAAGTGCTAATAATTTCATATTAGTGAGTAAAACATTTTGTCTTGTGATTATTTTGTTTTTTATTAAAAGCGCATTTTTATGCTTTATGTTTTCCAGTTGTTACATAACATTATCTACAGTTTGTATGTGGTTTTGTTTACAAGTTACAATGTTGCTTCTCACCCCATGTGTTCCCTATTAAGGGTTGATAATTATGTAGGGATTTAGAAATATACCCCTCTCTGTCTCATTAGAGATTTTACCTCAAGACAGCAAGGTGAACTTTTAGTGTAAGACTTACCTGAGAGGTATGCCTTGACGTGGCAGGTGAGCTTACACTTAAAGGGACACTGTAGGAACCCAGACCACTTCAGCTCATTGAGGTGGTCTGGGTGCTGTGTTCCTTTTGCACTTAGTGCTGCAATGTAAAACAGTTCCAGAGAACCGCAATGTTTACATTGCAGCACTGTCTGCCCTCAGTGGACCGTCGCAGGGAGGAGGAGGGGCGGAGCTTTGACCCAGCACCAAGGGACATCAGTGCTGGGATAAGGTAAGCAAATGAAGGGTTTTTAACCCTTTATTTACCGGGTAGGAGGGGCAGGAGGGAGGGGGGAGGAAGAGGGATCGGTAGTGCCAGGAATACAGCTTCGTATTTCTGGCACTACAGTATCCCTTTAAATGGCAGTTGGAGTGATATTAAAAACCTCCAGTTTTTTAATGTGCGTAGGGTTTGGGATGGCTCTCAAGTCAATTTTTTTTGTGTTTTTATTGTATGTATTGGGGCTGATGTGCGCTATAGTTATTGCTGCCGCCCAGGAGTAGTGGGAGTTTGAGTGCAGGACTTAATTTTGTATGTTTGTATTATCTGCAGTATGTTTACACTGATGTCATGTTGCGTCATATCATCGCTTATCACAAGTTGTATACGTGTATTAAGTTTTATGACTACCCAAGCCATCACTTCCTTCCCAATAACAGTGAACGATTGAAGATTGCACATGTGGGAGGTTATCAGAGAGAATGACATTTTGTGTTTGAGGAATAAAGGTCATTGTTCTCATGTAATCTGGTAGCAGAAGCTTTTTTTCATTTGCTAATTCTTTTTTTTTTGTAAATATGTTTTTATTGAACATTTCGTTATGTTTTTTTTTTTCGATTGTTATCAACATGGAACAGAAAAACATGGACACGCAGGTCCCTTTGGTCATTTGTACATGTTTATACATCATAGGGCATAGTCATTTGCTAATGCTAGATCTGTATAGAATCCTAATTTATGGCACCAGATTGTGATTTACTGGATCACTGGGTGCAATACATTCTTATATTTCTTTAATTATATTGTGACAAGCTGTGTATGATCATCTGGTATGTTTGCTTTAAAGGAATACAATCATGTATACATACCACTATAGTGCTGGAGTTTTTAGTTATCCTGCCCCCCTTCATTTATTTAAATATCCATAGGGATTTGGGATAGTGCCCAGGTAACCCTTTTTTCCCTTAGTTTTTAT
Organism: Pelobates cultripes; assembly: GCA_933207985.1. Lineage (NCBI taxonomy): Eukaryota > Metazoa > Chordata > Amphibia > Anura > Pelobatidae > Pelobates > Pelobates cultripes. The sequence goes on from OW240914.1 coordinate 313,405,018, forward strand.
GGTACGTACTGGGGCTGATGTTTACTGTGGTCGTTGCTGCCACCCATGAGTAGTGGGAGTTTGAGCGCAGGACTTATTTTTGTGTATTTGTGTTTACTTTTGCATCACACAGCTATGTTACAATGCTTGTGCCCACCCGATGTGTTCCCTATTAAGGGTTAATAAGTGTGTAGGAGTTTAGAAAAATACCCCTCTCTGTCTCGTTAGAGATTTCTTGCCTAAAGCCGAAGTAAGCAAGGTGAATTGTTAGTGTAGGACCCACCTAAGAGGTTTGCCTTGACGTGGTGGCAGGTGGGCTTGCACCTAATGGCAACTGGAGTGGAGCTAAAAACTTCAGTTTACTTAAATAGGCATGGGGATTTGGGAGTGCACAAGTAAGTAATGTTTGGCCACTAAATCAAAGCTCAACTTCATTTACAGTATTTTTTATACAAACGTATTTATTATGTTTACCTGAGTTAAGGCATTAAACAAATAAATAAATAAGGCAATAAAAGAAAGTAATATCATATATGTGTCTTTAGACTAATGAGGGTCTTTGTCACCTTAATCATGTGTTTAAATTATTACTTCAACCACCATGGCCACTTCAGCTTCTAGAATGATGGTAGCAGTCTATATGTGTAGACCTTCTGCTTGACACCATGCAGTAGTTATTTATCTTTTAAAACATGTTATGGACTATAATTTGATGATTGTGACATATGTACTTAAGAGGTTAAAGACACGTGTCTGACATCATATGGATAGTGTAATTACCTTTACAATGCTGCGGTAGCAGCAGCATGCTTTGTTCAGTTCATGCACTTAAAACGTCATGGTAATTGTAAAGTTCAAATCTTTTGTAGAAATCCTTGTTTTTATAATAGTTCTGTTCTGTCTTCCTTCATGTCCTATCAAGCTGTAGGAAAAAAATACATATTTTGCTGTTATTTACAAAACATGTATTTACAGTCATTAAATAAACAATTCCAAAAAAAAACAATTATAAGGTGTAGATATATTTGAGTGAGAACAGACACAGAAAGAATGATAATCGCAAATGACATGTTTTAAATTATTTGTGCACTTTTGAGCTTAGCTCTGCTATGCAAGTATTACAATTTAACAAACAGATTAATCATTGCCGATGATATCATGTTTTTACTGTAGAAAATCAGTATTCAAAGAAAACAATCACATAAAGCAAGCTTTTCATCACATTTATAAGCCTTGAACTGATACATAATAAATTTAACGATTAAAGAAATGTAAAATCCACATTTCACAATCCCATTATCCCTAAAATACTTTTCAATTGCTGCTCATCAGTATGTCGAAGTAATGTGTCCAGGAAATTTCAGTGGATCTGGCAACTCATACAGATGTAGATTTAAATAGTATTAGATCAGGTGTGCCCAAAAGGTAGATCCCCAGATGTTTTAAAGCTACAAAAGCCATGACTCCTTGTCATTCTAAATGCATGCAAAGACACTCAAAGCATCATTGGAGTTGTAGCTCTACAACATCTGGGGATCTACCTTTTGGGCAACCCTGGCTTAGATTGCCAGCAATAGTTAAGTGTTAGTTATCAACGCAATATGCAGCAAAATATGTTCCCAGAAACCACACTGTTGGACCATGCTAAACATGAAAGTTAGCTAAGGCAGTCAGATCATGATTTTAACCATACGCGTGAAAATCTATTAATCAAAAAGTATATGTTTTTGTACACATTCCTAATTCATTTGGAGGTCAAACAACCCTGTTAGACCACCTACCCACTACGCACTTATCTACTGTGATGTGAGCTATGGCCTTTGGCCGAAAATCAGTTGAAGAGAAAATGCCACTTCTCTGGAGTTTACTCTATTGAATAAAACATTGAAACTCACCTACAACAAGCTCCATCATAATATACATTTATATTAAAGTTAAAGCAAATGGCACTATAGTCCAGTTCAGACAAGGCAAATCCAGGGCAAAAAATGCTAATGAGGTGAAACAATTTAAACACTGTATCATTTCTCCTCTTCTATATATGCTTTCTCTATGCTGACTGCCAGGTGCAAAAAACAGGTATCATAACAATCACTGACAATGAGCTAAGATGGAGACACCCAGTTGTAGGATAAAAGGGTATTGACTTTTACATTTAATTATACTTTTCAACCCTCACAAATACATATTTGTTAAATATAGGGATAAGTTAATATAATATAAAAAATCCTGGGCAGTTACGGTATCCCTTAAAGTGACAAAAAAATTTTTTTTAATATGCAGACATATTTCTGTAAATAATAATATATTAAAATATGGAGAGGTTTGGATGATGTGATCCTTGTGTTACAATCAACCTAATTAAATTTTCCATTAAATGGTTTTCTACGTGAGTTCCTTATTTGTCGTACTGAAGCCTTTGGCTTGTGTTTGTAGATATTTGCTGCAATTGTGATGGGGCAGGGAACAAGATAAACTGGAGTGCTTTCAAGGTAAGCACTGATAAATAGGTACACTTGCTAATTAAGCTGCGGCATTAACGTACATGGGTTTATTGAAAGCCTGTCATTATCCCACTTGCACACCTGCTTCTCAAGCTGTAATTACTGAACTTTGGCATTACATTTCTGGGAATTCCATATATATTTTTTTTCGTTTCATACTTGATTTAAACCAATCTTAAAGGGACACTTTAGTCACCAAAACAACTTTAATGCAGCAGTTTTGGTGTATATGTCATGCCCCTGCAGCCTCACTGCTCAATGCTCTGCCATTTAGGAGTTAAAATACTTTGTTTATGCACCCCTAGTCACACCTCCCTGCATGTGACTTACACATCCTTCCTAAACATTTCCTGTAAAGAGGCATTTCATATTTACAATTCTTTTATTGGAAATTCTGTTTAATTTATAATTTCTTATCTCCTGCTCTGTTAAAAGCCTCCTGTATGTAATTAAAGTTCAATTTACAGAGCATGAGATAAAAACTTTTAACGTTACAACTGATGGAAAATAAAACTACTTTGTTTTCGTGCAGGCTGTGTCAGTCAAAGAATGGGGAGGTGTGGATAGAGCTGTGTGGACAGAAACACAAGTGATTTAACTCCTAAATGACAGTGAATTGAGCAGTGAGTGAAATCTATACACCAAAACTGCTTTGGTGACTATAGTGTCCCTTAAGTCTTGTGATCGAGTGACAGACAACACTGATAAGAGCTAATTCAGCTATATGCTAAATTAACCATTTTACTACAAGCACTTTGTATTTTGTCAAATTTAATGGCAACATATTTATTTTTAACACAGGAAGTACAGCAAGCACATTTCTGTAGGACAAAAAACAGAATTGTGTTTATATAAAATGCTGTTAACAGAAAGAGAAATTGGGAGATCGGGATATTTGACTTTTAGTGATATTTGTTAAATGGGGTCAGACCATTTGTGACCAAGGGATGCAGGTAAGTGTACATTGTTCAAAAACAATTTGATGCTTACTGGAGGGACAGATTCAGAGGATTTCTGGCCCCATAATTAAAGTTATAATTAATAACACTGGTGGTATAACGAGGTATAAATTCTCTTGTGGGTCTTCCAGCGTGTGCATTGAATTGAACCCCCAAATGTAGTGTCCTCTTGATCTTCGTGATTCATGGCTTCTCTTTTTTGAACTGGCGCAATAGTTAGATGAACAACACAACAGAGGCCCTTTAAATTAAATCCTGCGACCACTACAATAACACTATCAGTTTATCACTAAAGCATTGATATTGCTATTCATAGCAGTGCTCTGCATTTTATCAGTATAGGTTTCCTCTTAAAACTATCATTGGAAATCGTTGACTAAGCAAGATTATAGCTAGTGATTCTGCAGCAAAAATACTTTACTGGGAAATCATATTAACTGCTTTTAAATCTGTTAGATCAAGAACAGCAACAATTCCAACCCTGAAGCTACTGACATTAAATAAAACAAAAAATACCCAGACTGTAACTAGAATACTTTGGAATGTTTGGTTCATGGAATGTGTATGAATGCTTTTAAAAAAATCACACTATCAAAGTGAATTTGAACATAAGTATGATCTATTTTACTATAGGAAATTATAAGATAGACAGACAGGCAGGCGGGGGGAAGGACGGACAGACGGACGGACAGACAGACAGATTTATATCCAGGCAGGGGGACAGACGGACAGACTGACGGACAGACAGACAGACAGATTTATATCCAATTCATTTATAGTATTTAACTGGCACAATGACTAGAACAAATTATTTTCAGATTTTAATAGGAATCTGTCATGTTTTCCTCAACAGAAGCCTTTTCAGTGAGGTCTGCAAATCAAATTCTGTAATGCTGATCATTTATCTCTACAGCGGGTGGTTCTTAAATCCTGAGTCAAGACTCTAAATTGGGTCTTTATGCTATTTTAGTGAGCCTGTAATGCTTGGAAGAGGCTCGTCATATTCAACAGGCTCCAGCAACTGCTCTCAATAGACGTGTTAGCAGCACTGTTTCCAATGCTAGAGAGACCCCGATATAACACTGGGAAAAGTCTAATGAAAGCATTTTACCAAATTCATTTTAGTATATAACAGCTAAAAAATGTGTCTTTCAGGTCATTGGAAATTAAAGGGAAACTATACTGCTAGGAATAAAAAGTTATAATCCTAGCACTTTAGAACCCCTCACCCTTGTGTGCTCTCCCCTCCCCCTCTGCAGCATTGAAAGGGTTAAAACCCTTTTTGTCACTTACCTGATCCAGCGCTGATGTCCCTGAGCGATTAGCCTCTGCTCTTTCTCCGTCTATGTTGGGGACCTAAAGTGCATGCGCGGCGAGCACTGCGACAACATTAGGACTAACCCATAGGAAAGCATTCAATCAATGCTTTTCTATGGGGTTTTAGCTAATGCTGGATGCCCTCATGCAGAGCATGAGGACGTCCAGTGTCAGGCGACCAAAAGTCATCTAACAACCCAGAAGTGCCTCTAGTAGCTGTCCGGTAGACAGTCACTAGAGGCAGTATTAACCCTGCAAGGTAATTATTGAGGCTACTCAATAACTACAATACTTACAATTGCAGGGTTAAGGGGACAGGGGCACTGCAAACAGACAACGTCAATGAGCTGAAGTGGTCTGGTTGCCCATAGTCTCCCTTTAAGTGTGAGTAGCTAATCTGACTCTCTGTCGAGAAAAGTTGAAAGGACAATCTAAGCACTAAGACAACTACAACTTAACATACAAGCTATTCCTGCTGTCACAGGCAATGTTTACAGCTTGCCAGGAACATGCCTCTAGTGGTTATCAGACTGGCAACCACTAGAGTTACTTCCTTATGCAGCCTTCAATAATAATAGGGGCTCAGGAACAAAATTTAGGAATGGGCTTTTACAACACAAAACACACACCTGACCCCAAACTGACGCTCACCCTCTGAAACAAGCGTGTATTAACATGAAGATGTATTGTGTGTGCGTATGTGTTTGTGTGTGTGTGAATTAGGTGAATTATGTGGATATGTATCAGTGTAGTGTGGGAGAGTGTGTGTTAATGTGGATGTGTATCTGTGCAGTGCGACAGTGTGTGTGTAATTTTAACGGTGTATTTGTGTGAATATGGGTTTGTATCTGTGTGGTGTGGCAGTGTGTGTGTGACTGTAGGAGTATGTTAGTGTGATTGCATGCAGGTTAAGCCAGAATATTATCTTCTGCTTTTCCTGTGTTAATTTTGTCCAAGTTGTCTCTGGTGATTTGTGTTTAATGCATTACCTATATAACTTTACAAATAGAGGGTCCATTAAAAAAGCCCTATTCTAAAGCTTCAGCGTGGCACTTCACCTTATGTATAACTTATACAGTTTCACTACTTACATTGACGGGGTAAGTGTCACTTAGACTACAAATGTATTCTCAGTTGCGGAAGTCATTCTTTAACAATTTAAAATCTTTAAGACTAAGAGCAACAACATATATATCTTAGGTTTCCATCCCAACGGCTATTGATATAGGAAAAAACATAAACAAATAACGTCCCAAGTCTAAATAGAACATTCCTGACGTTCTGTTCTTTGTATTGTGTAAAAGGTGCAAATGAAAGTTGATTGTAAAAAAGAAAGTCAGCAGGGCACACATATATTTCTTACTCTGCATCTGAAAATACAACAGTTTCAAAGGACATAAAAGAGAAAAAATTCAAATAAATGGGGCACCATTTGCATCCAGATCAGAACACTATAGCAATCTACTTTAAGCAAATCACAATGTGTAGGCTTTTTTTTGGAACATGCAAAAAATGTTCGGCTCTTCTTTTCTCTTTTTTTAACAAATGGTTTAAAAATAAGGACTATAGATCTCCAGGGTATGGGTGGGGACAGTCAATAGGGCACAAAAGAAACACTCCTTTGAAGGAGGACACATTGTATCAGATGTCACTAGAGGAACCAGTTTCCTTACATGCTACAGCCTCAAAAGGCAATTTTCATTAGACTTCAAACTGGAGGACTTGCTGCAACACATTACTGAGCATTCTTTTCAATCTGGGTCAGTAATCTAGTGTAAGGGGGGAAAAAAAGGGAATAGCCTAATCATGTGACTCATGGATTGGATTTGATCCAGCAGCCATAACCTCTGACCTGTGTGACAAGCAGCAAGCTATAAACTTTGTAACCAGGAGGAAAGGCTTGTAGTTGTTGCTGAACATTCAGGGAGAATGCAGCTCACACTGAGCTAGGGTTTTTATAATAACAGCAATAGGAGCAGGTGCTGCTGCATGCCTTCTGGAATTTGTATATGATTCCTCTGACAGGTTTCTGAGATTGTGGAAAAAAATAATATATAACCAAGCAGATGCATTGGTAAGTTTTAAAACTTTTATTTTGGGGACTTTGAGAAGTTTTGTCATTTTTAACTAACAGTATGTATCAGCTGTATTTTGTTTGTTAGGTTATTTATTTATTTGTTTTTTTAGCAGAACATGTGTATTTGTAAAATAGATTTTCTGTAAAATTTACATTTATCAATATTTTTCTAATGGGTCTTGCTTAGAAAATAACATTGAATGTCTGTGTTGAAATCATATTTATATTGGGAGGGGGAAAAAAAGAAACCATTCAATCAGTTTATCTTTCTTGAAAAAATAAGGCAATGTTTTAAAACACACACAAAGGATTTTATATATTGATTAAAAGTATTGGTTAAAAGGATCCTACTTGATGAAAAGGAATTAGATTTTGGTTTGAGAAAGATATATAAGATCATTTTAGAATATTGTGTGGATGTACTCTATATATGATGTTGGATGTAATTTTAAAGTGGTAAAAATAAATGGTTTTCTACATAACATGAAATGTGTATTTAAAAATAGTATTTCCATTGATCAGAGAAACTTTGATTAGGATCCTGTTTGTTTTTTTTTATTCAAAAATGCCTTCTTTACAGAGAGTTACATTAAAGAGACAGCCCAAACTGATTTTCCCCAATTAATGCATTATACAGACAATATATAAAAAGTAAGAAAATTGATATTATAGCATCTACCTCTGACATCAGTCCCTGAAAAGAAGGTAATTTTTGCAAATAACCACAGTTATAACTATTGAACTATGTATAGTGTAAAAGGGACAGGGGGTCGGCTTGCACATTACCTGTGTATGCAGGGTGTTTTGCTGTGGTGCTGGGACTGTCTCTTTAAGCTAGGTCTAGATGTGTATGTAGAGGGTGTATACAGATAGTAGTAATGCACAAAAACACCATGTATTAGAAAATTAAAGCATGATTCACTGATACCAAAACCTTTTGAGTTGTGTTCAGTATTTTATAGAAATGCTGTTAGAATATTCATCTGATGTTACTGGCTCTGGTAATCCACAATCAGTGAGGACCAGTAGGGTTTGCATGAATATAAGTTTGCATGAAAATATATCTGATCCAATATTCCAAATGCATCTTATAGGGATGCGTAGAGTCTAACGTGTGGTTAACTAGTAATGGTATTGAAATATATAGACAACTAGCAGAATTATTCGTTAAAGTGTATTCAATATGAATTTCAAATGTAAGGCCAAAGTAGCCAAACTGGACGTATAGTTGACTTAGAACATGTTTGCGGTCCTAAATTCGAATTCTTAGTTTAGTAAATCACCCTGTAAAATATCCAAACTTGAAAAAATCTGAAAATAAACTATTTTTCCAATTCAGTTATAAGGCCCCTTATATTGCATTCAGCTTAGTTTGTCAATTTACCGCAATAACTGCTTTATGAAACAAAAAACCCACATAAATATATCCCGGAATACTCTGCATCATTATCAGAATTATTCAGTTTGGCGTCATTAAATCTATATTAAGTTAGCAATAATAAGGCCAAATAAAAGACAGAGTTTAGGATTTCGTGTAAGGTATTAATGGTGCTTAGGGTTAGTGTACAGGTGTGGCGACAGTGGTTATGGCTAGGAAGTAAAGAGATGTATTTTAATATTAGGTTTAGTACAGTATTGACACAGAGCAACTTTGTATAGGATACTGAGCCAAAACCCAGAGAAGGAGACCAAGCTGGGGATTATACACTATTTTTATTGGACATGCAACACTATGCTGGAGACACAGTGAAAATTCATCAAAATAGGATTATGAATATTTTTTTAATGGGAGAAACACACCGTGACTGTTCTGTTAATCTTAAGTGTGAAGCTGTGGGTGACACACAATGACACAGCCAGCACTGACTAAAAGTGGCTAAATCAGAGGACAGTGTTGGTGTATGTCATTCTCTAGGAGAGATCCTTTTCTGCAAGAAAAATAGTCAGTGTCATTCTAGAGCAAGGGTAGTTAACTTTCAGTTAACTAACTATAGATGTTGTGGCTACATCTCCCATAATGCTGTTATAGCTATGATGCTAGCAAAGTATCATGGGAGATGTAGTTCACAACATCTGAAGTGCCGAAGTTTGCCTACTCCTGTTCTAAGGGTTGTGATGACATGAGGAAGGGATATCACTATTAAATTTGGCAATAGTGCCACAATTGAAGGACATATACACACCTGTCAGCCACCCTATTTTTTGCCTGCTAAATATACTCATCATTCTTGTATTGTAGTTCCATAGCTGGACATATCTACTCCAGGATTGGCTGAGAGGATTGGCTGTATCCATATCATTGCAAAGTCGGAACAGGAGCTGGAGATCCTGGGAATTTGCATAATGAGAGAAATGTATTTTTAATCATAGGGCATTAGAAAAGCCAAAAGTATCCATTTAACGTCATTTTGTGCTTTAACATGAAACAGACCAACCGCGTCCATAACTGAGGCTGGTTGCACAAAGGTTAAACCACCATTTAGAACATGACCACCCCATTTTAAAAGATTATCAAACTGTCAGTATTCACCCAGAGATATTTATTTTTCATCCATAAATCAAACATTTGTATGTTCTTTCAGATGCCAAGATATTACAATGTTATATTTACTGCGCAAATATATTACAAAGTACAGCAAACAGGCAGCAAAAAGAGACTTTTACATATAAGAGACAGCTCCCTTCTTATTTCCGCTAATAGATCAAAGTACGTGTGATTGGAGGTAGTGAGATAGATTTACTTTTTTAAAGACTACATTTAAGACTAGATTTAAATGTAGAAAATTATAAACAGGCACCCAATTCCTTAGACATTAAAGGACCACTATAGTGCCAGGAAAACATACTCACCGGGCTGGATGGCGAGGAAAGGGGTTAAACTTACCTTTTTTCCAGCGCCGGGCTGGGAGCTCTCCTCCTCCTCTCCGCCTCCGATCCTCCTCTTCGGCTGAATGCGCACGCGCGGCAGGAGCTGCGAGCGCATTCAGCTGGTCTCACAGGAAAGCATTGATAATGCTTTCCTATGGACGCTTGCGTCTTCTCACTGTGATTTTCACGGTGAGAATCACGCAAGCGCCTCTAGCGGCTGTCAATGAGACAGCCACTAGAGGCTTTAGAGGCTGGATTAACCCATGTATAAACATAGCAGTTTCTCTGAAACTGCTATGTTTATAAAAAAAAGGGTTAATCCTAGAGGGAACTGGCACCCAGACCACTTCATTAAGCTGAAGAGGTCAGGGTTCCTAGATTGGTCCTTTAACAAATAATGGTGTCAATAATTTGTGCAATCATATTTATTACAAAAATGGAAAAGGAAAAAAACAAAAAACAGGAAGTTTGGAAATTGTAGAAGTTAAACGAGGTTGGGGTATGCCTATAAGTATGCTGAGATAATCCATTCTGACTGAGAAAGATTGCATTTAGCATTGTTGCTTGGATTCAAACCAATTAAGTCATTATTTTTTATGGCATTTTAAATTAGGTGTTTTGTACCTGTCTCGATCAGGTGTTTTCCTTCCAGGGATAGATACAATACATTGTTTTTTTTACAAAGCTGGTCTGTGTTAGAGAAGTCTTAGAACACACGATTCCTGGCTCACTACAATAAACAAAGGCACAGATTAATAAGTAGTATCTCAGCATTTATTCTATAACTGGTATCATTTAACATGTTTATGGTTTAACAGGACAGATTCACTGAGCATCACATTAACATTTTATTTATTAGCATATAATCTTTATTGATTATAGCTCTACATAATTCATTTTCTGCACTTTCAGAGTGTAATGGTGTTATGGAGACAGGCACTGAGGGTAGTGGTGTTGTGGAGAGAGGCACTGAGGCTAGTGGTGTTGTGGAGACAGGCTCAGGCACTGAGGGTAGTGGTGTTATGGAGAAGAGCTCAGGCACTGAGGGTAGTGGTGTTGTGGACACAGGCTTGGAGACTATGGTGAGGCCTAATAGAAAGCAGTTGTTGTTGGGGGATACCATCATAAGAGGTGTGTAAATGGACAATGGTGGTCTTGTGAGGTGCCTTCCCGGAGCTACTGCTCACAGAGACAGGAAACGTATCTGTAATATTCTTAAGCGAGCAAAGCAGGAAGGGGAAATGGATGTACTTGTCCATCTAGGGACAAATGACTTGGCTTGCAATGAGGTTTCAGAGGTTAAGGAAGTTTTTAGTGTTTTTGCCAATGATATACGGCAGGTTGCTTCCACACTGTCATTCTCTGAAGTTCTGCCTGTGCATAACACTCAGAACGACAGAAGGATTGCGTATTAGGGACTTTAACTTGTGGCTTGGTGAACGGTGTCGGGAGCAAAGATTTGGCTTTATTTCTCATGGTAGCTCTGTTTGGAATGGAAATAAACCGTACAAAAAAGATGGTTTGCATCTTTCTCAAAAGGGAACAAATGTTCTCAGTGAGCATTCAGAGGTTTTGCTAGGATGTTTTTAAACTAGGAGGGGGGGCAAAAGGGTGATAAAACATCAATCCAATTGTCCCCCAAAGCAAGGACAGAAGGTGCCCGTAGCAAGTGTGTTAAAAAATGATAAGCTTAGAGTCATGTCTACAAATGCTCGCAGTTTAGGGAATAAGATCCATGAACTTGTGGCAATAATGGCAACTGATAATGTAGATTTAGTCGCTGTTACTGAGACATGGTATAATGAAAAAAATGGCTGGGATATAGCAATACTAGGATACTCTTTATATAGAAAAGACAGGGAAGGCAAGAAAGGGGTAGGGGTGGCCCTGTATGTGAAGGATAGCATAAATCTAGGTGAACATAGAGTCCGTTTGGGTTACGTTAGAATTTGGTAATCACACAGTAACTCACAAGACAAATTGAAGAGTTAGATAATCTACTAGTTGAGGAAATAGCTAAAATGACAATGAAGGGGGAAGTTATGATCATGGGTGACTTTAATCTTCCTGATGTGAATTTGAAAACAAAAATAGCTTCTTGTGCCAGGAGCACACATATACTAAACTCCCTACTTGGATTGTCTCTAAAACAATTAGTTGAGGAGCCAACTCGTAAAGAGGCCATACTAGATTTAGTGTTAACAAATGGAGATTTGGTATCAGATATTACTGAAGGTGAAAGTTTAGGATCCAGTGATCATCAGTCAGTGTGGTTTAATATAAGAACAGTGACTGAGTCACAACACACAAAAACAAAAGTTTAAGACTTTAGAAAAACAGACTTTTCTAAAATTATAATATGTGTAAAGGAGTCATTATCAGACTGGAGCAATTTAAATGGAGTCCAAGAGAAATGGGATTATTTAAAAGTTGCACTACTGAAGGCAACAGAAAATTGCATTAGGCTTGTCAGTAAAAGCAAAAAATTCAAGAAACCACTGTGGTACTCCGCAGATGTGGCCAAAATAGTTAAAAACTAAAAGTTAGCATTTAGTAATTATAAAAAAACCCAGAGTGAGGAAGACAAAATGATCTATAAGATTAGGCAGAAAGAGGCTAAGCAAGTTATAAGAGCTTCCAAATCACACACAGAAGAGAAAATAGCACAGTCAGTAAAAAAGGGGGACAAAACATTTTTTAGATACATAAATGAGAAAAGAAAAGTAAAACAAGGATTAGTTAGATTAAAAACAAAAGAAGAAGGTATGTAGAAGAGGATAAAGGTCTAGCTGACTGCCTCAATGAATATTTTTGTTCTGTATTTACAGATGAAAATGAAGGAAAGGGACCTCAGTTGAGAAAAAGGATAAATGAGTCATTTATTACACGTGAGTTTACAGAGGAAGAGGTTCTATTTCAACTGTCAAAAGTAAAGACAAATAAGTCAATGGGACCTGATGGAATACACCCAAAGCTATTAAAAGAGCTTAGTGGTGTACTAGCAAAACCATTAACAGATTTATTTAACCAATCATTGTTAACAGGAGTAGTCCCAGAAGATTGGAAGTTAGCGAATGTTGTGCCCATTTACAAGAAAGGTAATAGGGAGGAGTCGGGCAACTATAGGCCAGTAAGCCTTACTTCAGTAGTGGGGAAAGTGATGGAAACCATGTTAAAGGATAGGATTGTTGAACATCTAAAAACACATGGATTTCAAGATCAGAGACAACATGGGTTTACTTCAGATCATGCCAAACTAATCTTATTGATTTTTTTCATTGGGTAACTAAAATTATAGATCAGGGTGGTGCAGTAGACATTGCTTACCTAGATTTCAGTAAGGCTTTTGACACTGTTGCACATAGAAGGCTTATCAATAAATGGCAATCTTTAAGTTTGGATTCCAATATTGTTGAATGGGTAAGGCAGTGGCTGAGTGACAGGCAACAGAGGGTTGTAGTCAATGGAGTATAGTCGAAGCTTGGGCTTGTCACCAGTGGGGTACCTCAGAGATCTGTACTTGGACCCATTCTCTTTAATATTTTTATTAGTGATATTGCAGAAGGTCTTGACGGTAAGGTATGTCTTTTTGCTGATGATACTAAGATATGTAACAGGGTTGATGTTCCAGGAGGGATAAGCCAAATTGCAAATGATTTAGGTAAACTAGAAAAATGGTCAGAGTTGTGGCAACTGACATTTAATGTGGATAAGTGCAAAATAATGCATCTTGGACGTAAAAACCCAAGGGCAGAGTACAGAATATTTGATAGAGTCCTAACTTCAACATCTGAGGAAAGGGATTTAGGGGTGGTTATTTCTTATGACTTAAAGGTAGGCAGACAATGTAATAGAGCAGCAGGAAATGCTAGCAGAATGCTTGGTTGTATAGGGAGAGGTATTAGCAGTAGAAAGAGGGCTCATGCCATTGTATAGGAACTGGTGAGACCTCACTTGGAGTATTGTACGCAGTACTGGAGACCGTATCTTCAGAAGGATATTGATACCTTAGAGAGAGTTCAGAGAAGGGCTACTAAACTGTTTCATGGATTACCAGGAAAGGTTAAAGGATCTTAACATGTATAGCTTGGAGGAAAGAGCGAACAGGGGGATATGATAGAAACATTTAAATACATAAAGGGAATCAACACAGTAAAGGAGGAGACTATATTTAAAAGAAGAAAAACTACCACAACAAGAGCACATAGTCTTAAATTAGAGGGACAAAGGTTTAAAAATAATATCAGGAAGTATTACTTTACTGAGAGGGTAGTGGATGCATGGAATAGCCTTCCAGCTGAAGTAGTAGAGGTTAACACAGTAAAGGAGTTTAAGCATGCGTGGGATAGGCATAAGGCTATCCTAACTATAAGATAAGACTAGGGACTAAAGAAAGTATTTAGAAAATTGGGCAGACTAGATGGGCCGAATGGTTCTTATCTGCCGTCACATTCTATGTTTCTATGTTTCTTAGACCCCTTAATACCTCCTTCTTCTCTTTGTCATTTGTATGTTCTATTAACTGGTTATTCAAGTTCTTTCAGCAGAACACCTGCTGAATCTTTGCCCGAGCACAGCTGGACCAATCCGTATATTATTTTGAGAGGAACACCTGTGCTTGCGTGAGATGCTCTGAATGCTTCCACTGTTATGTTAAGGAGTGAGTAGAGAAAATAGTGATTTAGTTAGTAAATAGGTATATGGAGAATTGACAAGGTAATACTATAAACGCTTAGTATACAACCACATACATTTAGTAATCTTAATTCTGTGAATTCCTATGAAGCACAGGTCATAATGATACGATGGGGATTCTGTATAAAAAGTGTTGCATTCAGTTTGACATTCACACTGGTTTTGTGCGCATGCACAATTTTCTTATGTATAAAATTATTCTATCCTACATATATTGGTGCCTTTAAAAAAAAAATAAACAAAATAAAAAGTTAAATAGATAATAATATGTATTTCTGACATGGTTTATTCCTCTATCGATTTGTAGCTCAGTTTCTTTCCTAATGATTTTACTATTGATTACATTCACAAAATAAGACAACTGAATAATAATAGATTAGGAAAAAGGCACTTTTGTATTTTGAAAGATTTTTAGATATTAAAATGGAAGAATACTCATCTGTCTCAGAAAACCCATCAATGTGGCAGCGGTGAAAAATTTGTCACATAGAAAGTACAAGAAAGTACAATTTTGTATATTTATATATTTGAAGCTACAAATTTGTTAATTAAGAAAACAAACATAAAAGTAATGGGGGGGCGGGGAGGTGGGTGGTGAGGAGGTGCAGTATGGGAAAACTGCATCAAATTGAACATAACAAATTTTAGACATGACCCCATTACTTTTCATGGATACAATAATGTGATATATTCATTGATATTTTTTTTACTGTTATGGAGTAATCTAGTTTAAAACAATATGAGTCCATTGAGTACCACCTTTAAAGTTGACCGATTGTTGTAGGTACACTATCATGTTGCTATGATTTTGCTTCCTGTAAGTGGAAAAATCTTTGTTCCCACAGGACCTCTCTTTGTATATAAAGCTATCAAGTATAAGATTACTGAATAGATTTATGTTCTAGAGTACATGTGTTATGCTCTATAGTGGAAGGTAATAATTTGTCTATGGAAGGGATATCTAACTGTTTAAGTTGTAATTTATCATTTCAAATTGGAAGAGTTCCTTATAGTATATATATATGGTGGATAAATCTCAATCTTCTGTTATCCAAAAGTAATGCCTGGCTGTGCATGCACATGCAATAAATATCATTATTATATGAAAACGATTACGGGTTAATTAAAGGGACACTATAGTCACCAGAACAACCTACAGCTTATTGAATTTGTTCTGGTGAGTATAATCATTCCCTTCAGGTTTTTTACAGTAAACACTGTCTTTTCAGATAAAATGCAGTGTTTACATTACAGCCTAGTGATAACTCCACTGGCCACTCCTTAGATGGCTGCTAGAGGCGCTTCCTGGGGCAGTGCTGTGCACAGTAAGCAGCACTGCCATTCAGTGTCTGCATGCAGACACTGAACTTTCCTAATAGAGATGCAGTGATTTAATTCATCTCTATGAGGAGATGCTGATTGGCCAGGGCTGTGTTTGACTTGTGCTGGCCCTGCCCCTGATCTGCCTCCCTGACAGTCTCAGCCAATCCTATGGGGAAGCATTGTGATTGGCTCGGACCACCACTTCTGATAAAGTCAGCAGGCAGGTCAGAGGCAGACAGAGGCAGAGCCAGCAGCTGCAGACTTGAATACAAGTAAGATTTTACTACATTTAGGAAGGCTGGGGGAGGGGAGGGGGGGGGGTAGACGGTGGTTTTAAATTATAGGGTCAAGAATACATGTTTGTGTTCCCGACCCTATAGTGTTCCTTTAAAATGCTGCTCATCATATTTGAATCTAAGTATCAGCAGTAGTGGATCTTTTAAAAGAAGCACAGGTCATTTTTTTCTTTCTTACCTAATACAATTGCCATTAACATTGGAATTAGAATTTTTAAGTCATTACATATACTTTAAGAGGAAAACTCTCTGAGAGCTGAAATTCTCATTGCCCGGAAGCTTACAAAACGTATATGCCCTCTAAGACCCAGATGGCGAGGAAGCAAGATGGACGGTTTTTAGCATGCATCATGCATGGCATTACCCTCGAGTACGCCAGCATACAGGGATTTTGGGTTAAAGTTTTATAGGATTACTGCTCCATTCATTGAAGGCGGTGTTTGTATGTCTATTGGCAGGAATGAATGTGAATAAACACAGGATTGGGCAGTTTGGCTGCAGTATCTAAGGCCGGCCAGGTTGCAAAGATATGATGAGATTATTTGATGTAAAGTTCTCAATTTAGTCACAGAAATCAGAGTCTGTGTTTCTTAGGCGATCTCTGTGAATGCTCATTTTGGCTGGTCAGATCATATGGATAGATGTTGCAGGGATATATAATGCAGTTTTTCACCTCCATCTATAAAAGTCATATCATCTGCACATTGTGAGTAGGACCAACCACACAGAGAGCTATGAAGATTAGCTAAAAAAATGTATTTCTTTATATAGATATAGGTTTTCTGCACTGTTCGTGTGCTAAAAAGGACACTATACGTGGTCACTCAAAGTGAGAATTGCCAAGAGTTCTAAATGAATTCAAAGTGAATTTCTAATTTAAGGCCAGTATAATCAAACTGAAAATAGAACTGACTGGAAGATTTTTTTCTAATTTGGTTATTTTAGCCTTAATTTTGAAATTCACTATAAATTCCAAGCAATTATCACTTTATGAATAGCCTTTACAGGGTATATTTTAACCTTATTCTTATGCAGTTGAAATAATGCACAACAACTTATTTTAATATAAATAAAATACATATACTGCTATGTGAAAGCCCCTCTTATACAGTAAATCATTCGTGTCTGAACACCAAGTGCTCTTATTATCATCTAGGATGTAGCTGAAAATCTCAGTCAATCCTGGTCCTCTCATGTGGTAGAATTACTGACTATACACCCACTGTGGATGTTAAACATTCCCCAATTATTTCTGATCCAAGTAAATGAGACATACTTACTCGTGTGTAATAGAAATGTGACTTAAAGTAAAATGAATCTGAACGCCCTGTGTGCACCTTGCATTCGCTTGTCGGAGACAGGCAGACTGAATTTGACCCAGATCTGCAAAATTCTGTAAATAAATTGAACTGCAACCAAATTAGCAATTCTCATATTTACTAATGGCAAATATAGTTGTACATTGGTCATTTCAACCTAATCTTATATAACATATTTATCCTGTTATGTTATAAAGTTCATGTTATTATTGAGGTATAAAGTACCCCTCTGTGCAGCTAACCCTTTCATCCTGAGAGTTTGATATGTACATGGTGCAAATGATAGATTTTTGTAATGTATTATCTTGTATTAGGATTAATCACTGTCTGCCGCACATTGTGTTTAAACAAAATATAATTTTTATAGCTCTGACAAGAGGCATTCAGGATTTAAAGGGTTACTCCCACTCTTTTGGAGAGGCAGACGTTTATGGTGTAAAATTCCTTATTGGGCACTATGGAGAAGGCCTCCAAACCTGTAAAAAAAAAATAGTTTTTCTTACCTGGAATCCAGCATTGAGCAAAACTCCTGGCACTGACTTCTGTGCCCCCTCCAATGTCATGTGCGTGGACCAATCACAGGCTCCTTATAGAGAAGCCTGTGATTGGTCTGTTTTACCTGCTCAGAGGGGAGAGGGAGGGTTGTATTTTGAAAAAAAACAAGTTACACTGAGGGTAACAAAGGGAGGCGGGAGGAAGGGCAATTTGGGTGGGCGGGGATTGGGATCTTCTCTTTGCAGGCGTTGTGCCTACAAGGTCGAAGATGATCACGACTGTCACCAGTGCACTGGTGACAGATGCAAAATTTGCATAGAATGATGGAAAATTAGCAGAGCTCTAGACTGCCAATCTCCTGTGTGCTGGGGGTGCACCTAGCTCCTAGTACACAATTATAATTATCTCTGGATGTGCACTGTTTCAAACTGAAACATTGCACGTACTGACTCATACCAGCACGACCACTTCAAATCACTAAAGTGGTCACGGTGGTAGGAGTAACCATTTATTAAAGGGAACTAAGCTATGGTGAAAAAAAGTTTTCATTCTAAAACATGCAAACTAAACAGAAATAGAATGATTCAGGACGTTGTTTCCATCATGTTTTTTCAGGAGCATTCTAGTTCTACTAATAACAAACTGACATATTATGATGTAGCTAATCATAAACCGCTTCTTTGTGTAAAATATATGATTTCTGGCAGCTTAATAGCAGCTCAGAATGTGTGATTGTAAATAACTCTCGCGCCCACTGTAATAGCATGTTCTAAAAGTCAGAATTGTATGTTATGAAAACAACAAAGGTGTAGCCTTGCCTTAAAATACCATATACACTATTTTAAAGGTTTACTCCAACCACCATGACCACTTTAGTGATTTGAAGTGGTCATGGTTGTGGGAGTCAGTATGTGAAGTGTTTCTGCTTGAAACACTGCGCATCCAGTGCGTTATTTACGTGTGAGCTGAGGGTTAGGTACACCCCCAGCGCACGCCAGAACTTCAGGCTGCCAATGTCAATTCTATGAATAAAAAACGTCTGTCGTCATTTCACAATGTACGATGCCGGCAGACGTTAAAATCTTCCCCCTGCATCATATTATGTATGATGTGATGCATTGTTTAGAATAGATGATACATTATACAAAGGAATTTAGAAGTTAAATGCAAAATTTTGAAAAAAAAAGGGTTTGTAATAAATACACACGTAGATTACATGGTGGGCAAGTAGCGAGACAGGAAGCTTGCTTTAGACGTATCGCTAGACTAGGGACTAGTTTGCTAGACTGATGCTAAATATTTTTTTTCTCTTTCACATATTTCCTCTTTTACCACCAGAGAGTTTCACTAAAGTTGGGATCATCAGACGTTAACCAGAAAATTGCAAATTGTAAGCCAGTTTGGCTGTTTTAGCATAAAATTTACAAACACCCGTCAAATTCTGCTGTAGTGAATAAACCGTACATTTTATTGTTGTATGTGTATGATCTTTACAGAACGTTATTATGTTTTAATAACTAATTGTTGTAGTATATTTATTATGCAAATTAATATAACATATTAAATTAGTTGCGTAATGGTTTACAAGATACCAGTATAAACCTATCCCATGTTACGCCATGTAATTTAATGTAAATATTTTAAACACAATTTTCTTTTGACATTTGATCAACCCAGCTCTCCTCAGTTGTATTGAGCTGGATACCTGGATTATGTCATTTAGCACAGAGTTATTACTCAAGCATTTAAATACAATTTGCAATTTTGATCAGTTTCCAGTAGTTAAAGGGACACTAATGGTAAAACATGAAAATCATCATTCTTTAGAGATTAACACTGAGTAAATCCAGGTCACTCTGATCTGTGGAATAATTCTATTTACAGAGAATGGTGAACTTTGTATCTGTATCTCTTTGTAGGTTTCAGCCCTCTATGAGTGATTAGACATTATAACTAAAGGAATTCTCTAACTTGATGGAGACGATAACCCCGACTCTCCCTGATAAGGCTTCCCAAGGCACTGTGTTTGACTTAATCAATAAACACTGTCTCTCCTTTATATAACAGATAAAAAGGTGACATTTTCCAACACGATTCTTTTAGAATTATGTATTTTTATATCATAATTTAGTCCTTCTTACAAAAACTATGTTTTCAGACCAGATGCATGTTCATGAAACTATACTCCTCTTTGGAGGTAATGAGAGAGAATTGCATTGTCTCAGCCATTCTCCCAGCATATAATTATCAAAAGAAGAACTGCTTCCTGAGGATGTTACTCCCACTGTTGGAAAAATAGTTTTATGTCTCTGGGCTACACTGAGATGAGAAGTTCCTCACTGCACAGTGAATTACGCTTTGTAACACACAGTGTACCATCATGCACTGTGCATGGACATTGTGATATGTCCATTGAAATGACACGTTCTGGCCTGCCTGAGATCCAAGGAGATTATTATCCCAAGTATCATCTGGTATTTGTGCCTGCTGGTGTTAATTCAGCGCCTCTAATTACCCACATGCCCGGGAGGAGCTGGGGAGACAGAGACAGGGAGATGCTCTATAACCATATACAGGTCCTAAACGATAAATATTGCAGTAGGAATTTCAGTCGGAGTCTTTCAGGAATGTGCTTATAATGGGAACATGTAATAGCAGCAATGATGAAAGTGTGAATAGTTGTTATTTGATTATGTTGCAGTTTCCTGCACATTTCTATTAATACAAGAGGTGGTTGTGAATTCCTAACCTTTATGCTTTATGAACACGCATCCTGTCGGCAAATCAGCCAATAAGAATGTGTTTGTTCTTGTTTGCTTTGCATATGTTATTTTGTTTATTCAGTTTGACTTTGTCACGCAATGATCAGTGATTCTTTCACATATTTAGATAGGGCATGGCTGAGAGCTTCGGGTGTGTGTGCGTGCGTTAAATGCCAAAATTAATTACAATAAGTGTGATGGCAACGAACGAAATGAAATGTTTATTACAAGTGGCAGACTATTTATACGTAATAATCATAATGTGTTTTAACAATGTGACTTTCACATTGCATACAATACGCACATGGCTTGTGTACTGAAGGAGGACAACTAAAACAAAAACAGGCACAATTCCTACTGGTATATTTCGAGCACAGATGACTTGGAGAATTTTTTAAGTTTGACAAGTTTGGTCTTAAGTTTGAAATCACTGTGAATTTAATTTGAATTCCTGACAATTTTCACTTTGGTGAATACCCTAAGTTAAGCTAATGTTTATTCTTTAGGGAGTAACGCACATCAAAAATGTTCTTTTCTTATACACGCTTATTAGTGTTCTCTAAACTAACAGATTAGATTTTTTTTATAGCAAGAAAAGCTGGGGGATGCTGCAACACCTGGCCCCTATGGAGCTGGATCTTATAATGATCAGTGCAACAATAGTCTAATATTCCATTCCTTCCCAAACCCTTATATACTCATTCTAATTTTATTGTGTTTTACAATGCACAAGAAATTCAGTACAGGTGAATCAGCCTAATTTTAGCAGATAATATGAAAGTGAAAACTAATTTTCATGTCCACAGCACAGTTGGTCCATATACAGAAACACTCCAAGCACCATAACCACTACATCAGGCCCTGATGCCTTATATTGTAAGGTGTCAAATCATTTTCATACAGTTTAGACCTCTTACCCTGGTCACGCATGCACCACTCCCCTGCCTTCTCTACAGCTTCCTGCTCAGACGATTCCATAGGCTCTCCTGAGCTAAGCTCTGCACTGCAGGGCTAACTAATTGGCTGAGAACGTCAACCAGTTTGACTCTTCACTAAGACAGAATGCTGTAGTGGTTATGGTGCTTGGACTGTTCTTTTGAATTATTTATTAAGACACTCCAAACACACATGGACACCTTACACATGTATGGATACCCAACTCTTACAGAACCTCAACTCCTATGTTGCTTTACCAGTCATGAGACTGTGGCATAGCATCATGAAAAAGTTAATTTTGCAGCAGATGAGATTCTACTGCCAACCCTGACTCTAAATTGATAAATACAAACATGCAAACACACCATTAGAGCGTGTGCTTCTTCATTTCACAGCTATAAAGTTACAAAACCCCACTTTTTTTTTAATGCCAGATAGACATTTCATGCAGTTTAATAGATCTATACTTTTTTTGAATGGAGTGCACCCACCATTCCTACATGCATGCCATATAACTGTTGGTCATTTCTGCACCACCATATTAATATATATGAGTGATTCTCTTTACATGTTATTAAAATGCTGTTATAGTGGTTATGGTGCCAGGAGTACCCTGCCACCATCCCTGAGTAATTACCGGTAGTTAAACCATTTAAGAATGGTTTGACAACTTACCTGGGTTCCGCAGATGCCCGCAGCCACCTTTCCTGCTTTTGGAAGATCCTACAAGAAACCTCCATTAGGTACACTGAGCTAAGCCCTGCTATACAGGGCTAATTGTTTTTGAGACCATGTTTGAGTATAATTTTATTGAAGGGAAGTGATCAGTACTAGATATTAATGTATTCCTCTCCCACCAGGAACCCACAGGCCTGACAGATGTCTGGAAAATGCTGGAACCAGTTCATATTATATTTCCCGTGATGGATAATGAGTCCTTCAAACCTCCAGAGAACCCAATGAAGGACACTAGTCCAAAAATGTTCGAAATTGTTGAATCACCAATTCAGTTCCAGATATCTTGTGAAAATTCAGACATAAAAGACATTGAGATAACTTCAGACAATCTGAATCCTAAAGCGGAAATTATCCGTAGAAAATCACAAAAAATTCACCACCTTGTTGTAACAGTTCCTCCAAATGAAGAAGAAGGAAATTATATTACTCCTTTTCAATTTGACAGGTTAGCTCCTGCCAGGATTTCTACGAGTCCAACTCTAAGGAGGCTAAGGAAAAGCACACCTGGCTATTTTACGCCATTGCAAGATATTTTCGATGTCTCCAAGTTCCCGACTCACAAAGAGCAATCTGACTTGGAAGGTTCTCCAGGAGATGTTTGTGAAACTCCACCATGGCGTTCTAAATACCCAGACTCTATCACACCACCTTCTTGTGACAGCCCATTATTATCTAGTTCTGTGAACGATGTATCCAGTGTTCCCCAAGGTCAAGCTGAATATGTCAGTGAAATTCCTTCAGATGAACAGGTTGCAAAAACCAAACAAACAGAAAATGAAAATTTGCAAATGACCTCAGAGAAGGAGAGTACCGATACTTTGCCACCAGAAGACCCATCTGACCCTGAAAATGTGAACAGGTGTCATCAGGTAGGTTAAGTCAATAATGACATATATCATAAGTGATACTGATGTTTACATGTTTATCAAAATACATTCACAAAAATGTTTAATCCTTAAATACATATAGATCCGTTGGGGATATGAACTTGGTCTTAGTAGATGTCAACAAAGAAAATATCTCCACAAACTTATGTATACACCCATCCTTAAATATGCTTTTAGCAGAATGGTCCTTTTTCCTCCAGGACAAATACACATTGTGCAAGTGTATGCGGAATGTGGAATGTTAAAGGTCTCTGTGGTACATCAATGTTCTTTATTCTGTCCATTGTAATGTCAGTCAATAATCTTTACTCCAGGCCATGGCTCTGAACTGGACTATGCCCTAACAAGTATAGATGATAAAGGGTTAAAGGTCAAATGCACCACTGCTGCCAAACACATCAGCTAATAGGGTTATTTACTAAATATCAAAATATGGAATGTACACCAGCATAGCTGTGGGAAAACCATTGTATATTATTTATATATATATATATATTTTTTTTTTTAAAGAACACATTGTTTACAACCTTCTCACTTACCTAAAGGGTTGCATCCACCCTCACCTTGGCCATATATTACCAATAATTGTCATCAAATTTTCAATTTTAACTTTGGAACAGTTCATTACATTTAATGAAACTTAATTTTTTTTTAAAAAGTGAAATTTTCACAACAAAAATCAATATAAATCATTCGTAAAAATCTGTAAGTTTCATTAACTGTAATAAACTTTAAACAATGAGAAGTGAAAATTTGATGACAGTTTGCTCTGTAAGTAGAGAAAGGCACAAAAAAACAAATTTGACTAGTGTCCTTTTGCACTATAGTGCCCATTCACACAACCCAGGCACAAAACCAGAAGGCCCCAATTACTCCCCCACAGATCAAGGGTAATGTTTCAGAGGGAAGGAAATTCAGAAACCAAAGTGTGCATGTAAGTAGCTGGCATGACTTGCAGTAAGTGTTTGAAAACAAACAGCAAACAGTGTCCTAATTGTAGATTTGAATTAGTTACCCTCCCAATCACCCCCTTCCCCCTTTCCAGTAGGAACCTATTCCCCAGCACCTGGACTCCCTTTGCACTGCCACCCACGCCTCCTCCAGTGACATGATCCGACTTTCTGTCATAGCCAATAGGGAGCATAGGAGAGTGATGTGCATGCGCGGCAACCATTGTATGCACATCCAAATGCTTCTCATAGGAAAGCATCATATTCAATATTTTAATATAGGCTGCAGCCTCATGTGACCATGTTTTAATTGGTCTTTGTAGAGGAAGCACCTCTAGTGATTGTGAGGAAGACAGCCACTGGAGGTATGTTTAACTCAGCAATTTAGATATTGCAGTTTTCACCAAACTGCTAAATTTTACATTGCAGGGTTAAAACTACAGTACACACTGCACCAAGACCACCAAGAGCACTTTACTGAAATGAAGTGGCCTGAATGACATCAGTGTCCCTTTAATTATAAACTTTGTGAAGTTAGTTAGTTTGTATGGGCCTGCCATTTCCATGTGTAACTTCTTAATCAGTGACTATCAGAGAGGATGTACTTAGCAACCACCTGGCTTTTAACTGCTGACTGGATTACCTGCTTGGTGATGTCAGTTTGTGGTTGTTGATGGGACAGCAATTTAGAAACAACACTGCTGTTCTGTTCTCGCTAAGTTAATTGGCAGTTATTCAAAAAAAACAACAACAATATTGGCATCTAGAAACAGATTAATGAGCTTAGTTTGAAAGTATCTTCTATTATAAACATGGTCAAGTGTAGCATATTCACCTGATCTCCTGATCTCCCCTGGTCTCTCACTGACTGATTCCCACACATGTGGTAACATGTCCATTTCCTAAAGCCTGACACAATGCTAAGTTGTATCAAAATTACAATCTACTAACTGACCAGAGGGCGACCTCTCCATAAGAATTCCTTAAAAGCTATGACGCAGTTATTTACTATTTCTACGATTTACTAACCAGCTGGCTGAATCAGACAATTAGCGATTTATAGTAGTTTTTGTGTAGTGATTTATTTACTGGTTAATATAAAGCACTTTTTTGGGGATAATGTGTAGTGAGACCAGGAGTAGGCTTTCACTCGGGAAGTTGCGTATATATAACGAATCCTTTCAGTGCGACAGCAGATATAACTCAATACACCAGTCTCCTCATTGGTTAAGAATTAAATCACCAAATTTAAAAAAGTGTAGAGTTCATTGGACCTCAGTAAAAGGGAGTGTTCTGTCGGTGGGAGGAAATGGGTTAATATGGACACATGACTGGAAAACTGTATTTTCTGGCCATTTTTACCCTTTGGACCCAGGAAACTGTCCATCTCCTTAATATGTTAACCCATTGCACTCCACCTGACAGGAGGAAGATAGGAAACGATACATTGAACCTCTCCTGGTATTATTGGAGTTAATTAGACCCTTTTTATTAATAATTTTATTTAAATATTCACTTATTATATAGATAGACGATTGGCTCTCTAATTTCATGCTGATATCTCACAAACACCATTATGTATTGATTTATTCATTTCAATTTCACTTTATTGGAGAGTAGCACATCGCACTATACTCTGCTGCAGTACTGAAATTGTTGATGTTACGGTGAGTCTATCGTTAAATGCTAGGGTCTAAAAGACCCCAGCATGAAATCTTTGAATTCGTTTTCATTATTTATAACTTAACGGATTACACCAGGAAAAAAGATCCACTGATTAAGCTGAGTTGTGCTGAGATGGCAACCTGTAACTGAGTAAATAAATATCACAGTATTTTAAACAAAGTTAAGTTTAGCAGCAGCGCAAATTTTTACGCCACTTACTAAATAAAAAAATTGGGTGTATTGTAAATGTAATGCCTGGTAACGATTCATAATAAATTGTGAAGCTAATCCCATAAAATACTTTAAACAATATCACTTGTCTAATGCTTTCCAAGACAACAATATAGGTGTTGGAATGATGGATCACCAATGAACCCAAGCCTAGTGCAAACATTGTGCTACCTTAGACTATGGACAAAAACACTGCCCTTGTCATGCTCTAAATCCCCAACAACACAAACTGCACCCACACAAAGAAACTCCCATGCCCAACTTTAAACTTCAAAATTAAACTTTCACCTGCTCACCCTTCATAGTTTAGTTCCTCTGATGCCCATATGCCGGGGAAAAGGGGTGGCATGGGGTGGAGTCATAACCCAATGTGTCAAATGAAAAAAACATAAAAAAATGGGAGAACCTTTCACCAAGAAGCCCAGAAGTGCTAATAGTCAGATACCAGCAGAGAAGTTCAGGAAATGTATCTCTGCCACTATCTTCACTTTACTAGAGTCGTTCTATATATTTTCTGTGTATATGTGTTTCCATAAAAGTTTAGTAAGTTTTATTTCATGTAATCATAGCGTATCTTGTTAAAAATAGCTCTTTGATTTTCTCTTTGAGGGATAGTTTAGCTTAATACCTATAATTTATTGCTGTACAAAACGCAAACATTACATTAGAAAAACACACATTTTGTATTTCTAGCTAAAGAAAGATTTGTGATCTATTAAAGGAACACTCAAAGCACCAGACCAATACAGCATATTGTAGTGGTTATGGTGCCAGTAGTGCCCTGGGACATACCAGTGTAGTTTGTCAATCCATTTTAGTCTCCCAGGTGCCTGGACCCCATCTGGTCTTATCCTGCTGAATCCCAGATGCCTCTACTCAACTAAGCAGAGTCATTACAGGACGATGCTGATTAGATGAGAGCAAACGTATGCAACCGCAGGCTCCTGGCAGGGTATTTACAAACCTGACTTGACGAATTACACCTGAATGGCACCCAGACACTCCTTGCACCACAACCACTGGAGCATACTTGGAATATTCCTTTAAATATTATGCGTACTTGAGTGATTAGTGTAATTTTTAACTTAATACTATGCTCATCAATATACCTATTTAATTGAAACTTTTAATATCTCCCATTATTACATACATGTATTTCTTTTTCTTTCTTATAGATGAAACAGTTTCGCCAGTCACGGTACGTATGGATCGACACTTTTAGTTAAAGGATGGTGACAGAGAGGGTTATACTTATCTTAAAATAACACCTGCTCATGATTTGCTACACTGCCTGCTATTGAACCTGCCAAAAATGTGTTTATACTAGCTCTTGGGTGTGAGACTTTCTTTGTTAAGGTAATTCAGTGCAGTCATCCAATAAGTCACATAATTCTCGTGCCCATTATAAAGTCATGAGAAAAAATGATTTCTTAATAAATTTATGGACATAGGACTCTGTTGTTTCTGTGTAAATCTGCATTTTAGTTGGCTTCAACGTTGGGGATTCAAAGTGAATTTGTAATTTAAGGCTAAATTAGCTGAACGGAAAAGATACTTGACTTTAAACGTACACTCCAAACACCATAACAACTATGCCTCACTGTGGTGGTTATGGTGCCAGGAATCCCCCCCTCCTCTTCCCTCTCTCCCCTTCCCCCTCTTACTGTAAGTAGTCAAACCTGTTTTGAATGATCACTGTCTTCACTACTAATGTAGAGCCAGATCTTCTTAAGCAAGCTGAGTGTGATCTGTTTAGAAAAGGTATAATGCATGATACGTTCGTTTTAAGTAAAGTCAAGTTCAATTGCTTATGTTATGTGTCACCATCGCAAACATAATCCTGCATTCAGTTGTCTTAATAATGGTCTTCTCATCATATACCTTTCAAAATTCTAACATAATGTACTTAATTCCACTAATTAACTTTTTTTTCTGGTTTTATTTGAAAAAGCAATAAAACGATTATAATGGAAAAATGGCATTTGATGCTATTTTGTGAGTTTGTCACAGGTGCAGTGACAATCGGCAATCTTGCTCCGGTGTGATCTACAAAACTAACCCAGCATGGTCTGCCTTTAATGAGCTACTTAGCTTTGTTAGCTACAAATGTAATTTGGTTCATGGGAGAAGTGTTCACAGTTAGTTCACAGAATGTTGCCCGAGTCAGGCATTATATTGCTATAAATATAGTTTTCATTAGAATTGTGCACTCAGTTTCAGCCGAATAGCAATTCTTCTGACTTTAGACCGATCGGTGGTTCAGCCGAATTCCGTATCACCAAATTGGCATACAGACGTATAACCAAGTAAACAACTAGTACAGTGACTGAACATGTTTATTTAATTCAGGATTCAGAGTTCCGTCCGTTACGCCAAAAAAAGAGAGGATTGATGGAAAGAAAGATGATTGATGGTTAGGGGAGAGACGCCAGATGTTAATTTTATTAACAGATCAAATGAGAAATGACCAATAGAGGGAAAAGGAGAAGCAGCTTAAAGATTTATATTTATATATTATATACTTAATAAATATATATTTAAATATAGATTTTTATTACTACTCCTCTTCTGTGTCCCTCTATTGGAAATGTTTTCTCACTTGATCTGTTAACCAAGTGATAGAGACATCATATATGTTATAGTATTTATATGTTATATGAATGTATATTTATATTATGTATATATTTTGCAGTACACTGATTGCCCCATTTTCACACCCTTTTGTGTTCATCTGAATCATTTTCCCAAATATTTGTTATGGACATTATTCATACGAGCCAAACCTTTCAAATGAACAAGTGTTGGACAAATCAAATCTTTTTAAAGTATATAAGACTAGTGCTTATTGGTACATTACATAGCTGTCAATTGAATGTAGCATAAATATACTATCCCATTATAGGCCTTATTTATTTAGCACTCTCTTCTTGCTAGTACAATCCTGTTAGACTATAAAGTACTTTTTTGGTGTGGTTGGGAGTTTTGAAGGTAACTTAAAAGGGTAAATTTAAATTTTTCAGTCCTTCTGGACAAGTACAGTGTGATAAAAAGCTTCTTTCTTAAAGGACCACTATAGGCACCCAGAACACTTCAGCTCAATGAAGTGGTCTGGGTGCCAGGTCCCCCTAGTTTAAACCCTGCTGCTGTAAACATAGCAGTTTCTGAGAACCTACTATGTTTACATTGAGTGTTAATCCAGCCTCAGTGGCTGTCATCCTGAAAATCGCATTGAGGACACGCTGACGTCTATAGGAAAGCATTACGTAATGCTTTCCTATGGGCGGTTTGAATGCATGCGCATACGGAACTGGTGTCGTCAGGGGGAGGAGAGGTCAGCAGTGCCGAGGGAGCCCGGCGCTGGATTAAGGTAAGTGGCTGAAGGTGTTTTAACCCCTTCAGCCCAGCGGGAGGGGGGCCACGAGAGAGGCGGGGACCTAATAACCCTATAGTGCCAGGAAAACAGGTTTGTTTTCCTGGCACTATAGTGCTTCTTTAAGGCAATTATCCCTTGTTGCACCTGTTATTCACAGCTTGATCATGGATTTACCAATAGTGCTATTTACAGTGTTTGGTGTTTTTCCAAGAGCTAGGCTATACCATCCACATGCAAAACATGGACAGGTTTGGACAGCAAAGGACGAAGTATAAACTCCTCTGATGTCACTGGTAGAGGGGGCCGTCTTATAGTGGCATTGATTTTTGTTAATCTCTGATGTTACAAGTCACTGTGTGCAGAAACAGAGTGACTTGAGCATAAGTTGTTATGGTGCTCAGGGTAACTGTTTAAATGAAATGAAAGAATAGACAATGTGTCAGACTGCAGTTAGTTAATCTCAATGTATGCACTCAGCTGATTGTGCTTGATCGATTTTGTGATTGTTTTATGTTTCGTAACATTCCTTCACTAGACATAACATGTTTCATCATATGCACACCTCTTGTTTATCCATGGAACTGATTGTACGTCTTCAAAAGCCATCATGAAACCTTTGCCCACCTATTGTTCTCATTATCTTGTTCAATCAGGAGCTCTCATGAAGTTCTTTGTGAAGTTGTAGGTCAGAAGTTTTGGAAAGAAATAAAACCTAGGCTGTATTACTAATTAATAAAGGACTCATTAAATAATTATTATCTGGCGTCAAACTATTAACTTGGGTGCGTCAAATAGTATTTGGTTTGTGACTGAGAATGATTGCACAACCCTGTATTACTGGAAGAATGCAGGAGAATATCGCAGCCGGTAGCTAGGGTTCCAAAATAAGTGTTTGCACTGGCCGCATAAAAAGTTGCTTTTTTGGGGGATTCTTTTGAATTCTTTATAGTGTCGGTCAGGGCTGTAATGTTCTGCGGAATTCATATGATCCAGGGAAATCAATTAACTAATTACAGTAGTTCCTTTGCAATCGCTATTATTAATAATGGTACAATCCTCACTGTAGTGGTTATGGTGCCAAGAGTGTCCCGATGGCTCCCCCCATTGTAAGTAGAATGGTTTCACCTCTCACCTCCATTACTGATGATAGATATCCAGAAATTCAGCAGTTGCTCTCTGGCAGCCAAAGCTAGCCCTAACAGAAGCTTCTGCTTATGAACTTCCGTCTCCCCGTCATCAGTAGTGGTGGCAAGGAACTAGAATACGGGCAAGAAGTCAAACTGTTCTAAAATGACTTACAATGAGAAGGGGCACCTTGACACCATAACCACTACTGGTGCTTTGGAGTGTTCTTTTAACTAATTGATTTCAAATTAGGAGCACATTCCATATTCTTCTATATGAATTTCATATTCTGCCCGGCAACACTTCCTTCCTGGCAAGTCCTTCCTGGCAGAATGAAGCTTTGTAAGTGTGCAGAAAAAGTTATAACGGTAGAAGTGTATGCTTTCTTCATATTGTGTCATTATACAGGAAAAAGGACTCCCGTCAGCATATTGCATTGATAAGTTGCAGGAGTGAAATCAATGAATCTATCAATGAATCCATCCATCATCCAATAGTGTATTCTAAATGGTTCCTTACATTTATTTCAGTCTAAAACTTTTCATATTTGTTTTTTCAATTCACCACAATTAACTATTTAATAAATAAACCCCTCTGTGTGTTTAGCCAATCAGAATTTAGCATTTTACTATTTAGTACATAAATGCCCTGGTGAGTCCATTTACCATTGAAATATTGACCTGTGATCACAAAATGCAGACATCCAATCTCTTAGAAAACAAAAGTTTTTTGTAGAATACTCTATGGCTTTTTTCATAAATATTTGAAGATCTCAAAGTGCTGTTTCTATTATTAGAACTATTTAGTGTTTTTAAAGGATCTCTCTGATCTATTTACGTGCTCTGACATTTCAGCCCCAGTTACAAACAGGATTTCATGATTTATTCCTTGGACCTGCCCTAAGGGGGAAGTTACCTCAATTACAATCGTATTTACTAAGGTAGCTGGAGGCAAATGCTATATAGAAAGGAATTTCCAACAGGAGGTGCTTCGGGCATTTCCATCGCCAGTTCTCTTGTTTGAAGCGTTAGTGAAAACGACTTGTTATTACTGTTAATCAGCTATAATTTAGGTTGAGAAAAAGTTGCAGTAACCTTTGGCACTCAAGGAAAGAGAGTGAGGGCTGCTCGTTAAGCAATATGGGAGCCAGTTTTTATTTTTCTAATCTCTCACTCCATGAGTGAGTCATATTGTCTACCAAATCATTTGAGTCTATAGGATGGGCAATTAGAAAAATTATAATTTAGTCCATCCAAATTTTTGTTTTCAATAAATATTAAACAGCAGGATTTGCCCCAAGCCTCTGGTCATCTGTGTCTCCTAGCAGATGTGTACTCAAGTTTCCAATTGCAGATACTTAAAGGGTTAATCCAAGCACCATGAAATAGCCATCATGCCTGGAATCTGTGTAATTCCACACCTGAAAGCATCATAGGGTTATCATCAGTTCGCCCATATCCAGAGTTCCGGGCTGGCTAATCGTTATTTGCACAGAATGTCAGTCATTGGCCAAGAGCGGTCTGCTGACGCTCTCAGCCAATGAATGTCGGCCGTTGTGGCTACCGACTTTTCAGATATACAGAAGCAGGAAGTGCGTCACTGGACCACAAGGGAGCATCGGGGCCCGTTTTGTAATGGTTTGCCCCATTCCTGGGAACTGGGCCGAGGAACTCCTGGCATCAAAACCACGCTGTAGTAACACTTTAAAATACAACATTGGGCTTATTATTATTTTTATACCATGAATATACAATTTGAGGAATATACAATTTTTCTTTTTATGTTTCTGTTTTCTTTTATTTATTTTTCTTTTCGCTTTAACAGAGATACACAATAGCCCACATTCATCGAGACTATTATGTCAAATTATGTCAAGTAAGCATTTTCATTCATGCTTTCAACAACCTGCATTTAAAATTAATTAAAAGATGTCAATCAGCGTAGATTTAACTCGGCAACTTTCTTTCTTTAAGTGCAACACTAATTCCACATGGGAGACTTTGCTCAAATCTTTCACATACTTGGCATTACTGGTATGAGACCTGGAAATCACAATCAGAGAATATTTCCATATCTTAGGGTGGAGGTGGAATTAAAAAAACATTATACATTTTTTATATATATATTATAAAGAACGCCTGTATTCCATGCTTAAAAACATAAGGCACCGATAGCCCATTTGAATGCATTATAAAAGCAAATGCTGCTCATTAAAAGAGCACTTTAATGTTAAAAATACATTTATTTTAAATCTTTGGGTATTCCTATGCTGTAGACAGCCCTCACCTTCTAAAATCAAAAAGACAAAATAATAAAAGCCATTAAACTTATATGTAATACAACAGCAGAGCAGTTTTCTCTCAGGGGCTCCTCAGCTTCTGAGATCATCATAATAAATTATATTGGTCCAATCCAACACTTTTCATAGCGAAGCATTGTGAACCTACGACATTGCAATCACTACACTCTGCCAGTCCAATACCTCTCGTAGAGAAGCCTCTGGGAAGCACTGGCTGAGTTCTGCTTTATCATGCTTCAATTAGCTAAGGTCTTCACAAGGAAGAGCCTCTAGTGGCTGTTAGTCTGACAACCACTGGGGTGTTCACAGATGAATTTAAACATTGCCATTTCTTAGTAAGGTCTTTGCTGGTTAGGAAAATTTGCATTTCTCAACAGATATTGTATTTGCCCTGGTTAGGTACACATTTAAAATGTATTTAGTCCTAAGCAGTCTTTAGCTCATAGGGGTAAATAAATGACTAAACAAAACCTCCTATTATCCTCATTCTTGCCAGAAACAGTTCTAAATATATATGTTAAGCTTGATGCCGGCTTTGGAAAAGTGCCCCTCGATTTTTTTTTTGCCAAGTTCTGTGGGTAAGAACAATTTCATAATGGAGGCCTGGCCAAAAATTAACTTTTCAGTCCCTTCTCATGAGGGGATGGGACTCCAGGGGGTCAGTAGGACAATGTTTAGTAAGTTTAGTAATAGTAAGTCTCATTTAAAGTCAATTGTTTCTACTGTCTTGCTTAGTGCAAACAAAATGGCCACTATATCTGAAAGGATTCACTATATCTGAAAGGATTCACTATATCTGAAAGGATTCACTATATCTGAAAGGATGACTGTCAGTCATTGTTGTATTGATGGCTCTGCCAGGAACTTTCTTATCTAACAGTCTACAGTATGCAGGCACTCCACTTCAACCTGCTAAGAAAACAAATTACACAATACTGTTTATTTCACAGCGTTTCCAAACAGAGGTCAGAGGGGATGAGTTGGTAGCAATATACATAGATACATTGTGTCAGTAAAATTAATTATATTTTACCATCTTTTTTTCTCTTTCTCCTTTATCTATTCATTGCTTATAATCTGAGCAGCTACATGGACAAACATCCTACGTTTAACATGACAGGTCCTTGTTTTATCCTAAACTCGTGTAGCTATTTCATAAATATTATTGTTTTGAAGGAGCTATGAACGAAGACGCAGTTCTGTGGTTCTCAGCTTACCTGGGCTGGAGGTGTTTCCTGGGGACCTTCTGGTGTCTGATGGAGCCTCGGATTACATGTATCATACATCCTTGTTTCCAAATACAGGTAAAAATGAGGATCATCATCATATTCTGATATGGAAATTACTTCATATAGAAATTATTGTGGAGGGGTCATTTTAAGTTCTACAAAACCTAGTGGGCTAAGCCTTAACGTTAGCCAAACCAACAGATATTTTACTCATGCCTAGTCCGATCTTGGGTAATTTATTGACATTGTTTTGGTACTGTCATATATGTGCACATTGCCAAAAAATAAATATTTGTTATCGTTATTGATCTATCCCAAACACAAAAAATTAAAGGAACACTATAGTCACCAAAAAAACTACAGCTTATTGCATTTGTTCAGGTAAGTAGAATAATTCCCGTTAGGCTTTTTGCTGTAAACACTGTATTTTCAGAGAAAATGTGTCTCTACCCTCTGTATGCAGACACTGTACTTTCCTCATAGAGATGCATTGATTCAATTCATCTCTCTGAGGAGATGCTGATTGGCCAGGGCTGTGTTTGACTTGTGCTGCCTCTGCCCCTGATCTGCCTCCTTGACAGTCTCAGCAAATCCTAAGGATAAGCATTGTGATTGGCTCAGACCACCACTTCTGATGATTTCAGCAGACAGCAGACAGGACAGAGGCAGACAGGGGCATAGCCAGCAGTTGCAGACTTGAATACAAGTAAGATTTTACTATATTTAGGGAGGCAAGGAGGGCCAGTGGGACTAGATGGTGATTTTAACACTATAGGGTCAGGAATACATGTTTGTGTTCCTGACCCTATACTGTTCCTTTAAAGTTAGTTTATTAAATGGTTACTCTAAGTTCCATGACCATTTCATTAAGGATTACTCTAAACAAAACCAGTGTTCTTGTAAAACACTGCTTTTTGATTGTAGTAACTCTTTAAAGATATCAAATGTAGGATTTCACTTTTAGCATTATTACTTTCCTTTATACCACAGTCCAACCCAAACAGTTCAAACCATGCTCCAACCCAAACTTTAACTTTGACCTTTACATTTGTCTTGCACCTTGTCCTACCCCTAATTCCAAGTCTACGCCTGAGATTTATCATTGTGTCACGTTCTGAAAAGTGGTTTAAAAGATTTAAAAGAGAAATGTACTGTACCCGCTGGTTTCCATGGTGATTGTCCTACGTTTAGTACTTTGCCCCATTTTTCAGAAAATAACACTTAAAAATCTCCTCTTTTGTTAAATATATCTAAAATTCTGTATTATTATTGATGTAACTCTAACCTTAGAATTTGGAAACGTTTATAGATATTATTCAAAATATGACACAAAACCTTCCCCTGCTTTGCATCATTAACAACTAAAGCCTGTGAACAGTGTAAAGAGTAAATCTTGATTTGCTTCTGGTTAGAGTTTAAGCCATCTACAGTCAAAGCGTTTAAACAAATCTATTAGAGGTGCACTTTAACAACCATAACCACTGCAGCACATTGGTGTGTGCTTGCACTCTCCCACGGTAAGATTCCCACTCTTCAGTAGCAATAATAGATTGTTCCTTTTAGAACTTTAGCTATTGGCTCCTTAGCGTTGAATGGCACAATGGGGCTTCTGGCACTATAACCACTACAACAAACTGTAGTACTTTTTGTATTACAATGTCCCTTTAAATAGTTTTATATGCCCTACTACAGTTTCCAAAATAGAAAATAGATATAGCAAATCATCAAAGCAGCAGGAAGAGTAAAGAGGCTTAAATCTTGCTTTTATTGGAAAATTAATGACATGCAGTAGAAGTTGTGCAAGAATGGACTAGCAGAAAAGGGTGAACGAGGAAGGTAAATATTTGTTTTGTCATGATCCATGTCATTTTCTTTAAAATAATCTCTGAAAGACACTGCAAAGTCAACTAATGATTGGTTACATTTGAAGTTTTATCCATTGAGCCGGAAGAATACCAGTGACAAATCATTTTAACAGTATATTTCTTCGAACGGGAAATGGGGTACAAATGTACTGTACATACTTTGGGGTTTACATACTAAACACTAATTGCATAATATGTTTGAAATAGAGG
Organism: Pelobates cultripes; assembly: GCA_933207985.1. Lineage (NCBI taxonomy): Eukaryota > Metazoa > Chordata > Amphibia > Anura > Pelobatidae > Pelobates > Pelobates cultripes. The sequence goes on from OW240914.1 coordinate 313,441,120, forward strand.
ATATGAAAAAAAATTCTGCAACACAGCTATAGTAACAATTTGGCTTTTAGGCTAAATTTTGAAATTCAGTTTTCAGTTTTGTGTTTGGTGAATAGTGCCGTGTGTGTTTTGCAGCCAATAATGTGTTTAGCATTTTTTGACCCTAAACGCTACCACGTATTGGAAGTTTTTTGCCCACAACTTGTATACTGCCAGCAGTTATGTATGTAATTTGTGTTACTATTTGTAACATTGTACAGGAAGAGCTTGATGAACTAAAGAATGAACGTAATGAATGAATCTTGTTTTCAGTCTGTGCTACTATGCAACTATGTAATTATGTACTGTGTATGCACAGTATGTGTGTGTTAATGCTTGGGTATGCATTGGTATCTGTGACTGCATATGTAGTTTGTACTTTTAGTTTTTCTGGAGGGGAGATAAATATTAAATAAATGGAACAACATGTTGCCAGGGCCAGGAATTCTTGACGTAGAGTTTACAATGCAGCAAAAAATTTTTAGAAAAATGACAGGAAGGAATGTTTTTCATCTTAAATCAGAAGAGATTGTAGTTTCACGGGTTCTAACAGGATTTCAATTTTGTTCATTGACAGATATCAAGAAATCAAAGTGGCCTTTTTCCAAGAAGGGATCTGTGAGTACACTATTTACCAATTAGCAATCACTTAGGGTACGCAAGTTTTTCAATTTTTTTGGGCAATTTAATTTATTTTCACTTTGGAATCCAAAAGAATGAATAAACAAATGGATGTTAACATTGAACATGTCTCACATTTACAGTATTTAATTACAATATTGAATTTGAAAATACCCAGAGTAACGAAATAATTATAAATACAAATATTTATACAGCGCCAATATGTTCAGAATCATTGTACAATAGGTGAAACATACCAAACTATTCATTCTAACAAAATATATTTGACATATGGGGACAGTAAAGGGGCCTGCCAAATGAGATTACAATCCAATAGTAAGAGGGCGAGAGACAGAGGGAGAGAGACAAACAAAGTGACAGTTTTTTGTTTTTTTTATATACTTCATTATCTACACTGCTCAGCCACAACATTAAAACCACTGATAGGTGAAGTGAATAACATTGATTATATTGTTACAATGATAACTGCCAAAGGATGAGATATATACTAGGCAGCAAGTGAACAGTCAGTTCTTGAATTTCATATGTTGGAAGCAGGAAAAATGGGCAAGTGAAAAGATCTGAGTGACTTTGACAAGGGCCAAATAGTGATGGCTAGACAACCGGGTCAGAGTATCTTCAAAACGACAAGTCTTGTGGGGTGTTCCCATTATGCAATGGTTAGCGCCTACCAAAAGTAGATTTACTGTCACTCAAATTGCTGAAAAACTTAATGCTGGCCATGAAATAAAAGTGTCAGAACATACAGTGCATCGCAATTTGTTGCGCATGGGGTTGCATAGCAAAAGACAGAGATACCACAGGACACTTTCCGAGGATTTGTGGAGTCCATGCCTTGATGCATCAGAGCTGTTTTGGCAGCATTAGGGGGGGCTACAAGAAATTAGTCAGGTGGTTTTAATGTTGTGGCTGATCAGTATATTCAGTGCATTAAAAATACAATTCAGTCAGTATAATATATACATAGCTAAATGTGTGCCTTTACAATGGTATGGGTACACATTGTATGATTTAAGTAGTTTTCCCATTTTATGCAAATTATAACTTTTGTACAAATGTCATGGTAAAACTTTTAAAATAATATCTTAGGTCCTGCAGTACTTCCGAATTGTGTATATATAAGTGTGTTTAATTGTTCTTAACTCCAAATAATTTCAGCAATTTAGAGGAAAACAGAAGCAAATGTCTGATTTGGAGAACTGTTTGTCGTCTGTCAAGATACCTGATTTTACTGAATACGAGTTCTACAGTTTGAAGGTATAGTGCAAAATAAAATATTTCTAGCAGTTATGCATAAAAAAAAAAAAAATGACTAATTCTGAATGTCTTCACACTGCCTGTATGTGCTGTGTAAGCCACTTGTTCCCCAGAACTCTACCGTGGAATTTCAATATAAGTAATGAGTTGTACGACAGTAAAGGCCCCTATACACTTAGATTTCAACATTGTTGTTATTATACTTTCACTGTTCCATTACGCAGATAACATAACGTGGGATAATATAAAGAGATGTATCACTCACCAAAATTTATTTCAACTTTTAAAGACTATTGTGTAAGAATGAATCACTAGAATTGACCCACATAGTACTAAAAGGTTACCTAAACTGTGAAAGTCACATATGATGCAATAATAAAAAAAAAATCTAAAAAATAAAAATCAAATAAAGAAGCTCAGCATAGAGGTAAGAAGCATTTTAATTTACATAATTCAGTACAAATATATGCTAGTGACCTCATCTATATAGTGCAGACATACATAAACTACATTATGGTAGAAACTTGCAAGCCTGTTGAGTTTTTTACTGTTTGCAAAGAGTCTTAGGAGGTTAATCATAATGGTGTCCAAAAAAACAATACATTTTTCAGCAGTTAATACCTGGCTTGATGAATGAGTAGTGCTGAATATATGGTCATACAGCAAGTGAAAAGATTGGCAAATTTAGAAAGGGTGGAACAAAGATCTCTCTGAAAAGTGACAGAAAGATTGATCTGATGAATCTCCAAAAAACAAAGAATAAGTTTAGAAATGACGCTACGCCGTAAAAGAAGCAACATACAACCCACCAACCCCCCCACAGATTTAAAGGGAAATTCTGCACCAAAAAACAATAACAAATTTAATGATTTTTTTTTTTAATGAATATACTGAATATACTGATCAGCCACAATATTAAAACCACCTGCCTAATTTCTTGTAGCCCCCCTAATGAAGTAATTTTTGTGTATAAATCATGTCCCTGCAGTCTCACTGCTTAAGTATCTGCATTTTAGGAGTTAAATCACTTTGTTTATGCAGCTCTAGTCACACCTCTCCTGGCTGTGACTCACATAGTGTCCCTTCATACTTCCTGAAAATGTCAAATTTTTTTAAGCTTCCCTACTAATACTAATAGCCTGCTAGAACCCGCAGCAGCTTCCTGTGTGATTAAAGGTCAATTAGCAGATCAGGAGGTAGGAATGTGTAAAGTGAACACACTGTGCTGTAACATCTCATTGGAAACGAAACCATTTTTTTCATGCAGGCAGCGTGAATCACTCCTGCCTAGAGCTGCATAAACAAGAACAAATGTGATTTAACTCCTAAATAGCAGAGGTTTGAGCAATTATTCTACTGGTGCGTGATCTATACACCAAAACTGATTCATTAAAGTTATTTTAATGCCTAGAGTATCCCTTTTAATACATTGCACCCCACAATGACAAAAAAAATGCACAAAACTTTGAATACTCTCTCCCACAAACTGTAACACATACGCTATCATTTTTTCACTATAAATTCTATTTTTTTCCCTTATATTGGTTACTATAGTATGCTTATATCGTTCTATTTATGTATTGAGTTAGTTGTTTATTTGTCAGTACCATTTCGTGTTTGGGCAGAATAGGGCTGCAGGATCTGCTCATATTAGGTCACATTTCAGGATGGCGAGAAAAATATCTGAATATTTAATGCAAAGTAATTAATTGTTTTATAATCAAGGTTTTCAGAAGCAGTAAGCAAGGTTGTGCTGGAATATGTGTTACCGTATTTGAATCTTCTTTAATTCTAGGATAAAACCTGGAATGAATTTGTAAGCATGAGGGCTCTGGATAAAAGGGAAATCCAGTGCCATACAGTCCGAAGATTTCAGGAATCTGTCTGGGAACTCTTTACATCGGAGTGTACCTACTTTTTAGATCATCTGCTTGTTCTCAAAATGGTATGGTTAACTTTTAAGTGTCACATATTTTATTTAAAAAAAAACATGCGGTTATATTCTTTTTTTTTTTCTAATTTAAAACTTAAAACAATATACACATACAATGTAAAAAGGGAATAATGAAATATGTAGGAATAGAATAACAATGTAAACCATGAGAGATGGAGAAGATTTTACATGGGTCTGGAAATAATCTGAACAAGTTTAATGTTTCCAATGAGTCCAATGGTCAGTGTCCTTGGACATAACTTTCTTAGAAGCTGCAGTAAGCTCTTCAAGGCATCACAACTCCTCCATGTGAGACACACATTGCTTGTGTTAGCAGATAGTGCAGGAGTAGACTTCCAGAGTGCTGGAATTAAGGAAAGTATCTCAACCATCATACAACGGGCAATAGAGAATCCAATGGGGTGTGCAGAGATACCAACATGGAAAAATAGATAGGTGTCACATTTAAAGAGCTAGCCATCTCGACATACCTGACATACAGTGTCATGGATCACTTTAAAAAACCATGTAAATTTATTGAGAATCCCACCACATATGGAGCATGTGCCTGTATTCTTTATTGCATATACAATAGTTCACATACTTTTTTTGTTCTTGTATATGTTGAATGTAAGAACATTGTAACCATTAAGGAGTATCAATAATAATTTCTGCTAGATGTATACTTGCCATATCTCAGGGAGTCGAGCGTAGAAAGACATTTTTACTTTAGGCAGTGTAGACAATTGCAAAGAACATTTTAAAGGGGCACTCCAAGCAATATAACCACTGTAAGGCATTATCTAGACAAGGAGTGGGAAGCTGTCTATGCTTGAACTGCATAAACAAACAAAACATAAGTCACAGACAACGAACATAGGTGGAGGAATCAAAAACATGTACATTAAGGGCAAATTATACCAGTTCCAAAGAGAAACAACGAAGACAGGAATACGGAACAAAACAAGTTAGAAATAAGGAACAAGACTTGGTCAAAAGGATTCCAGGAGGGGAAATAGAATTCCAATGACAAGACACGGGCTGAATATTTAAACGACAAGACAGCCCTATGCGATAGGCCCAGTTCTTTTGCAAACATGGAAGGCAATGCATTACAGCAAGCCATGCACTATTGCATATATTAATGCAATAAATGCAATAAAATGGCTAACCAGTTTGAATTGTTTTATTTTAATATTGTAGGTGTTTTTGAACACTCTCAAATACCTGCAGAGTCATGATCACCTAATGGATGTGGAATCTGCACGACTGTTTGCTAATCTGGAGGAACTGAGCCAGGTAATTTGTTTTGTAAATCACATTTCATTCAAAGTTTCCAGTGTCCTCATAAGGGACTTTCTCACTAACGTAAAAGAACACAAACAAGATAACGACAATTGACAATATTCACACGTTATCAATACATGAAAATGCAAATGACTAATGTTAATCAATCAATAGAAAGAAAAGTAGGAAGGAAAATGGAGAAGAGGGTGGGGGAAAGTCTGAGCCAAGCAGTGTATGTTCCTGTTATATAACAAAAAAAGATTGTTCTGCACTGTATGCAAAGATTCTTGACTAAATAAGAATATTCAAATTTAACATTTTCACTTTTCATTTTCTTTAAAAGCTTACAACATTTGATGAAACTTAACTCTATTTCTCTTAAATTATATTATATATATATTACCTTTTTATTTGGCTGAGCAGCCATGTTGGGGTAGACTCTACTGTTAGCTGGCCAACTGCGACTCAACCTAACAAAGTTTCACACCAGGCAATTTCAGCAGCAGGTAAGCATTGAAAAATGCTTTCCTATTGGCTGATTGAATGCGCGCGCAACTCTTGCTGCACATGCGCATTCAGCACTGACGTCGGAAGAGGGAGGAGAGTTCCCCAGCACAGAGGGAGCCCGGCGCTGGAGAAAAGTTAAGTGTTTAACCCTTTTAGCCCCCTTCAGCCTGGCGGGAGGGGGGCATTGAGGGTGGGGGGGACCTATAGTGGTTCTTTAACCCATAAAAGTAATTATTTCAGTTTATCAAAAACTGCAATAATTACCTGCTCATGGTTAAGGGTGCTGGGACAGTGCACCCAGACCACTTCGATGAGCTGTAGTGGTCTGGGTGCCTGTAGTGTTCCTTTAGGAAGTTACATTTCCCCTTTAACCCGTTAAGGACAGATGACATGTGTGACATGTCATGATTCCCTTTTATTCCAGAAGTTTGGTCATAACGGGTTAAATGTATTTGATGTTGTAAGCAAAAACATTGCATACAATCTGTTGTGTACTGGTTGTTGGCCTAAAATGCAAGTAATTTAAGTTGCAAATATGTTCTTCTTTGAACCAGGAAAGCCTAAACTTTGCCACTTGCTTGCTCCGGAACATTGAGAACCGAGAATTGGGAGCTACAAATACAGTCTGTTTGCCCCTAGCAGAATTACTAAGCAAGGTAAGTTCTAGCCATTACATAGAATATATTAATTTATAGTTACACAAAATACAATTAAAGTGATACAACCCATTGTCCTATTAAGTTGCAATGTAGCTTTAGATCCATGCATCTGTCATAATTTGTAACAATTAAATAACTGAAACATATTATTTTTTTTGTTTCCGTGACAAATGTATAGTGGTTAGAGATCTCTCATTTCTTCTAAAAATTTTAATTAGCATCCTTAAGAAATTCTATTTGTGACAAGTAGAATTGCAAAAAATAAAAATGTCACATTGGTAGTGAAATATTAGATAGATTAAAAACAAAAAACGGTTTTGGTTAAGGTGTAAGTTTAACATAGCCCCTATATCTCAGCCTTCACTAGTCAGTACAGGTACAATGAGATCTCAAACATTTCCTCCAGAGAGCCCAAATCATATAATACGCCTAGCTGGTGTTGCAAATTGTGAGAGAAGTAATTCACACACCAAGTATCACATTCCTGGTGACTTTATCAATTATTTGTACAGATTTCGGGGTGGGCTTCTCGATAGTCTCAGCTTCTCTCGTTTTAATGTCCAGTGTATAAAGTTATCAATTTATTCTACCGATTCTATTTTTCTTCCAACAGTATTTCAAAGAAAGCCTTTGCCTTACCCACCAGATATATTGTCTCAATTACACATCTGCTGTTGTTTACCTGGAGAACATTAAGCAAAGAGATGATTTTTCAGCATATCAAAAAGTAATGTACCGTTTTTATTGTTATTATATTATTACTTTTGTATATATAAGGTGACAACATATTGTGGTATACTTCACAACGGGATAGTGAGTAAAATGCAATACAGAAGGCATATATAGACACCAAAGAAAGGGAAGATTGTACCTGTGAGCAGTTTATAGTCTAACATCTATTCCCCAGTTATACAACGTGCAAAACACAAGTGGAGGCTTACACGGCTCACATGTCCTGTGGACATATTATAAAGAACAGCGGTTAATAGCTGCCAGACACAGCTTGAGCAGATTATGGTAAACATGACTAATATTGATTGACATCTGCTGGTGCAATGATCTTTAGGTGGAAAATAATAATAAAAAAAGATAGTAAAATCAGTTCTATAAAGGAAAATGAGGCAACGGCGGGGGATGGGTTTATTAGGGAAATGGTTATCGTAAAACTAGACAATCTGTTAAAAGTAAACAACATGAATCTGTCTAGCTGTCTAAATTGTGCATAAACAGAGCAATCTGCAAGAGAGGCGAGGATGTAGGATGGTGTCTGAAGGGGAGATTAGCCGTGATGGGGGAGGCTATCTCCACGTTCCACATCTGTAGATTATTCTGGAATGTTGGATGGTTCTAGAGCTGAGCTCTTCTTCAAGAACCAACGAGGATCAACGTTTTGTTTGTTATGTCTGTTTTGATGTCTGTTAATCCATTATGTCTTGCTATTTATAAGCAAACATTTCTAAATAGGGGTTCACTGCTAATTTTAAGGTTTACTGAGTTTATTGGCATGGAACAAAGTTGGGGGTTGTTTTTAAAGTATAAGTGGTATAAACACATGAAAAAAAAAATGCTTTTTTTCATCCTGATTGTGCACAAAATATACAGATTGTACGCTTGTTTGAGCATGACTCTCTTCACCTTGTTTCAGTTAACATTACTTTGTATGTAAATATTATTTTATCATTTACAATTACATTTTATATAATTGTATTGTGCTGCAGAATGTGTTGGCATTATATAAATGCTAAAATAACTGATAGTAAAAATAATGATACTCCCCATTGGCAAGTGGAAATTCATTTCTTGCTAGTATATATTCACCCCTGGTGAGTGTTATTGACCCTTGAGGCTTGCAATGGCTAGTAACTTTTAAGCCTATGTAGCTGCCTAGAGTGTTAATGAATATACTATCGGCTAAATTCAAATTATTTATTCTTGAATATCACTCGAAAATATGATGACTATATACATCAGTATAGAAAAAAAGGCAGTCGATTGCCTTTCAAAAGTAAGATGTGTAATAATAATAATACAAATAGTAACTATGATATGCTATGCACTTCGGGCACTGTTACAGTCAAACAAAGGCTGCTTTGTATGTAGCAATCCTGAGTTAGACGTTGGTGTAAAAGCAGTTTGGTTCTATGTGCCAAGTGGCTAGAAGAGATCATAGCGTGATTCTGTCTCCAAGGTAGCCTGCCATATAACAGGTAAAGGCCCTTTATTGCAATTGATAACAAGCTATTCACTTAAAAAATGTTGACTTCTAATTGTTCACACTAAAAGCTCATTTTAGACGCATTGTAATTTTTGCATTAAAAAAAAAATCAGTTTATAGTGACAGTGCTGTACCCCTGCTAGAAATACAGAGTACAGTAAAGCATTGCATGCAGTAGGTTAAACTTTAGCAGCTTAATATTAGGGGGTGGCTGAGGGGACGTAGTATTTGGGTTTCGGGGCTTAAGGGAGTCTTAGGTATAATGATTATGGAAGGCTTACTAGTAAGGAGTATTTCTTTTCAAAATGCCATAGATTGTGCCTACTATCACTTCGTCTGGCTGATAAATCTAAAGACATCTCCCCGATATTTGTACGGTAACTTACATCTGGTCTGACTGTAATTGTAATTGTCTTTAGTAGTGGTGTGAACAGCAGGAACATTGCAAAAGGTTACATCTCTCTGACTTGCTGGTGGCTCCATTACACCGACTGACACGGTACCCATTAATCCTAAAGAACATATGGAAGAGGAGCACTGATCCAAATGAAAAACTCTCCATCTATTCCATGAAGGAAAGAGTGGAAGACTCCCTACGTAAGTAAAGCTGGGATGTGGATCTGTTTCTTTCAAGTTTGTCTGTATAGGCACCATCACTGTCTTCTCTCATCTCACAGCCCATCGGTTCTGCCCCATTTGTAATCTTGAATATCCATAAGAGTGCAAAACAGGTGCGAGACCACAGGATCCTGCAGAGATTGGCTCACACTGGGACGAGACCACTAAGAATGCATTTTCCCAGAAGCCACTCCTTGTCATGGCTCATAGAAAATGGAAGATTTAAAAAAACTGCTTTGGCAAGTGTTGCCAGATACAATAGCCATTTAAAAAAATAAAATAAAAATCTTTTTTTAAAGGGACACTGTAGGCACCCAGACAACTTCAGCTCATTGAAGTGGTCTGGGTGCAAACTCCCATCACCCTTAACCCTGAGCATGTAATTATTGCAGCTTTTATAAATTGCAATAATGACCTGCTAGGGTTAATTCCTCCTCTCGTGGCTGTCTACCATACAGCCACTACAGGGACTTCCGGGTGGATAAGCAACGCTATGCATGAGGACTTCCAGCGTCACCAGAATCTCCATAGGAAAGCATTGAATAACAAGTTTGTTTTCCTGGCACTATAGTTTCCCTTTAAGAGAGACAGTCAGATAGAAATATAATGTACAAGTTTAACAGAATAAACATTAGTCTAATATAAGATACATAATATGCTTAATAAATGATATATCATAAAATAAAAGAACAATTAAAGGATCACTATAGTGTAAGGAAAACATAGCGGTTTTCCTGACACTATAGTGCCCTGAGGGTGCCCCCACCCTCAGGATCCCCCTCCCCTTCAGCCACGTACCTTAATCCAGCGCTGCTCCCTCGGCGCTGGCGATCTCTGCTCCCCTTCTGACGTCAGCTCCCCCGTCTAACGTCAGCGGAGCCGAATGCGCACTGCCGCGCATGCATTCAAAGTGTCCATAGGAAAGCATTTCTCAATGCTTTCCTATGGAAGCTCTGTGTGATGGAGGCATAATATGCCTCCAGCGTCGCAGATTCGCCTCTAGTGGCTGTCCGGAAGACAGCCACTAGAGGCTGTCTTAACCCTTGAATGTAAACATAGCAGTTTCTCCCGAGTGGAGCCGAATGCGCATTCAAACCCGCCCCTGGGAAAGCTTACTCAATAAACTTATTTGACGCTGGACTCCATGAGGACATCCAGCGTCATTTCAGTGCAATTTACTCACTGAGAATTGCGGAAGCGGTCTCTAGTGGCTGTCAGGGAGACAGCCACTAGAGGCTGGATTAACCCTGCTATGTAATCATGCTGTCTAATCAGCATCTTGATATGCCACACTTGTGAGGTGGATGGGTTATCTCGGCAAAGGAGAAGTGCTCACTAACACAGATTTAGACAGATTTGTGAACAATATTTGAGAGAAATAGGTCTTTTGTGTACATAGAAAAAGTCTTAGATCTTTGAGTTCAGCTCATGAAAAATGGGGGCAAAAACAAAAGTGTTGCATTTATAATTTTATTCCGTGTAAGTATCTAAGGACATTGGATAGCTTTTAGCATTAAATAGTGTTATAATTTATATTTTACAATACAATTTTATAATAGCGTTTGTTAACTAACCACTAAGGAACACTTTCTAACTATCCCCAAGAACCCATGTGTCCATGTTCTTCACAATTACAACATGAGGTTGGAAGACAGGAACAAATGATGAACTTGTGTCTTCTGTACATTCCATTGTCTGGTTTGCCGACTATTCATGAGTCAGTTGTCTACAGATGCACACTGCTGGTTGTCTCTACTCGAGTGGTTAAGCTAGTACTGTCCTGTACAACAACAACAATCACATGTGTTCTCAACAACTCCATTCCAGCAAGATGAGTTATGAGAAGTAGGTGTGTCATCCATGCTCAGCATATTCTATTTATTACATCCCGTGTAGATAAAGCGCTGTCAGAGAAGTGATCATTGAATATATGAATAATTCTAATAGAAGATGAAGGAATTAGTGAAGATTTGTACTCATGGTTTCATAATAGCAAATGATGGTGAATCACTAGTCCATCATTAGACAAGGTTTAATAAGTAGTGAGATGTTGAGAAAGATGTAAAATCTGATGTATCTATCAATTCAGTTGCTAATGAAATTTCAGTTAAAGGGACATTACAGTCGCCAAAACAATTTAGCTTAAAGGAAGGATATAGTCGCCAAAACAACTTTAGCATCATGAAACAGTTTTAATGTATATATCATGTCCCTACAGTTTCACTACCCAATCCTCTGCCATTTAGGAGTTAAATCACTTTGTTTATGCAGCCTTGGTTACACTTCCCTGCATGTGACTTGCACAGCCTTTCTAAACACTTCCTGTAAAGAGTCATCTAATGTTTACACATTGCTAGACCCTGTAGGAGCCTCCTGTATGTGATTAAAGCTCAGTTTACAGAGCAGGATATCATTTTTTTAAATTTTTTTTTTTAAGTAAGTGACATCTGATTGAAAATAAATGTTTTCACGCAGGCTGTGTCACAGCCATGGGAGGTGTGGCTAGAGCTGCATAAACAGAAACAAATTGATTTAACTCCTAAATGGCAGTGAATTGAGCAGTGAAACTTCAGAGGCTTGATCTATACACTAAAACTGCTTCATTAAAGGACCACTATAGTGCCAGGAAAACATACTCGTTTTCCTGGCACTATAGTGCCCTGAGGTTGCCCCCACCCTCAGGGTCCCCCTCCCGCCAGGCTCCCTCGGTGCTGGGGAATCTCCTCCCTCTTCTGCCGTCATCGGCTGAAAGCACATTCTCAATGCTTTCCTATGGACACTGGCGCCTTCTCACTGTGAAAATCACAGTGAGAAGCGCGGAAGCACCTCTAGCGGCTGTCAATAAGAGGTGGACCTGGCACCCAGACCACTTCATTAAGCTGAAGTGGTCTGGGTGCCTATAGTGGTCTTTTAAGTTAAATTATTTGTGTCTATAGTGTCCTTTTAAGACATACTGCCTTTCATGCCTCTCTGCACTCATGTCGTTATATTGACCACATCAACATTATGACAAATCCATGTTAACAGAGAGCAGTCCAGAAATGCCAATAAGTTAGTTTGTTGACTAAAGTGACATCACTAAACCTGGAAATGTTTTGGCTCAGGTGAGACAAACCACATCAATACACAGATGTTGCTTGAGTTATTAACACCTTATTAAGAAAATCTCTAACCAGGGATATGTAACGGTGAACCTTGTATTATGGGATAGTAAAACAATCTTGACATCTTGGTATCTGAGGACGTCATAATAATCCCCCAAACCAAAGGGTAGGATTAGGATTGAGTTCAGTGCTATCTGTAAATACTGGATATTTACTTTACAGCAGCCCAGTGCTCTTATGAATCATATTTCACATATTGTTACATTGAATAGATCATGTGCCAACCATTTAATCAGACTTTCTGACTTTAAATCACTGGAGCTAATCGTTTGTTGATGAAAATCTCTGTCTCCATGGATAAAACTGTTATACGAGTGGCACTCTAAACAAAACCCTTGTTTGATTGTAACGAACCTGTGCACCAGATTTATTATCGAACATGTACAATGGTGTCGTAGTAAACATGTTCCTGCCATTCACTTGTGTTTGCTCAAACGTGTCTGCTCATAATTCTTCTACTTGGTGATCGATGAGTCATAAAAATAACAAATGCTAAAAAACACAGTACTAGGAATAGGAGAACAGCCGGTGAGATGGAATTTGTACTGGGAATAACATGTATCACAGTGGCAAACTTGTAGACAGGTAAACTCAACATTTAACTTCACCATTCATTTTTCAAAGTCTCCAGAGGATTATGGGTAAGAGAAAAAGATGACATATAGTAATGTCTCAAAATAATACATTTTCATGTTTTCTGAGAAGTTCAAATTTGGGACATGTACATAAAAGTTTTCAACGTTTTAAATTATGCAAAGTCCCCAGACAGTGACATTGCTGCTTTAAATAAACTCTCCACGATGCACAGATAATTTTAAGATTGCATGTGTATATGAGTGTCACATATCATCTACAGTTGTAAACAAAATTATTCAAACCCCCCCATTGAAAATCAGGTTGCATTTTCAGTGGAATTTGGGGGAACCACGTGAAGCATTTGTCGTGTTGAGCTATGTCCAGGGCCGGTACAAGGATTTTTGCCGCCCTAGGCAAAAGTAAAGTTTGCCGCCCCCCATGTGACATCACAATGCCCCAACCATATGATTTGCCATGTTAACTAGCGCCAGTGCTGCAGTGCCGCCGTGTTTACATTAAAAGGCCTGCAGGGACAGGCTATAGACACCAGAACCACTACATTAAGCTGAAGTGGTTCTGGGGACTAGATTAGTGCCACGAATAATATACTAGATTGCCTACTTACAGCCAGATGAGGATGATGATGGGCTCTAGCTGCAGTCTGGCTCCACTGGTCTGGTGTAGAACAGGCTCTCTGGAGGCTGTTTGTAACTGTGGTCACAAAAATCAATGTTCTGGGAGAACGGGAAGCAGCTCCATTTTTTAAGGCCCTTTGCACAGCTCACGGTCTGGGTCCCAGGGTCCACCTTCATGTTCCACCAATGAGTTTGTTCATATGGGGTGGAGTAGGGGGATGTCCTGATATGATATATATGTGTGTAAGGAATGCATTGTGTGAATCTGTGTTTGTATGTGTAAGGGCTGCAAGGTGTGTTTCTGTGTACGGGATGCAGTGTGTGCGTCTGTAAGGGGTGCATTGAGTGTGTGTAAGGGGTGCATTGTGTGTTTCTGTGTGTGTAAGGGATGCATTGTGTGTAAGGGTTGCATTGCTTGTGTGTGTGTGTCTGTGTGTGTAATGCATTGTGTGTTTTTCTACGTGCAAGGGGTGCATTGTCTTTGTGTGTAAGGGGCGCATTGTGTGTGTGTGTGATGGATGTTAATCTTTTCTCCCCCCTCTCCCTCCCTTGCCACTCTCTTCTCCCCCCCTTGTCCCTCTCTTCTCCTCTTCTCCCACGCTTGTCCTCCTCTTCTCCCACGCCTGTCCCTCTCTTCTCCCCTGCTTGTCCGTCTCTTCTCCCCCATTGTCACTCTCTTCTCCCCTCCCTCCCCTGTCAATTCCCCTCTCTGTCAATTTCTTCCCACCCACCCTGTGAATTTCTTTCCCCTCCCTTTCAATTTATTCCCCCCTGTCAATTTATTCCCCCCACCCTCCCTTTCAATTTATTCCC
>OW240914.1:313455543-313599930 GCA_933207985.1 Pelobates cultripes
CATTGTTGTAGCGCGGCCGAGCCCTCTATTGGTCCGCGGGTACAGGTAGCTTTTGTTGCCTGTACTCGGCCGGACTAACAGGAAGTGCACACTCAGTGCACACTCAGTACAGGAGACAGAAGTGCACACTCAGTGCACACTCAGTACAGGAGACAGATGCTCCCTGTATCCGCGGACCAATAGAGGGCTCGGCCACGCTACAGTGAGGGAGTGACAGGAGGGAGCGCTAACAGGTAGCGCCGGCCCGGGCTATGTCAATTGCTTCTGTTTGACTTGTTCACTGCAAACAGCTGAAAATTTTTTTTTTTAATGGGGGTTGAATAATTTTGATTACAACTATATATGTGTCAGTGACAAGGGGGTGGGGGTGGCGGGTGGTGGTGGTGGTGGTGGTGGGTGTGCGTGTGCGTGTGTGTTAAGGAGAGTCGGGGAAGGTTGTGAGTGTATAAGCAAATAACAGCGACTATGCCACAGGTCCTGTGTGCATGTTGCAGACAATAGTGTGTGACACAGGTTGTCTATAAACAGCAGAAAGCAGTAATTGGGTTGAATTGTTTTTTATGTAGCATTGTGTGTGTGCCATCACAGTGAGTGTGGCACAGATAGTGTGTGCCATCACAATGAGTGTGGCACAGATAGTGTGTGCTATCACAGTGAATGTGACACAGGATGTACGCGCTAACACGATGAGTGTGGCACAGGTAGTGTGTGCTAGCACACATTATCTGTGCCACACTAACTATGATAGCACACACTACCTGTGCCACACTCACTGTGATGGCACACACTATCTGTGCCACACTCACTGTGATAGCACACACTATCTGTGCCACACTCACTGTGATAGCACACACTATCTGTGCCACACTCACTGTGATAGCACACACTATCTGTGCCACACTCACTGTGATAGCACACACTACCTGTGCCACACTCACTGTGATGGCACACACTATCTGTGCCACACTAACTATGATAGCACACACTATCTGTGCCACACTCACTGTGATAGCACACACTATCTGTGCCACACTCACTGTGATAGCACACACTATCTGTGCCACACTCACTGTGATAGCACACACTATCTGTGCCACACTCACTGTGATAGCACACTATCTGTGCCACACTCACTGTGATAGCACACTATCTGTGCCACACTCACTGTGTGCCACACTCACTGTGACTCACTGACACACTACCTGTGCCACACTCACTGTGATGGCACACACTATCTGTGCCACACTCACTGTGATAGCACACACTATCTGTGCCACACTCACTGTGATAGCACACACTATCTGTGCCACACTCACTGTGATAGCACACACTATCTGTGCCACACTCACTGTGATAGCACACACTATCTGTGCCACACTCACTGTGATAGCACACACTACCTGTGCCACACTCACTGTGATGGCACACACTATCTGTGCCACACTCACTGTGATAGCACACACTATCTGTGCCACACTCACTGTGATAGCACACACTATCTGTGCCACACTCACTGTGATAGCACACACTATCTGTGCCACACTCACTGTGATAGCACACACTATCTGTGCCACACTCACTGTGATGGCACACACTACCTGTGCCACACTCACTGTGATGGCACACACTATCTGTGCCACACTCACTGTGATAGCACACACTATCTGTGCCACACTCACTGTGATAGCACACACTATCTGTGCCACACTCACTGTGATAGCACACACTATCTGTGCCACACTCACTGTGATAGCACACACTATCTGTGCCACACTCACTGTGATAGCACACACTACCTGTGCCACACTCACTGTGATGGCACACACTATCTGTGCCACACTAACTATGATAGCACACACTATCTGTGCCACACTCACTGTGATAGCACACACTATCTGTGCCACACTCACTGTGATAGCACACACTATCTGTGCCACACTCACTGTGATAGCACACACTATCTGTGCCACACTCACTGTGATAGCACAGTGAGTGTGGCACAGATAGTGTGTGCTATCACAATGAGTGTGGCACAGGTTGTGTGTGCTATCACAATGAGTGTGGCACAGGTGGTTAGTTTGCACACACAGTCTTAACTGTCAACTAAAATTGTCAATCTCACCATGTTTGTGTAGATACATTTACACAATAAAGTATTAATGTGTGACTGATGATCCATAGCAGGGTACTCCCAATTTATTCCTTTAATATGTCTATTTACTCCCTGGTTATAACCAGACATTTCTAATCCAGTGTTTGTTTTTCTCATTCCAGGAGACCTGGAGGGGAGTGTGAAATGGTTGGATAAGTCTCAGAAATTCAAACAACTTCAGGAAGTTATCACCTGGCCTTTTTTGTGGGAGAGAGATAAAAGATTTTTTGTCCCCGAGGTATTTCATTTTCTTTCTATAAATGCATTATATGGTATAAAAGCCCCTAGATGACACATACTTCCCAAGTGTCTCTATTTAGGAGGAACAGTCCCGATTTGGGGCCAAATCCCTGTGTACTTTATTTAGATGCCAATGTCCCTCTCTTTTAGGAGCTCAATCTGTTGGTGTGTCTAAATATATAACAGAGTTCCACAGCAAGAATTCTCACAGGAATTATGTGTTTGTAAATCAGATAGTTTGATCTTATTGTAAATTGCTATTAGTAAATCAAGTGCATTTTTTCAAAACAGCCCCGCAAAATGAAAGTGTTCCTCTTAGTCCATTTAAAATGCTGGGAAATATGCACAGACACAATGTAAAAACCATATAATAAACCATATAATACTACTGAAACAGCACGTTCTCGTTATTTGTGTTCCATGACAGTACAAGTAAAGAGACATATCTTAGGATGCGGTTCCACAACTTTAAAGGACCACTATAGTGCCAGGAAAACATACTCGTTTTCCTGGCACTATAGTGCCGTGAGGGTTCCCCCACCCTCAGGGTCCCCCTCCCGCCGGGCTCTGGGGAGAGGAAAGGGGTTAAAACTTACCTTTCTCTGAAACTGCTATGTTTATAAAAAAAATGGGTTAACCCTAGCTGGACCAGGCACCCAGACCACTTCATTAAGCTGAAGTGGTCTGGGTGCCTAGAGTGGTCCTTTAACCCCTTAAGGACACATGACATGTGTGACATGTCATGATTCCCTTTTATTCCAGAAGTTTGGTCCTTAAGGGGTTAATATTTATTTATTTATTTATAAAATATTTTACCATGAAAGATACAGTGAGATTTCTCTCGTTTTCAAGTATGTCCTGGGTATGCAATATTTCCAGTTCATTCTACGTATTATAGTAAAATATTAACTTTTTTCAAACTTCCAGGGCTTCAAACATGTTTTCAAAGAAACCAACGTAGAGAATATGTTGTCCCATCCCAGCAGACACCTTCTCCATGAGGGGAGATTGCTTCTGACAGGTAGGTTATTCTTGACTTATTCTGCTGTTCTGTGAAATGTGGAGCCTCAGTTGAGTTATGAGGTAGAATAAACAATGTATAGGTCATGGGGTTTAGTTATTTTAGCAGTTCCTGATTAATATACGCTGGCTCCAGTGTCCCATCTTTATTAACATTCTAATCTTCATTAACACATTCTAAGGCTGATCATGCCTCTGGATCTAAATTATCCTTTTAACTTGGGGAGAGCCAAGTTCTT
Organism: Pelobates cultripes; assembly: GCA_933207985.1. NCBI lineage: Eukaryota > Metazoa > Chordata > Amphibia > Anura > Pelobatidae > Pelobates > Pelobates cultripes. The sequence continues at coordinate 313,459,195 of OW240914.1, forward strand.
GCATTGCAATAAAAACAGAGAATATGAGAACAAAAGCTTAGAGAAACTCTTTCGGTAAATCTAAAAATAGTTTGAGTTTAGTTAAAAGCTACTGAGTTTCTCAAAGCTTTTTACCGTCTCATATTCTTGGTTTTTCTCACATGTGTTATAGCTAGTGATGTCCCGAACGGTTCGCCGTTCGATGGCGAACATATGCGGTAAACTTTGACCCTGCACCTCACAGTCAGCAGACACATTCCAGCCAATCAGCAGCAGACCCTCCCACCTCCTGGACAGCTCACTAAGAATGCAGCTTCACAATGAATGTAAAATGGATGCTGTCCAGGGGGTGGGAGGGTCTGGGAGGGAGGGTCTGCTGCTGATTGGCTGGAATGTGTCTGCTGACTGTGAGGTACAGGGTCAGAGTTTACTCAATGATGAGTCCGCGGCGAACCGTTCGTGGCAAACAGTTCGGGACATCACTAGTTATAGCCTATTCATTCATTATTTTGTATTTCATATCTATGAATAAATCCCTTTTTTTTTTGTGCATGGCTTTACTCTCCCTCTTTGGAGGCAGCCTTATTTAAAGGGACACTGTAGGCACAACAACCATAACCACTTCACGGAATTGAGATGGTTATGGTGCTTCAAGCCATACCAATTGTGATGAATCCACTAGATCGAGCAAATGGCCTGGTAATACCAAGGTAGATATTTAATGAAGAAAAGTAGAAAATGAGAAGTGATATAATGATAAATACCTTAAAAAAAATTTTTACAAAGAGAGAATAGAGAAAGGAAAAAAATGGGCGTGGAAGAAATTAGACTGGGAGCTAAGACAGCTACATGCAGTTAGTCAAAACGTGTAGAGCAGGTTTCTCTAGGCCCCAGACCTCATATGCTTGCCAGTGAACTCATACTATGCTACCAGATACAAGAAATGTTACCTTTGTACCATGTAAAGACTCCGTCATAACCTACATGGATTGAATATCCTCCACTGGAGGGTAGGAAATTTCCGAGAACTGCCAGTGGACAGGGGTCAGGCATTTGGCAGCACTGAGCAAGTACTTAGCTAGCGATTTATTATATTTGGAAATGGCAAGGAATGTGCCATCTATGGGCATAGATTTGGGTTTTATGGGTGGCCTTCTCCCTATAACAGCAGCTATCTTGGAGAGTACCCAGCGCAAATGGTAATAATAACTGAAACCCGTTTTTGGAGGTGTGGTATTTGTGTTTCCCATTTTTGCCTGTTACTAAGTACATTTTTATAATAAACACGGTAAGTGATGCGATTTATTGAGAGATCCGAGATATTAATGTCACCATTGTTTAGTAACATTATTATAAAAAGAATATCTAAAAATATTGATTAATGTTCATTTTGTTTGTGTTTTTTGCTTTTCAGAGAGCACACGCAATGTGGATGTATACATGTTTCTTTTTGATGATTTTCTGCTAATAACAAAAATTAAGAGAAATAAAAGAGTAAGTGGTTTTACATTTTTTTGGGTTTTAATTTATTTTATTTTTTTAATTTAAGACAAACTCACATAGACCATGCTTTGGTTTGTTTGCAGAAATCAACCCATTTTGAAATGTACTCATCCTTACACCCCGAGTTACAGTCGGTGATAAAAGATGGTGGACACTGCAAAGTTCTCGATCAACCAATCCCACTTGACAGACTGAGCCTGAAAAGTATTGATCAGTTCCACGTCACAGGTATATTGATCACATGGTTCTAGCGCAGTGATAGCTAAGTAATTAAAGCAGATCGGTCACTTTTTTCATCTTGATTTACATTTTCTGGCTTATAATTAAGTCTCCAGCTATATATCTCTTCGTATAACAAAAGATAATGGAATCAGCAAACACTGATGAGCCAAACTATTTGATTACACCATAATGAGTGTTCACTGTTATATTTTCAGATTAACCCAGGAGTGCTACGTTCTTAGATTCTGGCTAAATGTTAGCAAAGATGGCTCTGTTTATGTGACAGAAGCTTTAGAAAGCACTAACATATGCATTACACTTGCTGCTTATTTACAAATTAGGCTAAAGATGGCAAATAACTGGGAAAAAAACAACTAAAGTCTGCCTTTTATATATAAAGAGCAAAAAACAGGTCGCAAGAGAATACTGAGAACGGGCAGTTTTAGCTCATCTTGTGCCATTACAGAGGGAACATCTCTGAAACATATCCGACTGGTCCCACCCCTACGGGCAGTCCAGATCCGAAATGCCAGCAAGAAACACAGTAACCCCAGACGATCGTTTCAGCCTTGTTAGGCATCATCAGTGAGGCAAGGCTTATATCTTTCTGAAGGGCAAGCTATTTCAGCTGCTGCCTGTTCTCAGTATTCTCTTGCACCCCATTTTTTGCTCTTTTATATATAAAAGATGAAATTGTGAGATATGAATGTGACAGCATGGCAATGCAGGAACACCATTGTGATCATTAAAATTAAACCGGTTTATAATTACTAAGCTGGGTTATGGTTAGGGGTAATTGACTAGTTATGTTCCCACGGTGAACTGTTGCTATCACATACTAACCAAGTGTCCCTATTTAGGTTCCACAGTCTTTTTTATGCCCCGATTCTGCTGTCCGTCTTTTGTAGGAGCTCAGTATTCTGGGTGCGTCTTAATCTATAGCAGAGCTTCACATTAATACTTACAGTAGTGTGTTTAAACTATAATAAAGGTGTTTATAAATCAGTCTGTACAAATAAGATACACTGTTCTAGTTCTAAATTGCATTTTATTTGCATCCGGTGTTATTAGTAAGTCGACTAGAACTTATCAGAACACCCGCTTCTGGTTCGGAGTGAAGCTATCAGGGGTACTGGAGTCATAACACACTGGGTGAACCCCTGTTTTGATATTACACAGCATCTTAAAGGCAGGAAATCCACAAATGTAGGCAGGTAAATAATGATATAACATATATACATACATACCAGTATAGGTAAGGAAAACGGTTTAGAGGATATGGGAGGGAGGGAGGGAGGGAGGGAGAGAGAGCGCCAAATATGTGTTCAGGAAGTGATAACACTATGGATTAAAGCCCTTTCTTTTGTTTGTTAATAGTTTATGGCATGAGAAATGCTTTCCTGATTCAGCATGAGAACCGATACCAGCAGTGCATCGCTGCCTTCATTTTACAAGCTCCAACCGAATCCGCTAAGGTTTGTGTTCCCACTCCTGATCATGTTCTACAGAAAGACGGCTATTTAATAAACCTGTTACACTTTTTGCCCATGCTGAGCTGTGAGGTATTATTTTATTGGGTTGCTGTATCTGTCATGCAGAGGGAACTTGCTGGCATTTTGGTTCTAGACTCCCTTCATGGGTGGAATTAGTCAGATATGCCTTGGCACTGGTTCACTCTGTAATGGCACAAGTAAAAACTATTTTGAGACCTGAGTGGGGATTTACTGAAGGGCAAGCTATTGAGTTTCTCTAAGCTTTTGTCCGTTCTCAGATTCTGTTTTTTTCATACTTAACCCTACTGCAGTTCTCTCCCCAATAAACCAATTAATAGCATATAATGGGATGAAAGACGAGGAATAGGCAGTCAAAAACCAAGAGAGTTCCTTTTTAAACGCATCTACCATTGGTGTATCCTGGTTTTGTGCTGCCCTAGGCATGACAAAATTCAGGCGCCCCCTCCAAATACACACACACATTTTTTTTTTTTATTCAATCCCCCCAGCCTCCTTACCTTTGGGAATGCTAGGGTGGATTCTCGTTTCCCTGGGGTCCAGTGGGGCAGCTGGGCGGGCGGTCGGTGACTGCAGGTGGTGAGGGAGCACTGATCCTCCTGTTCAGCTCCCTCGCACGCCGCAGAGTGATGCAGGGAGCCGGAATATGACATCACTGCGGCGCGCGAGGGAGCTGAGCAGAGAGCTCACTAATCAGTGCACCCTCGCCAGCGCCGCCCACATGTATTCTTAGTTAGCCACCAGGCTAACGAGACATTTGCCTGGGCAATTGGGAGCGGCTTGTTCTGCCGTCCCCTGGAAAGTGCCGCCCAAGGCAAATGCCTTGTTTGCCTCGCGGCTTATACGTCCCTGACATCTACACCTCAGATATACATTTAAAAGTTTCAATATACAAGGTAACTCTTACTTTGATGTTTTTAGTATCTATACTGGAGCAGGATTAAAGTGCAATGCTGCACAAATGTCAGTCCCTGGACAGTGAAACAAGTCTTTAAATTAATGGCAGCACAAACAGGTTGTATCTAAGGCTAAAATAACCAAATTGGAACATTTCTCTAAATTAATCTGTTTTTGACTTTAAAATTGCTATTCCCTTGACTATGCTCAGTCATGTCTTGTTTGGTAAATAACTCAAGATTAATTTGTAATTGTGATATTTGTGTTCCAAGCGGCAAATCTCGTTATTAATGGGTGCATTTGTTCGTTTACAGAAAATGTGGATGTCTCAAATAGAAGCTGCCATTTCTTCATACACAGAGGCCTATGAAACAAAAAGGATGTCTTTATTATGTCAACCATCTGAATCAGCTGAAATATAGTGGGAAAATGTAACACTAACAGTTAACACTAATACAACTTCCTTTAAATTAATGTATAGTCTATTGCCCAACAATGTACAATATTTGTAATATATTTTTGAAGTAGCCTACTTTAGTTTAAAAACATAGTACTAATTGAATATTTTGGTTTGTTTATAACATCATTTTCAATAAAAGTTTGAAAAAGAATGCATCTGTCATTGGAAGCTAGGAAGAGACTCAAAAAAATCGACTGGATCGTGTCTCAGATTAGTATTCTAGAGGTCTGTAGTCTCATTCTAAAAAGAGATCTAGTGCAGTGCTGTTAAGAGTTCAAGCCAGTCCTATGTGATATCCCCAAGTCTAGAGTCCTCATAAATCGCAGCTCACAATACCCACAAAACAACTACAAGTTTTTTCTTTGTAACTGTTTTTGTATGTATGTTCTTCCAGATTTAAACATTGCAAATATAGAAGGATTTAAAATTGCACAAACTTCAAATGTGATTTTGCCTATATTTATTAAAAAAAAGTATTAACTCCAATCTGGAATGCCCCCATAACAACCAAAACATGAGTTTTGCCTTGTCAGTCTGTTCTCAATACAACTATACGGCATATTTAAACACTCAAGACAGATTTAGTTAGAAAGTTCTATTTTTATTTACCATTTTGTTATACAGATTATAAAACAAGTAACATTTTAACAAGCACCCTTCTGTCTCACTCCACTACAAACCCTGCTGGATCTTAGTTACCAATGTCGAGCTGCGGATATATTTCCAATGTAAGTGCATACTGGAATTACGTCTCACAACGTAAGGCACCACTACATGATCACAAGTTGTAAACACAACATTGAAAGAAGGGCATACAAAAGAAATGTCAAATACTCATGCAAAACTATATACGCATACTTTGTATGATCCAGTTAACAGAGTGTAGTGCAGCAATGGGTAACCGATTGGCACTGAAGCTGTTTCGGTCTGCATATCTCATAACATTTTGCCAGACTCACCACAAATGTTTCTGTGCCAAAAGTTTAGCCATCATTGTTGTAGTGTAATAAAATTGCATTGCAAAAGATCAGCAGAAAAATAATTTCCACAAAGTGCATAAGAACCTTATAACAAAGCTTGACATAATCATTGCAGAGTTGTAAAACGAAAAATGTAATTATCCAAATTATATGCGCAAGTGAGTACCAAAATTGTGACTAACTGATGGTACAAGTGTTTAGCAGTTCAAGAGAAGCGTATTTGACAAATAATGTTTACTCACCGGCAAATACAACTTGGATATTCCTGATGAATTTCTCAGAGTTGCAGCAGAATGATCTATTGCCTATTTCCCTTGAAAGACCACCATTTAGTATTTGGCAACATGGCAAACACAATGTAATTTAGTGCCTACAAATTGCTTTCTTTCTGACGTATATTGCAAGACATACCAAATGTCAGTGTTGTGGCGTTGTTCTACAGAATATGCCAAAACTTGTTAACATATCTCTGGATTACTGTGATAAACTTAATGGTAAATATTAATAAAAACCAAACAAAATGGATGCACGGTCATACCAGGAAACCCAAGAATCATTGCTCCAATATAAAAGATTCTATTCAATCATGCAGAATTACAAGATCAGGCTACAGCCACCTCACTTTATGCACTCCAAGCTGTATAGTAAACTGAATCATATCACTTAAAATTAAGTGTTTAGAGCAACACGAGATGTGTCAAGTGATGTAGCTGTAACCTGATCTTTTCTTTCTGCAAGATGGGATAACAATTTTTATGTTGGAGAAATCATCCTTAGACCTCTTGTTGTGACCTATTGTGCAACCATTTTTTTGTTTAGATATTGTAGAGCGTGCCGTGTTCCCAATGGAGGACACCAATTAGTGAAGATCTGCAGTCTCACCCAGTTATTGTGACTTGATTCACCCCTTAGAGCTCCCAGTTGATTTTCTTTATTGTATATACTAAAATGGAAGAATTGTTGTGGTGAGTTGGCAACCCTTAACTCAACTAGTTTGAAGAATTTGGAGAAACACTTGAACCAACCAAATCATTCTTTAGTAAACAAATCCCATGATGACTTCTAACAGGTACGTCAACTTCATGTCCGACTGAGCAGCAATACCAGTGTAAATAAAAGCTATTTCTATAACCATCCGAGTTTTTCTTTTTTTAGTTTGGAATTTAACTCTCAGCCAACATATTGAGCATTTTTCTTTTTTGATTACGTACAAATAGAAATGAATATCAAATGGGTAACATTGTTTCCTAATTTATACTTTCAGACATAAGTATGTTAATATTTATTCATTAAAAAGGAAAACATGGAAGTGAAATTGAAATACTATTCAAAAAGGTTGCCACAAAAAAAATTGACCAATGCAAATATGTTGTATTTACAGTTAACCATGATACTGTATGGTGCCAAATATTTACGTTTATAGAGGGGTTCAAGGTGCATCTTTTTAGACATTAGTCTACCATTTGGTGGAGTTTGGAATGGGTCTCTGGCCAGCATTCCTTAAAAAGTCATTGGAACATTGGAAATGCTTGAATAATAAGCAAGGTCTCTTAATACAATGTCTTAGTACAAAATAAAATTGCATACTGAGAGCAGTTGAATTATGTATAAAAAAAGTTCTATAATTCATCTGTTACATCTTAAGGTAACAGGCATATTCCTTATATTTACACACACACACTTGAACGTCCTCAAAATATCTTAATAAAAATTGAGCTTGAAGATCACATCACAGTTTTTTTAATTCAGGAGCCCGCAGAAGAAAAAACAAGACATACATTCAAACCTATGAGTGATTCACTTGGCCCAGGGCTCACTCTTATACAGTCACTAGACCTCTACATTCCAGACACATTTAAAAATAGACCTGACACATTCAACTACTTGGCACACACATTTAAGTGAACAAAGCCAATTTTTCATGAAAGATTACCTTTAGGATCTCACATAGGAAGTAAATTACCAAACTGTATACAATATATCACGTAACATACATTGTCATATTTCACTCTATCAACTATTTTCTGCCATTGGCATCCTTGCTATTTTTATTGATATCAACATAAAGACTGGCTATTTTTCATTTTTATGCTCTACAAATATGAAAGGAATTGGGGTTTAGAAAAATCAAACTAAATAGCAAAACATACAGTGTTGCCAGAGCTTTAAGCCGGTTATCTTACTTTCTGTAATTTCATTGCAACACTTTGAGCTCCTTAAAGAGAAACTCCAGAACCCTAAAGCACTTAGTTTGCTAAAATGCATTGTGTGAAGAGTGTGTCCAATTTACAAAAAGTGCATATTTCAATGCAAATGGACACTTATAAATTATACTGGTTACACCCCTGGCTTCTCAAAAAGACAACAAGTCCTTTTAGTTCCTGGTTTGGTTAACTTATTTGCACTGAACTCAAATGGCAGAAATTTCTCAGAGCACCTGCTTTGCAAAGACTTCTCATTAAGCTGCATTGGGACTCTGATTGGACAGCCACAGAAAGAATGGGCGAGGTTAGAAGGGGAGGGCTTGCAAAGGCTGCATACAAGAGATCTGCAGGCTGTTTTAAAACATAATTCCAATGGAAAAAAATGCATAATTAAACGCATGAAAGTTTGGTCATCTACTAAACAGTGATTTTTATTTATTTTGTACTTGGGTAGTGGAGTGTCCCTTTAAGTTAACAACCGATATGAACAGATGTATTATCACCTTTATAATATGGGACTATGGGTAATAAAAATAAATCATATTGACACAGTCAATACATTCACATGGCACAAAGAAATCCCACTGATACAAAATGTCCATTACAGAGCAATTTGTTGAAATGCTTTAAAAACATCGCAAGTAAAACGCATTGTCTGCAAGTCACTGGTCACTACGTAAATAAAGCATTAAACAAACAAGTGCAACTAAATTATCTATTAGCCTCACAACTACTACTGTATCCTAAAAAATTTAATTATTACATTCATCTTTTCCTAATACATTTTAAACACAATGATAAACCACACAGAACATTTCCAGAATAGGTCATGCAGACAGTTTAAATAACCATCTCACAACTGGCTCAAAAAAAGTATCTTACTTTCTAACATTTTTGTGTAGTTTATACATTTGGCAGCCTTTAGAGTTCTCGAATTTTTATCATAAAACAATTCTGTAACCAGCTAACTGTGCACACTGTGAGGTAGATGATGCTGCGTTGTGGTGAGAATCATTTTTGCTTGCTATATTCCAGAACCAAACAGACATTTCATGAGAAATGTGTGTATATTTATATGAACCTATTAAATGTGAGCTCAATCAGATCTAATTATCTATTACATTGAGTGCATTGGGGAGGGGGCACTCAGCTGCACTGAGTGTAAAGGACCAGTAGAGGCAGCCAGACCAGTCCATCTCGATGAAGTGGTGTGGGTGCAGTGGTCCTTTAGTTTTAACCCTACAATGTAAAGTTCTGCCGTTTAGTAAATTGACGGGTCAAATAAGCCTTTAGTTGTTGTCTACCTGTCAGCCACTAGAGGCGCTTCCACCGTGAGAACAGAGTCAACTTGGTTCTCACAGTTAACCTCAAAAAGGAGAGCACTGTTGTGGCACATATGCTTTTTGTCCCTAATGCTCCTCTATGAGACATTAAGAAGCGTTGACGTGACACGGGTCAAGTGGCCGCAGGGACTCAACCTCAGTACTAAAAAAATAGGTAACACTTTTTCCCCTCAATGTTAATTTAGATTTAGTAGGCCCTGAATCAAAAAAAAAGAGGAGACCATTATAGCGTAAGGAATACGTTTGTGGTTATGGTATTAATTAGTGCTCCAATTCAAATGTAATGATATTTAACCCCTTAAGGACACATGACATGTCACGATTCCCTTTTATTCCATAAGTTTGGTCCTTAAGGGGTTAATGGATGAATGCTAATGAAAGGTTGGCTACATTGTTTATTCAGTATTTAGCACTACTATTGGAAAAAACACAAATCTGATCTCATGTTTTATAGATAAACTTTTATAAAGTTTAGGTTTCCTAATTTTACTTTTACGTTTTATAAAACTAATCTGGGAACACAGCCAATGATGGCTGCCTGCAAATTAAATGCAGAAGATTAATGGTTAATTTTAAATTTTTAATGATTTTAAAAGAAACCTTAATTTAAATTTTCAATGATTTTTTTCACCTCGCCAAGAGATTTCGGTCTTTTGGCGAGGTGCAAACATACCCCTGGAAGAGACACTCCAGCAATGTGACCATTCAAACTAACTGTAGTGGTTATGGTTAAATAATTATTTGGGTGCACTGACTGTGGCTTTTATTGAACAGTTTTTTTAATGGCATTCACAACCCATTCTTTGTGCTGCTGCAGAGGTAATGTGGGGTTTTCACTCTTGCATTATTCTTTCAAACCCACCCAAATTTGTACATCAAAAATAGACTGCAAGCGCTGGGCTGAGCTACCACAGTGTTCAGAACCTACCTTTGCTGTCCAGAATTGGACAGATGATGCACAAGAGAAACATTTAGAAACTATCAGGTTCCATAATGACAGCTCCACATTGAGCATCTAAAATAAATAGCTACAACATACAATAGACGATATATTCCAAAATTCATATTAGCCTTTAAATTAAGGAAGTATTCCCATTCTCTAGATATGTGACAAATATTAAGTAAATCTACAATATTTACTACCAATTCATATTGAGAGAGGTTTAGAATGACTAGAAATTAATCTGAAATCTATTTTAAGTTAGAATAAAGTGTATCCAAATTTGTAGTTCTGGCAAACAAGATTGGATGCAATTTAAGATCCATTTAAAAAAAAACAAAAAAACAATAATACAGACGACAAAACCACGAAGAACGTTTTGTAATCGTTTTCATGGACGGATCAAATTATTATATGTTTCAGTTGATTTACAATTAATTATATGTTAGGTTTATCATCTAGGGCTCAGTATTTTTAAAATGCCGGTCATTTGATAATCTCTACTTAATCACAATAATTACAATTTAGAAAGTAATTGTTGGATATCATTTTCTTCCTTTTAAGTGCAGTTTTTAAGCACACATATCCACAATGATCCGGACAACAATTTAATATAATATGTATCTCACGCTATGTTGTTGCAATCTGTGCAGAATATTTATTTGATAGTTCCTTCTAATATACAATACCATCTCGCACCGTTCAGAATTTGTAGTTAAAGTGGATCGGTCACTTTAGGAGGTCTATGCATATTTTGCAAAAACCCTGTAGGTGACTTCTCCAGTTAGGGTGCAATGGAATCACCATCTTTTTCCAGGACTCACTCTTCAGCTCCTGGCCCTTTATGTACCAGAAGCCAAGTCAGTACTGTACTTTAGCTTATAAGAAAGAGTACAACACTGAGGTCTATGTAGAATCCTGCAAATCAGTCACTTTTGCGGCTGCTGGGATTGAACAAAAGTTGATGGTGAACCTTGGGGTTCACCATAAGACAAAGTAGTCTCTACTTCTCTTATGGTATCTTTGGATTACGTTGGAATTTCAGTCAGCATGAATCTTTCACAAATATTAAAAAAAATGACAGCGATGTTTCACCACAGGGTACAAAAGAAATTTCTACCATAACTGGCAAAATGCCGCATGACAGCCTAAATAGAAAAAATCTCAGAAGTATTGATGGCACAGAGCGGCGATTACTGCGCATGCCTTTTGCATTGCTTCTCTGTAAAGTACGAATTATCGCCTGGGGATGGAGTGGAGTTGCAAGAAGGGATACTCTTGCCACTGGATTAAAAAACGGTTTAATTTATTTTTTTAAAGTAAAGGGGTATGGGAGGGGGCTGAATAAACTCAGCAACATCCTAGCGTTTATAATGCTGGAGTATTTCTTTAAACATATGCCTTAGCATTGCTTGGGATTTGTAGCTATATTGTGACCCAGCTACAAAGTCTAGAATTATACCAGTTTCCTAAAGATCATATGCCAGGCCAACATAGAATGCCCTGCTTGTTTAGCAACTCTACACAGTCCTCTTGTAGTTGAGGAGATAGTTAATTTATGATTTATAAAGTTCATGTACAAACTGTACAGTTTTTCATTGGCCTATTGTAAATAACCAGTATATTTAAAGGGTTACTCCAAGTACCATGACCACTTCAGTGATTTCAAGTGGTTATTGTGCCATTCGTTGGCAGAGATAGGTCAGCTGATGCTCTCTTTCAATTAATGGAGTTGGCTTAAACATGCAGCTTTTGCAGAAGAAGCTTGACATGCCTCATCAGAGGAAGGAAGGACTCACAGCACTGATCTGGAACCCAGGTAAAAGAGCAAATAGTCACAAACAAGCCAATTAAGTCTAAGAACATTTTCTATTAATTAAAAAAAGAAGAATTGCAACCTAACCCACTATGGTATCGCCACCTGAAGGGGTGAGATGACCTCTCCCCCACCCCCCTAAAAAACATAGAGGCTATAGTCAGTTGCAGTGGTTATGGTGCTTGGAGTATTTCTTAAACAATCATTAACACACCCTGCTCCACTGTTCTTAGAGTTGGAGAGCTAGTATAGGAGCCGGAGAGATCTATGATGGATGTGATGGCACACAGTCAGTGGATAATAGCATCATGATGCGTCTTCCTATTCTGATACTCTTTTAGATTTATATGAAGTTAAGGGGCACTCCAAGCACCTACACATGCTAAGAGCAATGTGTTTAATTTATCATTCATTACGCTGGGACACTCACTAGAACTATAACCCATACAGTTTGATGCAGTGTTTATAGTGCCAGTAGTGCACTAGACCAACCACCACTGGTTTGCATTCTTTCCTAGGGTCAACCATATGCCACACCTTGCCTCCATTACTAATGGCAGAAAGCTGGAATTTCTACGCAGAAACTTTCATCAGTTCTTCTGAGTAAAGTCCTGTAGTACTTAGTTTATGGACGGATAGCATCAGCCGATCCCTCTCAGCCAATCAACTAAGCCCTGCAATGTGGGGCTCAGCTCAAGAGAGTTTAAGGAAGTTCCTGCTTAGGAACTAACATTTCTCTGACATTATTAGTGGAGGCGGAAACCAGGTACGAAGTCAAATTGATAGCATTATAGTGGTTATGGTACTTGGAGTGTTTCTTTAAGTGCAGGCCAAAATATGTTACTGTGCCAAAAAAAGGAAGATCGAGTATTTTTCTACAAAGTAAGGCGTTTGATGTATTTGTTGCTCACAATGTACAATCAATGTACAGGCTCTTTTATATAGCTGCAAATAAACACTTGGTAAATTTGCATAGCACAAGGCTACAAATGTAACATTTGTAACAGATTATACAATATAGAATGTGTAAATATGCAAATTAATGACAGCTTAATTTTCACTAATCAGGTTTCATTAAAAGTAATAAAATTAAAAAAAAATAAAATAAAAAAAAAAGAGAGAGAATTGCAAATGTGATGACAATAATCCTTTAAGCATTATACAATTTTATAAATATTGTAAGCATGGCACTGTAATAATACTTCAAGCCCAAAGGTGTCAAATTTGCTCTAAAACAGGGGTTCTCAAAAAAAAAAAAACACCTTAGGGAAAAAAACACCTTAGACTCTAAGGTGTTTTTTTTTTCTTTTTCTAAACACCTTAGACACACCCAGGTAATCCCTAAACCCTGGACTGGTAAGGGGTCCTGAGGACTAACGTTGAGAACCCCTGCTCTAAAATATAAAATTTATTTTAAGATTCTCAACAAAAAAATTTTTCTCACTCACAGACAGTGATTTGGGGGATCCTTTACATAAACAGAAGATACACCAGCAGATCTAGAAAGCCAAATCTTACTTTCAAATCTGTGATTTGCAATAAGGTCCTCACGTGATGTGGTAACATAACTTCAGAATAAAGGGAGTTTAATCGCTAAACAATGATAAGTGGAAAGCTGAAGGGAAAAAAAATAAACTTTTTTTTTTTTAAAAAGCAAAGTTGAATTATAAAAGATCCTAACTCATAAATGTGCTAGTTTTGCCAACATTTGCAAGTTGGTTGTCAACACAAGTCACTGTTTATTTATAATCCCCCAATGCAACTTGGTGGAAAAAAGTAATAATATAAAGTGAGAAAACGAACAACAGGCAATATAAGTAATAGTGAAGACTCCTAAATCATTAGAAACATCAGATGTACTTTACAGTCACATAAAAAAAAAAACCTGCCCGGCGAGTCTTATTTACTGGAAAGACAGGGGATGTGGATTTATAGTGACATCAAATTTGCCTAGAAGCTCTTGTAATTAGAAATTATCTAATTGTGAATTATTTCATACTGGAAAAAAACATTATATATATATATATAAATAAACACATAAAAATTCTAAATAAAAAAAAAAAAAGGATTGAGCAAAATAGACTGATTATTGGGAACTTGAACCCCTACACATTTACAGCAGGGGAGATGGGAATTTTTGGATGAGCTGTTTCAGGTATCATATTGAAATCGGATTCTAACTCAAGATCACCAGAGGTTAAATTTGCCCCAAGGTTTACCACTGAGCTCAAAAAGTCAATTGGTCCGTTACAAATGGAAGGAAGCAAGTAGCCATAATTTAACCATTGATACTGAGGGATATACTGTAGTAAATGTGACAAGGTTAGTTCAATATCTTGAAAAAGCTTACTGTAAAGAACAGAAATGCTGATCTGCCAACACCACGCTGGATATTTTTAATTAGAATCACCATTTTGTATTATTTTTGTATGGCACCTGGGTTATGTTGCTATTGGCTTACTTAGGTATAAAAAAAAATAATTAAACCCTCTTGTTTTGCAGCCTTGCTATAAAGAAATAAAAATATCTAAGCTTTTATACAGAAGTGTTTCCTGATTTACTGAAGTATAAAAAACAAAAACAACACATTGAGTTCCATTTCTGTAAGGCTAATATTTACAAGCAGCCAAACAAACTGAATCTTAAAAACAAAGAGTAATCTTCCAAGAAGAAAGCATGATGCAGAGAGTGAATGAAGGTCATATTTCATGAAAAACACAATACTTTTACATCTGTATCAATAAAACATTTCAAAAGATATTTTTTTTATATTGTTGAATTTTACAATCGTCATCCAGAGGAATAAGTACTTTGAGTGCTTTTTACGAAGTGCATTACCAAAAATACTAAATGTAATTTGCAGAGTCTAGCTAAACAACCGTCCCTATCCTTGCAAGTCATTAAAACATGTATTACACACACGGACAGGCTTTTTGGAGGAAGGCGTTAAGGCATTCTTTGCGGAACATTCGGCACAGAATATATTCCCACAGTGTCTACAGTGATGCTGCAAAGACAAAAGTAAAATAATGTCAGTCATTCATTCCTGGTTATCGTGAGTCCAATGATTTAAGTCAGTAATTAAAATCAGTGATAATAATCTCCAAATCAGTGATCAAGCCTAATAAACCAACAAAACGTTTTAAACTTATCTCTTATAATTTCATTTTATGTACTGCTAGATTAATATCTTCAGGTTACCAGAGGAAGATGAAAGCCATAGAGCAGGTTACTTTTACGAAGGTGCAGTGTTTCTTTGTAGACAATGTGACTAAACACACGCAGACCACTTCATCTCAATGAAGTGGTTTGTGTGCAGTGCTCCTGTCATTTCAATCCTGCAATGTAAAACACTGCTATTTAGTAGATACAGCAATGTTTTGATTTAAGGGCTTGGCACATCTCTAGTGACCATCCTCCTGTCAGCATTTAGAGGGTGCTTTTGCATCAACGACTGAGTTTCACTCGGTTATGTGACATTTGGCATAAAACTTTATCAAATCTTAATCATAGGGAAACACTGGGTTTAATGCTATATGAAGCATTCGACTAGACAAGCATGGCACTTGCCATGCATAATTTTCTCAACACCAATGCTTCTGATAGAGAAGCACTGGAATGGATAAGACGACAAAGAAGCAAAGCCCGTAGAACGATGTCATAGGAGGCAGAGTGGGCAGCAGCACAGAGTGAATCTTGATGCCGGAAAAACGTAAGTAACAACCCTTCTTCCTCTCTTAAATCTAAACAAGCAGAACACTACTGAGTTGGGAATACATGTCTGTATTTCTAAAGCTGTAGTGTTCCTTTAAGTAAATGAAGAAACTGTTTCCACACATTTTAGTTATAAATGTTCAATACTGCTTACTATTTTTCCATGCGCATACACCGATCAGCCACAACATTACAGGGAGTGCAGAATTATTAGGCAAATGAGTATTTTGACCACATCATCCTCTTTATGCATGTTGTCTTACTCCAAGCTGTATAGGCTCGAAAGCCTACTACCAATTAAGCATATTAGGTGATGTGCATCTCTGTAATGAGAAGGGGTGTGGTCTAATGACATCAACACCCTATATCAGGTGTGCATAATTATTAGGCAACTTCCTTTCCTTTGGCAAAATGGGTCAAAAGAAGGACTTGACAGGCTCAGAAAAGTCAAAAATAGTGAGATATCTTGCAGAGGGATGCAGCACTCTTAAAATTGCAAAGCTTCTGAAGCGTGATCATCGAACAATCAAGCGTTTCATTCAAAATAGTCAACAGGGTTGCAAGAAGCGTGTGGAAAAACCAAGGCGCAAAATAACTGCCCATGAACTGAGAAAAGTCAAGCGTGCAGCTGCCACGATGCCACTTGCCACCAGTTTGGCCATATTTCAGAGCTGCAACATCACTGAGTGCCCAAAAGCACAAGGTGTGCAATACTCAGAGACATGGCCAAGGTAAGAAAGGCTGAAAGACGACCACCACTGAACAAGACACACAAGCTGAAACGTCAAGACTGGGCCAAGAAATATCTCAAGACTGATTTTTCTAAGGTTTTATGGACTGATGAAATGAGAGTGAGTCTTGATGGGCCAGATGGATGGGCCCGTGGCTGGATTGGTAAAGGGCAGAGAGCTCCAGTCCGACTCAGACGCCAGCAAGGTGGAGGTGGAGTACTGGTTTGGGCTGGTATCATCAAAGATGAGCTTGTGGGGCCTTTTCGGGTTGAGGATGGAGTCAAGCTCAACTCCCAGTCCTACTGCCAGTTCCTGGAAGACACCTTCTTCAAGCAGTGGTACAGGAAGAAGTCTGCATCCTTCAAGAAAAACATGATTTTCATGCAGGACAATGCTCCATCACACGCGTCCAAGTACTCCACAGCGTGGCTGGCAAGAAAGGGTATAAAAGAAGAAAATCTAATGACATGGCCTCCTTGTTCACCTGATCTGAACCCCATTGAGAACCTGTGGTCCATCATCAAATGTGAGATTTACAAGGAGGGAAAACAGTACACCTCTCTGAACAGTGTCTGGGAGGCTGTGGTTGCTGCTGCACGCAATGTTGATGGTGAACAGATCAAAACACTGACAGAATCCATGGATGGCAGGCTTTTGAGTGTCCTTGCAAAGAAAGGTGGCTATATTGGTCACTGATTTGTTTTTGTTTTGTTTTTGAATGTCAGAAATGTATATTTGTGAATGTTGAGATGTTATATTGGTTTCACTGGTAATAATAAATAATTGAAATGGGTATATATTTGTTTTTTGTTAAGTTGCCTAATAATTATGCACAGTAATAGTCACCTGCACACACAGATATCCCCCTAACATAGCTATAACTAAAAACAAACTAAAAACTACTTCCAAAAATATTCAGCTTTGATATTAATGAGTTTTTTGGGTTCATTGAGAACATGGTTGTTGTTCAATAATAAAATTAATCCTCAAAAATACAACTTGCCTAATAATTCTGCACTCCCTGTAAAACCACCTGCCTAATCTCAAATGGGACCCCCTCGTGTTGCTAAAACAGCTCTGATGCATGAAATTCAAGAAAGGAACTGCTCACTTGCTGTCTAATATATTCCACCCCATGACAGGTGCCATTGTAACAATATAATCAATGATATTCAGTTAAACTGGCAGTGGTTATAATGTTGTAGCTGATCAGTTTATATCCTAGTGTGAAGCATAGTGAGATGTAAAAGCAGAAGTTGCAATTCATGGACCAATATCATATATTCAAAGAGCCACTAAAGGCAACGTCAACTCTTTCATCCATTTGAGCGATCAACTTGCATATAGACATCACTGGTGACACCGTGCACTGCTTAAAGTCTGTCTGCAGTTACAGGCAAGCCCTTCCCAAACCAGAATGAGATGACCTGATCACGAGTATCTCACAGTGAATTATGGGGATTGATATCTCAATCATTTGTTAAGCAGTGGGTTACAGGATACATAATTTACCCCCAAATAGCAGTTCCAATCATCAAATAAGATAACTAGAGTTTAATTATATAATGATGATCTTTTGTTTTGGTATCAGCACAGCATTCTCACAATAGGGGAAAAAAACCTAGAAGGAAGTGTGTAAGCCACTCTCAGACACGGAGTTAGGCTTGGGCTGCTCTAAGCACCATTAAAGGACTACTATAGTGCCAGGAAAACATACTAATTTTCCTGGCACTATAGGGTCTCTAGGTCCCCCTGGCCCTTAGGGTCCCCCTCCCGCCGGGCTCTAGGGTGAGGAAGGGGTTAAACACATAAATTTTCTCCACCGCCGGGCTCCCTCAGCGGTGGGGACTCTCCGCCTCCTTTCCTCGTCATCGGCTGAATGTGCATGCACAGCACGAGCCGCGTGCGCATTCAGCCAGTCCATAGGAAAGCATTCTCAATGCTTACCTATGGATGCTAGCGTCTTCTCACTGTGAAAATCACAGTGAGAAGCGTGGAAGCGCCTACAGCGGCTGTCAATGAGACAGCCACTAGAGGCTGGATTAACCCTAATGTAAACATAGCAGTTTCTGCTGTAAACATAGCAGTTTCAGAGAAAGGGTTAATCCTAGATGGACCTGGCACCCAGACCACTTCATTGAGCTGAAGTGGTCTGGGTGCCAATAGTGGTCCATTAACTCTGCAATAATGCAAAGTTCCTTTAAAGCAGGAGTGAGCAATTGCAGTAAGTGCATTATAAATACATCACAACAGAAAAAAGGAGAGCATTACGGAATTTGTAATTCTACAAAAAGCTCAATTTCTACATTCAACCATTTTTGGTTTAGAAACTCAAGTTAAAATTGTCAACGAATATAATTTTTCCTACGTATCTGCTAGCATCTTCTATAGCACACTGTATATATAACATAGATCAATAATAGTACCACAATATTACTGCGGTAAGGGCTCTAGAAAAACGGTCACTGAAAAACACATTTTAGTTGGAGGTATCGCATGGTATTTTTTTGTATGAAGGTTCAATGTGGAAATAGACAGAGCTTAAACTAAACTCAATGTGTCAAACTAAAATACATACAATGCACATCTTCGCAACAAGTTCTAAACTTTATGTCCTAAACTACTGTATATCACTGTGCTCTGTTCTCAAGTCTGTGTTTCTTTTCACCAAATGCCTATATCTGCTTATTGTTCACCTCAAAGGCAGACAGAAAAACAGGAACACAATTAGAACAGTTGTGATCTTTAGGACCATGAGCAAACTCACTAGAACTATAAAAATGAAATATCTTTAAAAAAAAATTAAAAAAATATGGTGCCTTGTTAAAGAAAACAAAGTCTTGATTATGCCTCTCTAATGAAGCACTTGGTTCTTTACAAACATTTTATTGAAAGTGACATGATGGATTTTTGTGTTAGATGAGTCAGATGTAATCCTTTTATTCTGGCAGCTGTGTTTGCATCACACGGACCCTCTATTAATAAATTCGAAGCAATTAGCAGCACTAGCTGTGTGTACTGGATCCACACGTAGACCCCAAAGCACACAGTGGTGAAAGAAAGTTATGAAAGAAAAAAAGCAAAACACGCAGGAACAAACAAAGAGATGAAAGAGATAGTACAAAGAGGACATAGAGAAAGATGTAAAAATTAGGAAATCATAAGCATTGCCCAAAGAACTGCAAACTTTCAGCCAAAATACGAAAACCAGCTGAGCTGGAGAGATTTTCCAGCTTAACGTTTGCAACTGCCTAGTTAAAGGGACACTGTAGTCACTATAACCATTTCATCTCTTTGAATTGGTTATAGTGCCTGGAGTGCCCTGGCACTGTCCCTCCATTCAGTGTTGCACCATGTTCGTGCAGTATGCCACAACATAAGAGTCCCTGGCCACCTACAGTCCAGCCCCTTCTGTATGTGTAGCTAAGGCAGAGATTGTTCTTATACCCATTCATACCGTCAGTTGGAGCTCTGACAGGCTGAAAGCAGTCAGCTGACACTCAGCCAATCACAGCTGTCCACTGCTGCTCAGGCTAATACTTCCTTATTAGCCAAAGCTGCACAGATGGGATAGACTGCCGGGGACTCTTGTTTAGCGTTAAAACATTAAAACATTAAAAACTGTTTAATGCTGAAAGAAATGATGATACCAGGGGACTCCATACACTATAACCAGTTTAATGAGATGAAGCAGATACAGTGCCTACGGTGTCCCTTTAATACTTTACCTGGTACTGTTAGAAAACCACAACAGGCAAAGAAAAAGTGAGAGAAACATATGGTGCTATGTTTTTCTTTCCATTTCCAAAACCAGTTTCTTCTTCTTTTCCAAATATTATGGATTAGGACTAGAAAACACACAGGCAGACATTTTTATACTTACCCTTCTAATTGTTACAGAAAACCCTTTCCCACATTCCATACAATTTTGAACTTCATGATCCTCGGTCCATTTCCGATTAAGTGCCTGACTGTGTTTAATCTGCAAAGTACAGAATGTTTTACAGCATTTTTTAAGTAAATCTCAAACGTATCGCTTCTCACCACAAATTTTAACTTTAAATGTTGGCACCATAACCGGACTTTTAAGATGAAAAACACACCACTACTGCCATCATATAGGTTTTTAGCATTTGTTTAGTTTTTTTGCAGTAAGCTCTACCAGATGGATTCTTCTACCATGTAGGTCTTCATAGTTTTCACAATACACTTAATAAAAGTGCTGTTTTGCTAGAACAGTGTTCTGTGAACAGCAGGGCATCTGCAATCTCTAGAGTAAATATGCCTTGCTATGGATCTTTGGCCAGAGATGTTGTTTCGGGAATTGTTCTTTGTTCTTAACTGCTGCTATTATAATAAAAAAGTATGCAGACATCCCAAGTCTCCCAGTAATTCCAAGAGACTCCCTCATTGCCTGACACCCTCATATCATGTATAATATCCCGGAAATCACTCACACAATCTGACATACAATGTATATCAGATTGTGTGTCTTG
Organism: Pelobates cultripes; assembly: GCA_933207985.1. Classification (NCBI taxonomy): domain Eukaryota; kingdom Metazoa; phylum Chordata; class Amphibia; order Anura; family Pelobatidae; genus Pelobates; species Pelobates cultripes. Next base: position 313,479,991 of record OW240914.1, read on the forward strand.
ATTCCCAGGAAATTATACATGATTTGTGCCCCCTTCCTTCATACTCACTAAGCAGGACTGGCCCTTAAGAGCCGACCATTGTATCAGCCGGCATTGAGGAAGTGAGGACAGCATGTCACTTCCTCCCTGCTTCACAGAGAGCTGCACAAGAGGAATGGAGGGAGGAGGCAGCATGCAGTCAGCATAGGCATACAGCAGCATTGAGGCAAAAGGGAGCCTGGAGTGAACTGCTACTGCATGCTCACTCTAATCAGCCTAGGCCAGGACCAAGAGTGTATCTGAGTGTTTGTGTCAGTGTGAGTGTGTGTGGATCTGTAGGTCAGTGTGTGTACCTGAGTGTGCGGATCTCTGGGTCAGTGTGTATCTGTGTGTATGTATGTGCCAGTGTGTGTATCTCAGTTTATGTGTCTGTGTGTGTATCTCAGTGTGTATCTGAGTGTATGTGCCAGTGTGTGTGTGTCTGAGTGGACGTGCCAGTGTGTGTGTCTGAGTGTATCTGAGTATGTCAGTGTGTGTTTGTATATGAATGAGTGTGTGTGTGTGTGTGTGTGTGTGTGTATCTGAATGTATGTGTCAGTGGGAGTGTGTGTGTGAGTGTGTTTCAATGCGTGTATCTGTGTGTCAGTGTGAGTGTGTTTCAATGCGTGTATCTGTGTGTCAGTGTGAGTGTGTTTCAATGCGTGTATCTGTGTGTCAGTGAGTGTGTTTCAATGCGTGTATCTGTGTGTCAGTGTGTATGTGCCAGTGCATGTATCTCTGTGTTCCTACATGTTTGTGGGATGTGTGTCTGTGTGGGGAGAGGGTGCGCGCATGGGGTCGGGTGGCGCCGAAGCTGTTGAGGCAACCTCCCAGAAATTTTTGCAAGTTGGGATGTTTGAGTGTGTGTCACTGCATGTGATTTTCTACTACATACACGTAATAGGATCAGATATTGCATGGTGCTGTATTAAAAATCAATGCACAGGCATTAAGCACTGTGGTATTTATGTATGATGGTATAAAAGGGTTAATCTGTCCTTGTTGTGTGGAACAAGGACAGATAGGAAAAGTTTATGACCCCTTGTTATGTTGGGCAGTGTTAGACAGGTAGCTGGGCAGAAGTGGTGACAAGAGCTGGCTGAGGATTGGATGCAGGCTGCGAGCAAGAGAAGAACGGGAAGCTAAGCAAGAATAAATTTCAGTAGAGCAAGTGTAGTAATGTCAGCTGTTACAAAGTCAGGAGCAGCACGAAGAACCACTACCTCCCCTTTTATTAACGTCTTTCTTTCTAATTATTCATCATAGTGTTTTAAAACACTGGGGCACATGTCATCCTCTGGGTCAAGTTCTGAGGAAGGATATGATGGCAAATGTTTTTTAACTAAAAGGCGTTCTGGTCATCTAAGACTGACTGGCAATTTTGTGATTGATAACATTAAAACCTTTTTTTTTTTTTTTAAATAAACTTTATGAAATATTTATACAATTATGGTTGTAATCTCCTTAGGCTTTAAGGCCTAGCCACTGAAATGTAAATAAAATGTGCCTGTTTTTATTGGCAGTTATTTATGAGGAATATTATTATTATTATCATTTATATAGCGCCAACAGATTCCGTAGCCTTTTACAGTATTATAAGGAGGGGGAATTTAACTATAAATAGGACAATTATAAGAAAACTTACAGGAACAATAGGTTGAAGAGGACCCTGCTCAAACGAGCGTACAGTATATAGGAGGTGGGGTATAAAACACATTAGGACAGGAAATCAAATAATGTGGGCGTGAAGTAGAGCTGGAGGAGAGAGTAGAGTGCTGCCCTTTAGGAGAGAGAAAGAGACAGGTATGTGAGGTAGAGGTGACTGAGGGAGGCCATAAGCTTTCCTAAAGAGAGGGTTTTTAAGGCACTGCTTAATGATTGAAGACTAGGGGTGAGACTGATGGGGGTAGGCAGGCTATTGCTTACTATACATATATAAAGTCAATGTTTTGTCATACACTACCTGTAAAGACTGGTTTTCTCTGCCCAGCTCCTCCATTGCATACGACGTTTCGTCTACTTTCTTCCTTAACTCTACTACTTTGGCTTGAAGTTTTTCAATTTCTCCCTCGCTTTTAAGATACCTGAAAGACAATTAAAAGGGTAAGAGCAAAAGGTTAATTTTTTTTAATAAAATTAATAGCCTGGATCTGCGAGTATAGGTTTGGATTGTAGTCAAACATGTTTTAATTAGATGTAAAACAGGTCTCAAACACTCAATCCATATGAAAACAGGTCTCAAAAGGAGTTTTTAGTTTGTTGGTTTTAGAATTGCATGTGTAGGTAAATGATTAAAGACCAGGTGGACTTTAATATCAAAGTCTGCAAAACATTTTCAAGAAAGAAATCTACCTTTCTAGAAGAGCACGTCTTTCGTCTTGGTTATTCTGGACAGTTGCCTCTAGCACTGCAATCTCTCCCCTCAGCTCATCCGTCTGCTTCTCCAGCTCACCAACGCGGCGCTGGCTGCTCTGCCACTCCTTCTTGAGTGTCGCAATGTTCTCATTCAACGCAGTGATCTGCATGTTTAGTTTGGACTCATTTTCCTCAGATGTCTTTTTTTGCTCTTCTTTTTCTTTTGCTTCTGTTATCTTGATACATAAAACACATAAAAGGATGCAGGTCATTTATAACTAGAGACCAAATGCTGTTTAAAAAAAAAAAAAAAAAGAATGTAAACAAATATAATAGGATAAATTCACGACTGGCGGAGAGGTGGAGAGGTTTAAAATGAGAATTGACCGTTCCCTATTAGATATGAGCATAAAGGGAAAAGGATAAATCTTGTACACCTTAAGAGAGATCTTTCATGCCATTCCATGTTAACATGTGAATCTGTTTTAGCATTTTCTTACAACATACCTAAGTTGTATCAAATGCGCAGGAGAAGCCAAATGTGTCTGATGGCCAAAGTACAGTCAATGCAGCTCTCAGGCTTTGTTCTGTAGAGCAATCCTACAGTAGAAGACCAGATGCCGTACAGGGGCCTGGCAGAACCCAGTTGCTTTACATCTTATCACGGAACACGGAATTACCAGGGCAATTCTGGCACTACAACCACTACAGAGAGTTGGTTGTAGTTGTTATGGTGCTTGAAGTGTTCATTAAGGAGTCCTAGTTATTCAGGAAAAGTGAGGCATACAGAGCTATTTACTCAAAAAGAGCTGAGGCATATACTATCACTCTCAGTCAATGACTAATCTCAAAGTAGAGGCAGAACTAATATTAGAATGAAAACGTCCACATTAGCGATATCCAGAGGTATAAACTACCACTCTCAGCCAATGACTAATACCGAAGTAGAGGCAGAACTAATATTAGAATGAAAATGTCCACATTAGCGATATCCAGAGGTACTGCGAATACCCAGATGACGAGAATCGGGTAAATAAATGTAGGAGTGGGCGTAAAACAATATAGCCATATATTAAAACTAAATCGTCCTATTAATTTGTCAAGATAGGTGATTTTAAATAGACTTGTAAAATTTAAAACTGTATTTTTCTTGTGTGTGCGGGCTGTCCCAAATCTGGATTTAGACTCATATAAGTAACTTAAGGTTTTAAAATGGGTAAACTCCTGGGGGCAAAGCCTGACTGCAGAGCTGGCCGGACACATCTTAGCTGAGCTCCGGTAACTTATTGCTAAATTAGGATGTTTTACCGGACAATCGCTGTTTTTTTGTTTTTTTTTACTAAACGGAAACAACTTTCACCAACTTGTGAGCCTCCGTGGCAATTCTTCTGAGCTGAATCTGCAGACGGACGGTAGCTGTATGTTTGGACACGCCTGCATAAGACTAGGGTGGGAAAGGGACGGCTGCTCTCCACATTCATGGGTCGAAAGTGTGGACCCATCGTGCTCCTACCCCCCTCCCCACTTGAACCGGCGGGGGTCATCCCGGTCCCCACTGGAGGGCAGACACACATCTTTGCTACCTGTGGTGATTTCCTTGAAGATACCTCCCTGCACACAGCGTGCTAAGATGGCCGCCAATGGGAAGCTTCCAGCTCCCATGAGGAATGCCTTACAAAGGCCTTTGATAACATCTGGGTGAAATTCTGGCTGCAAATCCAGCAACGCATAGAAAGACTGGATGCTGCTCCTGATGGTCAGCCTGACCCACGACGCAATGTTCATGGACTGCGGCCCTGCCGGGAGAAGCTCCACGACGGCATGGCTGGTAAAGAAACTGATACGGAAGCCTCAGAAAGCACTTAGGTGCCGGAGGCCCGACCCTAGAGCAAACCACTATCTTCCAGGGCCAAGACCCATGTGGGGAAAGTCAAAATGCATCCGGCTAGTAAACAGCCTGACAGAGAGCCTCGAGACCAAGTTCACATCGTTACCAGCGATGGGACTCGTTAGACTGGTGTTATGGCCTGCATAAGGACTCGGGGCCGATGGGGCACAGACATGTTGGATTCGAGTCTCAATTATTTTCAGAGCAGTGCTTATTTTTTGCTGGCTATAGGCTGATTCGATTAACGTCTCTCTCATTGCTTCTATAGCAGCTGCTCTCTACCCTCCTGGAAGCAGTTATCTGTTTATTTGGTTTCTATTATTCCTTTAATTTTCCACCTTGATGTGTGATTGCGCACCCAGTGGTATTACCCATGATTAATTTAATGCCTTTCTAATGCCCTGAATTCCTGTAGTATACCAAATAGTACCAAATGTAGTGTCTTTGGCTGAAGGCAGTCTTTCCAGGACACTACCAAGAGTTGTGTGTTCAAAGCACGAGATTAACAGTACAGTTTTATTCAGATAACTCTTATTAGCTTCCTATCTATACATAGGATGTATTGCACAATGTATAGGTTTAAGTCACATTTTAATCTGCTTATGTACGTACCGACTAGTGCAGTGTTTAAGTAAGTTATTAGTAGACTAAAATAGGACTTTGCAATGTAACATTACAACCACACAACATTCTTTTTTAAAATGGAGCTTATAAAAGACACCACAAATATGAAAAGTACAGAAAAACTATTTCAGTTAGACAAAATCATATACATTATCCAATAATTATGGGATACATAGGGAGATTTATTCTCTAAATCTGGGAATGTGGAGAATTGACAAAAGAATTGCACATTTTAACTAAAAATATCCAAGACGGCAAAATATCAAGTTGAATTTTTTTTCTAGCCCAGTCATTTAGAGTTAAATTAGAAATTCCTTATAAATATAAATTCTCCAGGTTTTGCGAATAAACCTCATTGACTGTGAATCATCACTTAAATAACTCTTTGCGTTTAATAATTAACTTGAATTTTGCCAACACACCCAGGCCAACAGACACTTCTCTTGTAAAGTTTTTAAATTGTCGAATATTACAAAAGACACCTTGAAGAGATAATATTTACCTGGAGACAAGATCCCAATCTAGAATTAAATTTCTTTATTGGCAACAATTACGGTCAAATGCAGGTTATGCTTTTTGAAAATTTAAGATAATCGTTAAACTTAAATTTGCACAATTCTAAAAACATAGGATCAAAGGTTTATCAATGATACATCGATCTCCAACAAAGAAAAGCATCAGAAGTATTGATTCATTAGTTTTGGAACAAAATGTCGTATAAACACGTAACTCCAAAAATAGCAGCCAGCTCTACATAGGATTTAGGGAAGTGCAAATAGCTGTGTACAGGGTTGGTCAACAGAGAATGTTTTATAAATCCTCTGAGATACAAGCTGCTATATGTATTCATTTGTGTTCAGTTTTGGAATGGTCTGCTAGAAACCAGGTTATTTCCCAGGAGGCTGCCACCTGCTGGAGGTTGTTTAGTTTCCTTTCCAATAGATCTGCAATATAAGTATCTGCTACCGGAGCAGTTACATACACATTTTCAGACCCTAAAATGAAGATGCCCGCTCAGTGACTAAGGTAGTCTGAACTAAGGAACAGGGCAGATATTTCTTTCATCGCAAGTCTGGAGATGACGAGCGTGCTGTCCCCCTGTGTGTGTCCCCTTCACTTGTCTTACGCAGTATGAGAGCAGCAAGTTCACAGAAGCTATATTTTAAGTTTATTAGAAACAGTCATCAATTTTACTTTTAAAACTACAGTTTAGATGTATTATTACCACTGTGTGCGTTATTTCATGAGGCATACATTTAAGTAAATAACATATTTAAGTGGCTTTCCAGGGTTACTGTTGCAGCCATCTTTAAATCCATTTTTGACAGAAGCACTCCTAACCAAAGACCATGGAGATTATAGTGGAGGAGATTTATACAATTGTTGACATCTGAAAAAGTGGAGTCATCTCCAACAGAAGGAGCTTGCAGATTTTTTTGGTTTCCATGGTGATAGCCCCACTTTTCTGTTCACAGTACACAAGCTCCCCGATCTGCATCTGAGGGTGCATGCTTATATAAAAACTCAACCAATACACGTCCTGACAACATGGTTTACATTAATAAACACATAAAAACATAAGCTTTCTTACCAGTTTATCTTTGAGCTCAATGCTATGTTTCTTCCATTCCTCCTCCTTTCTTTTCATGTCATCTTTTAGACTCTGCTGAACTTTCTTCTCCTGCTGAATTGTGGACGTTAAATTGTCATGTTTGCCCTGAAGTTCCAACTTCTGCTGAATCAATAGTTGTTTTGCTTCTTCAAAATTGCTTGTTTTCTGTAGGCCAAATCACATATGCTTAGATGTTTCAATGCATTGGGGTGCTGCAGTCTGGATAGGCAACAGCACAGTATGGCAAGAGGAGTGGTGCACAGTGACCGCTATACTTGGCACCCCAATTGCCTGTCAACTACATTTTCCATAATATTTAGCCAGCCAACTTCATGGGAAATGTAATTCACATACATTTAGGGTGCCAAGGTTAACCATTCATGTTCTAGAATTTAGCCAGGTAGGGGTTATTTTTGTGTAACATAGTCAAAAAATAATCACCAAAACAAGTTTTTACCTTTTGGTACTCCTCTTTAAAACTTTTAAGTTCCTCTCTCCTCTTGGTTAAGTCCTTCTCAAGTTCTTCCTTCAGAGAACTTAAACTAGTTGCTCTCAGTTTCTCATCATTCAACTCTTTTTCAGCTGAGGCCTGAAATAAAGTACAGTGATACCATAAAGGCCAGTAATGATTCCATAAAGTAATGGCTAGCACTTAGCACTCAGAATCACAAGCTGGCTTCACAGTGTAACTTGGATTAGTAAAGCACACCATCTACTGGTCTTGAAAGTTTACTATGGTCCAGAGGCTGCCCAGCATTTTGTCTTGCAGTGGATTAAATAGGGAAGAAGATGCCCAGTCTCCTGGCCTAAAAGGGACACTGTAAGCACCGAAACAACTTTAGTTTAACAGTGTACAGATCATGCCCACGCTCAATTATCTGCCATTTAGGAGTTTAAATGTTGAGCCAGCAGGAGCCTCATGTGTCTTATTAAAGTTAAACTTACAGAGCAGGACATAAAAACTTATAAAGAAATGTAAACATCTGATTGAAAATTAAACCTTTTTTTCATGCAGGTTGTGTCAGTCACAGCCAGGGGAGGTGTGGCTAGTGCAGCATAAACACACTGTGATAAAGTGAAGGCAGATAGGCCTATAACATTTAACCCCAGGGGGAGTATGTGTTGTTGGAGCACTGGGAAGTGCAAAAGGAAAGCAGTCAAGGCTGGCTTGGAGCACTGGGAGTGCAAAAGGAAAGCAGTCAAGGCTGGCTTGGAGCACTGGGAGTGTAGCAAGGGAAGAAGCAGGCTGTCAAAAACACTGGAGTGCTGAGAGCTGAAAAAGACGCTAGGTTGGTGAAACCACTTCTTGTTTTGTTATAGATTAAACCCTTGAGAGAGAGGGAACTTGATGTCAGTTAGTGCTCAGACCGAGCTAGGTTTTTGTTTATAGGATTTTGTTACATTTTTGTTTTCATTTGCTGCTGTAGCTGTGGTGGAGTTTGACAATAAAACTGCCTGGATTTAACTCCCAAATGGCAGAGAATTGAGAAGTGAGACTGCAGGGGCACGACCTATACACCAAAACAGCTTCATTAAGGTAAGCTTGATTTGCTGCCTATAGTATCCTTTTATGCTATTAAAGATAGTTACAAGTTCAGCCTTCCTCACATATGTTTTTGCTGTTGATCCCAAAAAAAGGCAAAAAACCCAGTCTAAAGCGCATCCAATTTGCAACAAACTAGGAAAAAATTCCTTCTTGACCCCAAAATGGCAGTCGTATATCTCTTTGGATCAACCAGCTATAACCCCACTACTTAGAAATTATATCCCTGTATGTTATGTTTTTGGAAGTATTTATCCAATTGCTGTTTAAACATCTACATGGACTCTGATAAAACCACCTCTTCAGGCAGAGAACTCCATACCCTTATTGCTCTTACTGTAAAAAAAAACAAAAAAAAAAACACACAACACTGTTCTTTGCCTAAAATAAATCTCCTTTTTTCCAGATTAAAGGATATCCTATGTATAGCCCTGTTTATGAATAGATTTCCAGATAATGGTTTGTACTGGCACCGAATATATTTGTATAATGTAATCATATCCCCTCTGAGGTGCCGTTTTTCCAAACTAAAGAGATTTAAATTTTTTAACCTTTCTTCGTAACTTAAGTGCTCCATTCCTTTTATCAATTTGTAGCTCGTCTCTGCACTTTTTCTAGTGCCATGATATCATTCTTTAGAACAGGTGGACAAAATTGCACAGCATATTCAAGGTGTGGTCTTACCAGGGATTTAGAAAGAGGCAAAATTATATTTTTATCCCTAGAATTTATGCCCCTATTTATACATGACAAAACCTTACTGGCCTTAGCAACTGCAGATTGACATTGCATATTGCTGCCTAATTTATTGTCTATAACAATTCCCAAATCCTTCTTGAGTGTGGTTATCCATAATTCACTACAATTTAGGGTATTACTTTACAAAGTTTTGTATCATCTGCAAATCCTAAAATGTGGCTTTCAATGCCTTTTGCAAGATTATTTATGAATATGTTAAATAGAAGCGGTGCCAAAATAGAACCCTGAGGGACACCACTTACCACTTTTGTCCAGCCTAAAAATGTACCATTAATGACAACTCGTTGTACTCTATCCTTAAGTCAATGATAAGCTCCTGCACTTTAACCATGTATGGGTTAAAGCGCAAATATTTTACAATTTTGCAAAATACAGTTAAAAGATTTTTTATTTATTTTTTTAAATTATAAATCTTTAAAACTCTGTACCAAAAAAAACAGCCAAGAACGTGTTCCTTTCCACGTGCATTTATTCTTCGGGTTTTCATTTACTTTGAACTAGCTAGGAAATTAGAATACAGTTGATTATTTTTCCCATTTGGCCCAAAATTAAGTTTACCTTCAAATCCATGGTCGTTTGTCACTATACATTAAATTTTGGAATGTAAACTAGTGCGCCTGCATTAGGAAATCATGCGGTTTTGGACAGCACAGTGAAGAGTTTACGCTGTGTTGTTTAGTAGCATTCCAAAACTTAACATTGGACAGAGCTCCTCCATAACATACCTTCTGTTCTTGTAATTCTTTCAGGGTCTTTTCCTGCTGTTTCACTTGGCTTGTTTTTTTAGCTATGTCCTGCTCCATGGTAGCCTTCAAAGTGGTAAGTTCCTGGACCACGTTATTCTGCCTGTTTATTTCATTCCTATTAGACTTCAGTTCTTCTTGTGCCAGGACAAGCTTTTCTTCTGCAGACTGTAATCCAACGAAAATGTATTTATTACAGAAATAAAAAGTTAGGCAATAAATAAACTTCAATCTTAGTTGTTTGAGTTGGCTTCAGTAGTGGAAAATAAATATGGGTTGTTTTTTTTGCACAATTTACACTCTTTTCATTTAATGTTCTCTCTATGTAACTCAAGTATATGCTTAGTAGTATACTTTTAATGAAACAGAAGACACAAGGCACATCCTGTATGAAAATGTAAAGCATATAGAACTGTTAAAAAGTCACACAGAAACCAGCATTGATCTGGATGGATTTGGGGCTACATATTTCAGAAATTTACAGGAGTTGCTAATTGTCCCTCTGGATTAAGGAGGTAAAATGTTGGGAAACCCTAAAGAATTTGTTCAGGAACTTTAATTCCAAACCTGGATGGATGGGAGTTCTTAACTTTCTTGGGAACGAAAAACAGGTTATTCACCAAACTTCAAATTGTAGTGAACTGAAAACTAAATGGCAAAATGTAGGCTTTTACATGCAAACCTCTAGCCAGAACATTCACTGCTATAGCAATATAATCCTTCCCTTTCACTCAAGTAAACAAAAACAAATTCCAAATCTTACTTTCAGATCCTGCTGTATTGCGGACACTTCAGACTCCTTCCCATACATATCTGACTGCAACAAATTGAATTTTTCTTGCAAGGCTCCATTAGCTTTCTCCAGATCAGAAAGCTTTTTCTTCTCAGTATCCAGATCACTCTTCACAGAAATTATTTGTTGCTGTAATACTCCCTCTTCTTCTACCTGAAAGCAAAAAAACAAAACAAATCTCACAAAGCACATGTAACTTTTAATACAGCTAGTCATCTCACAGATTGAATTATATAATGACTTAAATCAGGTTGGATTTTTTTTACCTAATTTTAATTAATGAATTATAAAAAAAGTTACAAAAAAATATTAATCCCAGATATGTCAGATTTTAAAAAAAAAATGGGTATTTATAAATTAAAAGGGTGAGTGGCTAGGATTAACTACAACTAATTCTGTCACTTTCTTGTCCAAATTATCTTTTTTTGTTGTTCTAGCTTTCAAGATAAAAGTTTTATGTTAAAGGGATACTATAGTACCAGAAAAGCACTATAGCTCCGCTCTGCTCGCCCCGGTGAATAAAGGGTTAAAAACCCTTTATTTATTTACCTGATCCCAGCGTTAATGTCCCTTGGCGCTGGATCATGGCTCCGCCTCCTCAGAAGTCCCACGCCGAGTGCAGTGCGCGCATTAGGCATCATGATAGGAAAGCATTGAATCAATGCTTTCCTATGGCAAAAAAAAAAAGCCAATGCTGGATGTCCTCATGCAAAGCGTGAAGATGTCCAGCGTCAGTTTCCAGACCAAAAGACCATTAACATCCAGCAAGCATCTTTAGTTGCTGTCTGATAGACAGCCAATGGAGGCAGACTTAGTGCAGCAAAGTAAACATTGCAGTTTCTCTGGAATTGCAATGTTTTACATTGCAGCACTAAGTGCAATAGGGACACAGCACCCAGACCACTTTAATGAGCTGAAGTGGTCTGGGTGCCTACAGTGTCCCTTTAACCCATGAGTTGTTTTATGAATAGTGTAAACAGTATTAACAGTGTTCTCCAAACAACTTAAATGATTACAGACAAAAAAAATAAAAAAAAAGATATAGATTTTAAACAGATATATTGATATGATTATGCACACTTATTAAAGCTGTCAAGGTGAAAGCACTCTGTATGTGCAGTATTTCCGCTTAAAATGCTGCCTATATGAAAACATTTGTAAATTTTGCATTAGAGCGTAGTCATACATCTGGCACAAGTGACCCAGCCAGGAAGTCAGCCCAGAAATCTGTTCTAGACTGACTCATGAGTCCTTGAGTCCTCTGCATAAAAATAAAAACAATATAAACAAAAAAAAACACCCATCGTCAGTACGCACACAAAGAAGCTTCTTGTCTTGCACACAGGCTGCAACAGTAACCAGTAAAAAGTAGGCACATGCACAGAGTCCAAATCACTGGCTATTTTCACAACCATCCCAGGGTGACGTCAAAGTAGGCTAGGCTGGATTCCAGATAAATGTTACATTATATTAAAGGTTTCTAATTTTAAAAACATGGAGGAGGAAGGGGGTAAGGGGAGACAAGTGACTGCAAAAAGGGAGTAACCTTTTAAAGCTATATGCACATTTGGAGTTATGCATAAAAGGCAGCAGTTGTGCAAAGTTATAGTTGGGTAAATTGATTTCACCATAGAAACCAAGGATGTTTCTGCAGACAGTCTCATTTTCCACCAGAGAATTTTATACAACTTCCTCATTATCCCAAAAATACTTCGCTATTAATTGAAAATTATGACCGTTTACATGTGAACCTATAGTGGTTTCTTACTATGGATCCTGAGAACGTGTAGGTTATATTAAGAAACTGATGGGAGACAAATACACAATCAATCTGCAGTGTCTAACAATCCATATTATCTCTCCAGTATCGTTACCTTTTGTGCTAATTTTGCAGTTAGTGCTTCGATCTCGGTTTTCTGAAGTTTTTTATCTTGTTCAGAGGAATCCTGGATCTTTTTCAAGTTGCTCTTGAGTTCTTGTTCAAGCTTTTCTTTCTCTTTGATTGAACTGTGGAGTTTGGCAACATAGCCACGTGCCTTCTCAAGCTCAGCCTTCAAGTTGGAGGATTCCTTTCAAGTAAAAAGAGGGCAAAGTACAAAAAAACAAAAATAAAAAAAACAGAAAAGTGAACTAAAGTACACATGTAGATGTATACATATAAAAAAACGTTTAACCTCCCTGGCTGTCTAATTATCTCAGTATTTTTTAATATTAAAGCGGTACATTGTCTTTACACTGTGTAGTTTGTGTGTTTTCTTATTTTTATTTACTGCCTGGTTCCACCAGGTGATGCTCGCGGGGAAAGGGAACCCAAAAAACGGATGCCGGCATTGGACACAGCGGGAGGACACCAGGGGCTCGTAGGGACAAGGTAATGGATACTACAGTGTAATCCCGAGCATGGCTCGGGGTTACCACTTTTGGTACTGAAATTTTACCTCGAGCCATGCTCAGAATTACTGCCAGGGAGGTTAATATATATTTATACATTTATCTTATTTACTTTGACAGAGTCTAGTAAGTCACCCTTTATGAATCTGTACTGCCATGTATTTTTCTCTTCCCTGTGCATGTGGTCATCAGTGACCAGGAGTCTAATAAAAGCTGAATACTCACTCAGCCATAGACACAAGAAGCTCACTTGAATACACAGCTTGTATTTAAAAGTGCCAGTTTTTAATAAATTTAAAATATATATTTTTGTACTCTATCGGCTCTTGTTATTGAAGAGCAGAAAGGAAGAACTAGCAGTGTCTGGAGTATTTTACATATATATTTGAACTTCTCTAATTGAAATATTTGTTTTATAAATATAATACGGAGTATAAAACATATGTATAAAAGCATGCAATATAAACCAAAATGCAAGTAAAATATCACAGAATGAGTGAGATGTGCAACTTAGACCTACCAACACCAAGGAGCAGACATTTTCCATGTACCACTGGTAAGGCATTATTGTAAGAAATATGTACATCTTTTTAATTAGTCTATATATTTGACAAAACAACGGGTTTTACTATAAATATATATTGGTCAATGCATCACCTCTAATGAATTGGAATGATGTTTTATTATGAATTACTAATGCAAATACCCTAAATATAACTCAAAATCAATAAGTAGGTCGAGCTGAAAGGAAGCCACCTCATGCAGCTCCGGTCCTGAGCCCAAATAAACACTGATTTACCACTCACAAACCGACCATCTGCCTCTCAAAATAATGTATCTAAATAGAGAAACTAGCCAGCATTACAAGGAGACCAGTCGGCGGCTGCAAACCCCACAAATGTGGGTAATCGGAAGGCTCGGGCCTACTAGATGGCATGAACCTGCGGCCTATTGCTAAGCCTGGAAATACTCTGCACACGCTCCGTGAACAATCACAATATGGAAGTGCCTGTCTTTCCCAATGTGCAAAAGGCGAACGGAGAGACCACACTGCGGCCCCGCACCCCCCTGGTCCGGGGGGGTTATCCTGGTCACTTGTTTCCTGATTTAAACTGCAAGTTTCCACGCATAAGTTTATGGTTTTCAGCCTGCAATTGTGCGACGTTGGATGCAGCTCTGCCCGTATGTACCCAGCCACAACATGGGAGGCAATACTCACACTGTGAAAACTCCCTTCTTGCCTTACCAAGGTGCGCATAAAACGACTCAACACACTCACCCAGGAGACTGCCCACGTATCACTCAGGTGCATCGAGGGGATTGCCATCAAGCAGTAGCATCAGGAGTACCGGGCTGTCTTTTGTCAGACAGCAGTGACCTCAACCTCTAGGAGATCCGGAGGCCTGGAGGGTGCTGCTCCCAGTTGCTGTGACCCCGGCCGGGCTGGACTGTGGAGGACTGCGGCGGACCAGTGGCCGTGAGGCCGTATGGGCTATGCTTAGGAGAAATGGCCGGCGATAGAGGGGGCCCACGGAGGCGCCATGTTTAATTTACCGAGACTCTACTGGGACAGTGGAGGTGCAGAGGCAGTCATACATAAGCGATACACTGTGTGCTGATGCATGCTTCCAAGGCTAACATGAAATTTCACATATATGACTTATTACGCTGCATTGAGCCCTCGTAATAGGATTTTCTTCCCAAGCCTATATAATTTGGATAGCAGATGGGCCTGAGGCACTGTTGCAACCATGAGATTTCTTACATACCAAATCCCACACAATTCAGTACCAATTATTAAGTCTATAAGGTATGCATTCATAATTTTAATGTATTTAAACTAGTATTAATGCATGTACCTGAAGTTACCACTGATAGTCCCACATATTTTATTTATTCGTTATTTTTGAGTTCATTGAGCACATCTCTGTAAATATGTCCAACCTTCATGCAATATTCTCCTGCAATGTTATCGTGTGCCATATTTTACTGCAATACGTTCACACTCCTAACTACAAATGTATGCAAATAAATACAATCCCCGTAGTGTACTTTTAATGATGCTTTGTTTTCCAGTTCTGTAATTACATTATTGCAACCACAACTAACTTTACTGCATTGTAATACTGCAATAATATTGTACACCAGCCTATACTGAAACATGTCCACATTTCCTACTGCTAATGTATGCAAACTGATGTGAATAAAAACATTTCTTGAATAAAAAAAAAAATAATTAATCAATAAGTAAGTCCTTTGTCTCACTGGAGTCACACCTTTTTTAAATTAATGATTTCTCTTTTCTACCACACCTCAGTGTAGAAACAACAATAGTACCACAATAATTTATCTTCCACTTTTGAACATTTAGTCCCCGCTTACCCTACCTTTAGATCTGACACCATATTGTCAACTAGACCATCAAACTAGTAGGTAATAAAATAAATGGTTTAGAAAAAAAGAAGAGGTTTGGACTGCTCTATAGTTACCATCTTAGCAGGACGGAAAACGGTAGGAAGACTAGGAAGCAAACAGTGGACTTACACTCCATCATTGTAGTAAGAGTCAGAACATATACTTAAAATTTTGACCATGTAGGATATGACAAAAAAAACCATTTCATTTAAAGGTACAGCTTACTGTTTGGAACACACTGCCCCTTTAATACAGCACATCTTTAGTTATTCATACTCCAGATAATTACCGTATATACTAGTCTAAAAGTCGATCTCGTCTATAAGTCGAATGCAGTTTTTTGACCAACAATTGTGAAATATGCTATGACTCGTGGTCCAGGGTATGTGTTTCCTTATTGAAATCCCCCTGCATTCGAATGGAATTGTTCCCCTTCTGTTCGGTTAACGAACAGACTGTGTGGTTCCCCCTTGTTAACACCTTGTAATCACAAACAAGCATTCCCTGGGTGGCCGCCATTCATATATACAAATGCACATGTTTAAACAAACTTGTCTTCCGAACGCAGGCAGCGGTACATGGACGTCAACAGCATGTCTCTAAATCGGCTACACAAGCCTGCAAACCCCGCTGAAACTTGTACCCCTGCCCGTTCGACTTGACGACCAGTTAGGATAACGGCGTTCGGGAGTCGACATTGCCCCGCATTCAATGTACAAAACTAGCACTGACCCGTGGATAAAACGACTCTGCGTTTTAAAATGAAGTTTATGACTAAAATTTCCCGACTTATACACAAGTATATACAGTAAATACTATTTACAAAAAATAATGCCAACAGCTTGTATAGCACTGGCAGCAAAGTCACCAAACAAAGAATAAATAAGATTACCTCCTCTTTTTTCTGCAATGTGGTTTTGAGTTCTTTTACTTCCTTAGCTGCAGATTCAGCCTGAGTTTGGAGTTTATTTTTCACTTCTTCATGTGATTTCTCCTAAAGCATGAATGAGTAAAAGCTTGAGACAGATCTAAATACAACTTTCTAGATTGACACATAATTCTAAAACAAATTTAAGTTTTGAACCAAATATTGATCGGTGGGAGTTTCAAAGAATTAGGGTTATGTTTATATGAAAGTTCAGAAAATATGGGGAGGCAGAAGATCACATTAAAGGACCACTATAGTGCCAGGAAAACATACTCGTTTTCCTGGCACTATAGTGCCCTGAGGGTGCCCCCACCCTCAGGGTCCCCCTCCCGCCCAGCTCTGGGGAGAGGAAAGGGGTTAAAACTTACCTTTTTCCAGCGCCGGGCGGGGAGCTCTCCTCCTCCGATCCTCCTCCTCTCCGCCCATTCGGCTGGCTGCGCGCGCATTCAGCCGGTCTCATAGCAAAGCATTTACAATGCTTTCCTATGGACGCTTGCGTGCTCTTACTGTGATTTTCACAGTGAGAATCACGCAAGCGCCTCTAGCGGCTGTCAATGAGACAGCCGCTAGAGGCTTTGGGGGAAGGCTTAACTCATTCATAAACATAGCAGTTTCTCTGAAACTGCTATGTTTATAAAAAAAAATGGGTTAACCCTAGAAGGACCTGGCACCCAGACCACTTCATTAAGCTGAAGTGGTCTGGGTGCCTAGAGTGGTCCTTTAAGCATTTACAACATGCTTTTATTATGCAATGGGACGCTGTAGTGCAACTTAAAAAATAAATAAAATGGAAGAATACGGGAGAAGATAGAGCTGCTCTAAGGACTGTAATAATTCTGTTTGTTTTAAAGACTTTAAACACTTTTTTTATAGAATTTACTGTAGACACCTTTTTCAGTTTGCAACTACATATCTAAATTAATTTAGAAGCTGAATAAGACATTATTTATGTGTTAATTTATGTATAGTATGCATAATTTATGTATTTTATTTATAAAAGTGCAACACATCGGGATTCTCCGTAGATAAAGCCAATTCTTTTCAGCCGTCACTGGTGACGGCTGGGGGCATTGACACTTCTAGATGGTGGTAGCTCCTCCCAATGTCTAGAAGTGTCAGGTGTAGCAAAAATACTCAGACAAAGTAGTCCCCAATTTAATTCAGTATATCTCATGACTGTGTTGGAGCTTTAGGGAAATTCCAACACAATCAATATGAGTATTTCACGAAGACTATCTTTATGAAATACTCACAGTGCCACTTTAAGGTTGACAAGCTGAATTTTTGTTATGGAAAACACAAAACCAACAAAAGACAATGAAACAAACGCAAACGTGAAAATCATTAACCATGAATACAGCATGATACAAATCAATCAAATCCATATCTTGGGGTTTAAGACACTCACAATGTTCTGAATCATTTGCCTTCCCTGCTGTCGTTCTTTTTCAAGCTCGTCCTTGGACTCCTTTAAGATACCACTATTCTTTTCCAGCTTGCCTTTGGCATCAGTGAGCTCATTCTGTAAAGAGTCTCTTTCCTGCCTGACCTTCTCTCCACTGGCTACAGCATCTTGCATTCGCTTTGTCGTCTTCTCTAAATCTTGCTTGAGTTTCTCCAGCCTTTCCTTGAGGCTGTTTGTTTCTTCCTCGTGCTTTGTGAGCACCTCTTTTGATTGCTGCAGAGAGTCGGATTTCTTTTGTAACTCTTGCTTAGCTTTACATACTCTGTAGAAATACAACACATTGAAAGGAATATTATAACCACTGGGCATTAACTGATTTGGGACCAGAGATGATTTATTTTTATTTTTTTTTGCGGTTTTGTGTAAACCATAATTGACATTCTTCTCACTCAGTACGTATTACATTCTTTTATTTAAAGGACAGACATGCTTTGACGAGATATCAAATTTTAACTAACACAATATTCAAAAGGAGTAAAATAACAAATAAATAGGTAAATGTTACATTACTGTTTTGTCTATGGTAATTTCAAACATATGTGGCAATTATAGAACCAAACCAAAATGCATTCATTAGTACTCATCTACACCATCAACCTCATTTGCACCAATTACCTATCTCCAGCTCTCATTTATAGTCTGTCAATCTCACTTCCCAACTCTCCCTTTCCTCATTCATTACTTCTCCCTCTTAAAGGGAAATTCTCTTCCCCAAATACAAAATAAATAAAAACAGTTTAGTAGATATACCCCAAACTTGTATGCATTTATTTTTATTGGGGTATATCTAAAAACAGCTTGCAAAAATTGTAGTTCTGCCTTTGCAAGCTATCCCCTTCTAATACCTCCCAGCCTTTCTGTTGATGTCTAATAACAGACTACCCAATGCAGCTCAATGAGAAGTCTTTGCAAGACAAGGTGCTCTGGACAATTGCTGCCGCTTGGGTTTAGCTCCACTGAGCTAAACAAACCAGGATGTAACAGGACATGTCTGCTTGAAAGTCATGGGGGTGTAACCAGGTTTTTTTTTATAAAAGTGTCAATTTCTATTGAAACTTGCACTGTTTGAAAAATTAAATAAAGAGGACACACTCTTCACACATAAAGCTTGTCAGCAAGCTGAAGTGCTTTATGAGTCCCTTTAACCAATTTCATGCCCCTCATCTCACTTTCCCCCCTATACCGCTAGTGATAATTGCATGTAGTAAACAATCTGCACTTCCAGACCTGTCACTGCTCTTCTTTCTGGAATGCACAGAACACTATGTGAGCCTCTTAATGGACAGGAGACATAATTTCTTCTCTCTCGCTATAACCGGCGCTCCTTTAACAGCCCACATGAGGGCAGCACTAATAAAATCAAATACATATAAGAATAAAAAAAAAATAAAAGAAATGGCTTGCTTGGATGCAAGGAGGCACATCCAGTGGTCCACACCAGCTGGACAACATTTATACTACTTTATGAATGGGAAAATAAATTGAAACATGATATCTATGCAAGATGCCTAGCATTAGCAATGAGGAGTAACAAGTGACTTACAATCCCTTCTCATCCTCCAGCTGTTTGGAGAGCTCTGTGACTTTGAGTTCCAACTGCGTGCTCTGTTGTTTTTGTTGCTGTAGCTCCTGCATGGTCTGCTCTCGACTGGCTTTGACATTAGCCAGGTCTGCTTCGAGTTTCTGTTTAATAATACAAAATAAAAAAAACAAAAAACAATTCTATAGTTAATATCTAAATTCATGCTAATAACTGTAATCAATCATTATAAACACGGTAACTTGTTCCATCAGCCTGCTTTATGTCTTATATGCATTGTTACTGGCTATAATCTGAAATTGCTATAAATACTGCATTCACAGTGTTTATCACTAGACCTCACAACGTCTCACATGTTACATGGTCTTTAATAATGCAGTCCTCAAGCTGATATACTAATAGTTGAAACAAAAGTGTCTTCATGTAGTTGTGTTTGTTATTAGTGATACTGCTAGCAGTTTGTTTGTTTGCTTTTCTATAAATGCATGACAAAGAAAAAATTAGGACACCAATGACTTCTCTCTATTCTCCTCATTTCTGCACCAAAAAAAATATCAAAGGCTGAAAATGAGCAATAAATCCGTACAGTGTCTGGTGCACTGTGGGAGACGGGTAATGGCATAGAATTGTTTAAAGCATTATCAGCACAACATGTAGGCTGGAGGTACCACAAAATAATAGAAGCTGCTATCACTGACAATTTACAGAGAATACAGCTTGCCATCTGGTACAGGTAATTATTTTTCAATAGTGTGACTAATTGCTAACTTTTATCTAGGTATTGGAAATATATAAAAAAAAATATATAAAAAAATATATATATAATAATTTTTAATTAAAAATTCATGTTATTACTTGCAATATTATAGACATGCCTGCCAGAATTAATGTCATTTGAACTATTTTCAAAAGTAGCTTTGCCCACTTGCTCTCTCTTGCTTACTATCCTACAATGGCATTTTGAACAGACCTTAAGCTGCCCTTCTAAGGCTTCAGACTTCTGTTCTAGGTTGAGATGTTTTTCTTTAGATTCCTTGAGATTTGACTCCATTTGAGCGCAGTATTCCTGTTTGTCCTGTAATTTTGATGTCACTTGTTCAAGCTGAGTGTTTACTTTATTTAACTCCTACAACAAAAAAAATAAAGAAACTTTGCAGTATGAAAGAGAAACAATTCTTTTTTTATCCCCATATAAGAGCCAAGACTGTTGTAATAAAATAAAACATGCTGATTAGCCCAACAGCCTTGTGTCACTTCAGGAGGAAAAACACATGACTTTATAATGACATAAACTACGAGGCTTTGTCTAACGTGACAAGAAAGACAGACAAATGCAAATAGGAAATTGGTGAATGTGATCAGTTATTGTGGAGTATGTGATATCATATAAATATGCATGTACACTAATAACCTATTCCAGTGAAGGGGTTACAGCGATTGGCTTATTAAGCCATGTCGCTCCATAAATTTGCTACAGAGCCTTTTTCATAAGTATATTCATTGTGTTTTAATCCATTATCTTTATAATATATACAAACTATGTATACTGAGGAATGTCCCTTTTAAGGTCATAGAAATATTAGTGCATCATGCCTGATTTTAGCCAATCATCTCACCTTTGTGATAAATTCAGGCACAATATATGCGTTCTAGATTGTGATTAGACCAGGACACTTTACCTGTTGCTTATCTTGCAATGCATTCTGTGCTGTATCCAAGTGGCTTTGGAGATCTACTCTCTGAGCTGTTTTTGCTGCTTCTGCTGACAACAAAAGTTCAGTCTTCGCTTTGATCTAGAATTAAATGGAGATAGGAATACGGAGGATTTTATCATCGGGTGGTATTGGTAGTTATGACATTTAAAACAAAAAGGCTGCAAGATTGTTTAGACAATTTCCATATGAGAACAACTCTTTGACTTAAACATGAGATAAAAATTAATAAATAAAAAAAAAATATTGACATTTTCCTTTACACAGTTTCAGCAAAAGCTGAAGCTCTTAAACATTTGACTAACCAGAGTATTTATTTGCACTTAATGGACAAGAAAGTTGTGTTATCCTGGAGGTTAGTGAATACACATAGACATTGAAGTGTTCATTGACTGCTGAGCTGGGTCCTTGCATGGAACATACATGCAAAATGTGTCATCGATTGTAACAGTTCCAATAGTCTGCCTCCAACTGTCACTTGTAACGCTCATTGCTATCCATCTACCACTGAAGTTACCATACTACGTCTCTCTTTTTATCATCTGATTAGGAATATTAAAATAAGCATGGAAGGCTGCCCGTGATAAGCTTTTACAACGGTTCAGGAATTATTTCACAGTAGTCAGAAGATATTCTTTATTTCAACTGAAAACATTAGCTGCAAGATCACGAGTAGTGAGATTTGCATTGTTTTACTGTAAAGTTATTTTGTTCACTACATGTAACACATATTGTAAAAATATTTCCTAAATTTCCCTTTCAGGATGTAATCCAAGTTGGGAGTGGAATGACACTTAGTGGCACTCAGATGAGGTATGCACACTGAGAAATCTAAGCTTATTATTATTGTAAAAATTAGAAGCATTCTAAAGTGTCCAACTAACTGCAGCTTTGAGATGTTTCCTGATAAGCGTCTATGACTGAATTATTTTAAAAACTGTACCATCCTAATGTGTGTGTGTATATTTATACACATATACATGAAACTATACCTGCAAATCCAGCTGGGACATCTTCTCTTTACTTTCGTTCAGTTGGCCATTGAGCTCACTAATGGTTGTCTCCAGAGACAGTACGTGGTCCTGTGATGCTCGAAGATGTGATTTCTGCTCCTGCATTTGCTCGTGCAAGTTTTCTTGAGCTTGTTTGTGACTTTCTGACTGGTTCTTTAACTTCTCTGTGAGCTGTGTTAGCTGACATAAATAGTTTATGTAATTATGAATTTCAGAGCAAGCATTTACCATTCACTGTTCAAATCAAATCTCAGCATTAGTAGATAATTTACACCTTATAAAGATTGTGTTAAAAACATAATTGTGAAAGTCAGGAGTGCTATCCCCATAATAAGTAGGTCAAACTATTTTCATACAGTTTGACAATTCCCTTGGGGTCCTGCTGAGCAACTAAGGGTGCAGCCCCTGCTTCCAATCTTCTCCTGGTGGAGTATCAGGTTGGCTCTGTAGAGATAAACAAGACCACGTAGGACCATGCCCATTGGTCTAGAGTCAACTTAGTGACAAAGAGTTCTTTAACCCCTTAAGGACCAAACTTCTGGAATAAAAGGGAATCATGACATGTCACACATGACATGTGTCCTTAAGGGGTTAATAAAGTAAAATAGGTAATAGGTAAAAATACACTCCAAATCACATCTTAATTGTAGAATGTTTAAAAATTGGCCTAAATCTTAAAATTCATTCCCCCCCCCCATTTTTCCCACGGTAATGATTACACCTCTAGATTAAGCAAAATGATAGTAGGAAGCAGCTACAAATCAGATCATTCATGAAGACAAAACATATGTAGTTGCAAAATGGGATACCTGTTCATGCAGCGCGTGATTTTTCTCTTGAAGTTGGTTCAGAACAGCAGTTTCTCCTTCCCCAGCTTGAATTTTGGCATACAAATCTTCCCGCTCTTTTTCCAGCAGAGAGATATTCTTTTTGCTCTTCTCTAGTAAGGCCTCGAGGTTCTGAATCTTTTGGTCTTTATCCCCAATTTGGCGTAATACTTGCTCAAGATCATTCTGAAATAAACACACGGGTGAATTTTGAAGTACATAATTGGCACTAGGATGGCATGCACACAGTGTTGGGAACATTTATGCCTATCGCGACCTTTCACACATTCATAGCTAAAGCACTCATGCTGGCTTGGGGACACTTTATTAATTGCCATGACAACAGCATCTGGAAAGGTGACATCAATCAATCCGTTCCTATATTTCTAAAGTCTGCACAGGTAATGCTGACTATGGAGTAACTACAGCAAGCACAATTCTAAGTCTGTAAGAGGGTTCTCTTGATCCCGCTCGACAATCAATTTTCTGCAGAGTTGTATGTGGACTTCAAGTCATTTAACAGATTGCGAAAAAAAATTTAAATAGAGTTTTATTCCATTCTATACATTAACTAGGAATTCTGCTAATATAATGTATAGATGAAATAGAAATTTCCTTTAAATGAGAAAAACTTGCAAGTACCGTGGCAGGTATGCTTCAAGCGATTGCGTTTATCAACATATAAATAGCATAATTTTTCCTCGACTCAACAACCAAAATGGGTTTAAGTCACTGATGGACCTTTTTAACAAATAACCCCCCACACCCGCACCAAAACAATTATCAAGCAGAAAACAGTTTTGCTTTTGACAAAATAAACAATAGATATACCAAAATTACCCTAGTGTAGGTGGTTTTATAGTTCCGTCCGCAGCTCCCAAAATGTGCATAATGCCACGTTATCAAACTGGCTGTTAACATTTATCCATAATGTTTGCAGTTCGTTAATCTTGCGATCGTGGCATATCAATCTCACAACCATGTGATTAAAAACTAAAAATGTTGAATACAGTTATCGGTTCATAATGATTTCTAACTTCAAGACATGTTTGATTTATGAATGTGTTAAAACAAACATTTAGCCCTTTGCCCAAACTAACTCTACTTTTCAGCGACAGCAATGGCAATAGTACTTTGCCCAAATACATATAAAATAAATAAATAACTTGAGCGCTATTCCAAATTGTTATTGCTATTTAAATAATTGGAGTTTTTTTGTGCCACTTCAATGCCCATTAAAGTGTAAGCTAACCTGCCTCATGGCTCTTACAAAGAGAAGAGGGAGTTTATGTGTGACATGTCAAGATTCCCTTTTATTCCAGAAGTTTGGTCATTAAGGGGTTAAGCACAAGGCTAAATTTCATGTGCTCAGCTAAGATGTTGCTCACAGTCATTAAATCTAGCAACTGATCAGCTATTGTTACCCATTTGCTAGAAAATGCCTCATCCTATGGGGATGGGGCCTGTAAAATACTTTGGGGTACAGGTTACTGGTCAACCTCTGTAAGAGTCGGGTTTATATGTTCTGAATAAAAGAAGCGTTAAAGAGAAAGAAGACTTCTGAAGGCAAGTATGAATTTGTTTTTAAACATGTATTAGATTTACAACTCCCCTCCCCCACCCTATTACAGTAAGGGGGTTAAGCAAGAATTTATTTACTGTGAGACAAAATCCAGTCTATTAAAAAGACTCCAAATTATTTACATATTCGGGCTAAACAAGTTAGCTCTATATCTCGTGTTTATTGTTTATTTCACAGACTAGTTACGGTCTCCAGGATGGCGGATAGCTTTATGTATATTGATTGATGAACCTGCAGTTTGCATATCACAGCAGTCTACTGAAGGCATAATGTTAATGCCACTGTTAACGGTCATGTACAAATACCTGTGCTTCCCTAAGTTTGGATGTTGTGTTTTGCTGGAGGGTCTGCTGTTCTTGATGCTGTTGCCTTATCTTTTCCAGTTGGTGTTGCAGGTCGCTAGAGGTGGTTGTCTTTTCTTTAAGCTTGGATGGAAAATAAAAAGCATAATTAAAGTGATAAATAGCAACCCAAAAAAACGTAATCTGAACATCAACTAATTAACATATCGGTCAGCAATAAATGTAGAAGAATGATCTAGCCTTCCAACAGGTGGCACCAAAGAATACTGGAATAGATCCTAAATTCTCGTGACCCTGTATCAAAATCTATTACTACAAACCATGCCTTCAAGGGTTAATTGTTAATATAAACAAATCAATGTACGAAATATCACACATTACAGAAGGCATAACAAACTACTCTTAGAGCTGTAAGTCGGAACCCCAAAATTGTCTCTACATCTACTTCCTGAACTCCCACCCCCAAAAGAAAAACAAACTACGAAAGGGGAAAAAGTAGGAGTTTTTTTGCAAGCTACATTAAAATATGCCTTAGTCAGTCAATAGAACATGCTGATCGCGTATGTTAAAGATTTTCCACAAGGTGAAAGGTGTTGGAATTCAGCAGTAGCTACAAATATAATCTGAGAGCAAACAAACAGACCTGCTCCTCAGCACGTGAGAGCTTCAGCTGCAAATCTGCCACCTGCTGTTCCTTGTCCATCAGCTTCTCAGCAGACAGCTGTCTCTGCTCTTTCAGCCTTCCATGAGCTTCCCCTAGCTGGCGCTCTGTCTCCAGTAACTTGCTGTGAAGCTGAGAGCAGAAAGGGTCATGTTAGTTGCCAGGCACTTTCTACTGATTACCACATATACAGCAAGATTAGCATGTTAACACAGTCTACATTACTTCAGGTCATCTGAAATATCAGCAGCTTTTATTGAAACACCATATGATGTGAGTCACTGTTAGGTATACATTAAAGGGAAATTAGACACATCAAAACAACTTTAGCTTAGTTAGGCCGTTTGTGTATAGATCATTCCCCTGAAGTCTCACTGCTCAATTCTCTGCCATTTAGGAGTTAAATCACTTTTGTTTCTGTCCATGCAGCCTTAGTCACACGTCCTTTTCTGTGACTGAGACAGCCTGCAAGAAAGCAATGGTTTCATTTTCAAGCAGCTGTTAACTTTCTTTAGAAGTTTTTATCTCCTGCGCTGTTGGCCTTTAGTCACACACAGGAGGCTCCTGCCGGGTCAAGGAGGCTATTAACAGAGCAGAATATAGGAAATTCTAGATAAAACAAACTGTGCAATAAAGGAACTTAAAATATCTAGATTATTTTTTAGGATGTGTTTGGGAAGGCTGTGCAAGTCACATGCAGGGAGGTTTGACGAGGGCTGTATAAGTAAAGCGATTTAACTCAAATGACAGAAAATTGAGCAGTGAGACTACACCAAATAGGGATATGATCTATACACCAAATAGATCAAGTTGTTTTGGGGTCTATAGCGTCCCTCTAAAAGGCTATAACCAAAACCTCTAGTATGTGATGAAATACAGGCCAATAACCTCTAGTAAGGAACAGATAAAAAGTGCATTAGAATGTGTACTATGTAATTAATACACACATGAACACACACACACGCACGCACCCACACACACAAAACAAGATGCCTTGATGAGTCTTCCTGTATAGATTCATATGCTGCAGAAGGAAAATTAAAGACACACTTTAATGTTAAAACTGTATTACTTGTTTTTAACATTCAAGTATTCCTTTACTAGTCTAGATAAGTAGAGCCCCTTGCTTAATAAATAAAGTACATTTACTTTCATTCCAGCCTGAGGATAGACAACTATCTGCAGATATTCCACCTCTAAAGAAGTAGTAATTTCTGATGACTTTTGTTCAATGCAGTGCTTCTCATAGAGAAGCACTGGGTACACAGAGCAGTCTGTCAGCGAGTGATTTAGGCAAAATATTAACATTGCCATTTCTCAGTAACAGATTTTCTTTATGCTGCCAGGGAATTGGGACCAAAACCACTGCACTGACATGAAATTGTTTTGTTGCTTACCGTGACCCTTAAACGTAAGCAATGAAGACCGTTCTTATTGGAATTACCCTCAATTAACATGGAACTGTATTTTTCATAAATATAGCATTATCAAAAACTCCAGATAGACTGGATTACATTTTAACAAGCCATCCTCCATCACACAAGATTATTCAAGAGACTGGCAAATAGGAGCAAATAAAGGGAGAAGTGATTTTGGAATTGTAACTTTTAAAGCCAAATAAATACATACATAAAGCTCAAATGCTACATTTCTAGCTCAATCATTTTGTATTAAAATGTGCAATTGTTTTATCAATTACCCACATTTCCAGTGCATAAAACCCACTTGAACATTTAAAGTGAACCTGTTGCCCATTTTCCAACATTAGTCAAATATAATTAGTTACATGAATACTTGCAAAAATGTCTATTTTTCAGAGTGTTATTTGGGATAAGACAACACTGCCATTAGCTCCCCTTTGTTGGGCTTGAAGCTTCCTCCTTGTTTTGCCTCTATTTGGGAATTGCCTTGGATGCCTTTCCCAACGTCTGACAAACTGCTCTTCTGTGAGGATGCAGGTTTTAATGATGAGGCACACCTCGCACATGCTTAATAATGCTGAAGCCCTGATGGAGAACATCCTATAGGCTGTTCTCATGCAGACAGACCTTGGAATTGAATGAATGAATGAATGAATGAACTATGCATCGTAGCACAGGATCCCCAAGTAACCAGCAGAGACCCATGATCATTTCACTTCTCTTTCCACATCAGATGGAAGATGAGAGGTTACAAAAAAAACTAAAAAGGTTTCCGCAGGACCCATGCAATTAGACATACCAGAAAGTCTTGCATAGTACATTGTAAAAATAAAACCTGATGCCATAGTTTGTTTAGAAGACTATATTACAATGTAATAGTAAAAGTACAATTACAGACAACAACGTGATAGGACATTAAAAAGTGATAAATGAAGATGAATGAACTATTACAAATAGTCACCTGATTTATTTCGCTTTGCAGCTGCAGGCAATGCTGCTCTTTCTCATCTCGCTGCTGCTGAATCTGTTTGAACTCGGCCTTCAGATGCTGGTGTTTGGTCTCTACCTCAGAGAGTTCCTCTTTCAGTTTCTGATTGGCTTCTACTTTCTCAGCCACCTCTGTCCTGACTGTCTGTAGTGAAGCTTCCCCAGCAGAGAGCCGAGCTTGAAGCTGCTGACATTCCACATCCTTTTGGTTCAGGGCAACTTGCAGGTTCTTCTTGGCTGTGGACTCTTCATTGTGCTTCTCCTCCAGCTTGGTGTAATCTAACTCTTTCTTTAAGATCTTTTCTAGTAAACTCTGTAAATTAAATAAAGAGGAACACTTACTGAAATTATACAGATGACAAAAAGAAATATCACCAACCCATCAGGTTGTATTATATTGAAAAAAAGAGATTCAACAATAGTCAGGCTAATTCCAAATTCCTAATGACCCTGCCGAGGTGGAGTTGCACCTCCAGCAGCAAAGTGCTTTAACTTTGCATGTCACTGAAGTGGTCATGGTGCTTGATGTAGCTCTTTACAAATGATTACATTTTGCATAATATTTGCTGCATGAAGATTAACGTTTCAGTTTATGATGAACATATGTGGGTACACAAACACACGGACACACAACAAAGTGGCAGTTCAATTTCAGACATTTAAACAGTGTAGCAGTCGGTAAGAATAGTGGAGGGAGGATATAATATTTTTTTTCTTTACAGTTATTGTGAATGACGACGGTAAACTGAACAAAGAAAATGGATTCTAAAGTAGTTATAATTTGTGTCACAGTGTACTGGACAGGTTCGAGGAATGTTGCAACGTTGATGGAAAACAACGAGATTATAACATTTATATTTGTTTAACAATATTTAAACAATGTAATAAAATTCAAATAAACTAGTGTGTGTGTGTATATATATATATATATATATATATATATATATATATATATAAAAATCTATATCCATAAATCCAAAGAATAAAAACTAATTGGTCAATTATACTTTGGAATGTATCTTTGCGACACAAAGCATCCAATTAAGAAATGTACATGATCCACATTGCAGATTGCTGTATGATGAATAGAAGAGATGGTTGCTGCCTTACCTCATTTTTCTGAGATAACTCTGTCATTGAACTCTTCAATTGCTGGAGTTCTTGCACATACACTGCAACCTCTTGGGGACCTTTGGCAAGCTCAGCTTTTAACTGGCTAATAGTAGCCTAAACATGATACATAGAAAAGCAACACATTATATAAAGCAAAATGTACCGTACTTTCAACACTTAAAATCACAACTAGACTAGGGGCACATATGCATTTTGGGCGTCACACGGTTAATCAGGATGGGAATTTGAGTAGACAGCATCAGTCTCCAGCCAATCAGGAGATGATGTTAGTCACCAAATAGTCTTGGATCAGAATCTTTTACACACGGAGACCCTTCTTTTGAAAAATAGTCTAGACAACTGTATAGACTACCTAACTTCAGGAAGCAATATGTCACTAATGGGATCAACCAGATTGGGATACCTCTATGTATAAAACAATCAGAACTAGTTTATAATGCATTCTAAATCACTCCAGGTGGGAAGAGCATAGTGCTACAAACATCTGAAATTCTGATGAAACGTGCAGATTAAATTCTGCCAAAATTCCCATTATTTGTAATCAATTGCACTGTAGCTCATACCATAAACTGCACACTCAGAGTTAGAAGGTATTTTACGCTAGATGATCCAAGTGTTTAAGATGCATCAGTCTCTAGGACTGGTAGAGTGCCAATACTTAAACCACAATCAAATCCAAACGCAGAGCATAGGCCGATATTTTTCCCATGACGTTCATAAATCTAACTAATGCATGGCTTACATTGGCACCCCAGATATTTCTGAACCCAATTTCTCAGGATGCCAGCTTTACATTTGCTAATATCTGGGATGTCAAGGTGTGCTATCACTGGCCTTACGTACGCCTGTTTCAGTGTGAAAATAAAAATGTAACATAGAAGATGATGTGATGATAGTGAATAGAATTCCCTGTCTGTATTCTTCCAGCTGATATGTGTGTGTGAACAAACAAAGCATTGGAAGTCTTTTTAAAAAACATTACCTCAAATGGGAGTACCTCCTTTAGTGAGCAGACAAAAAAAAAGAATGAAAAAGATGATGGATGCATGATGGGAAACAGATAAATGGTAGCGAGCCATTACACATCAC
The DNA here is from genome assembly GCA_933207985.1 of Pelobates cultripes. Taxonomy (NCBI): domain Eukaryota; kingdom Metazoa; phylum Chordata; class Amphibia; order Anura; family Pelobatidae; genus Pelobates; species Pelobates cultripes. The sequence continues at coordinate 313,509,793 of OW240914.1, forward strand.
AACTAAACAATACCACTATGATTAGTAAAAGATAAAGCGTAGAAGGCAAAATAACGTAATTGTTATATCATTAATCATATTGCTGGCTATTGTCTGGACAATCAATAATCACAATATGGCACAACAAATTAAAGATCTGCATGTTGTACTGACAACTCAGACGTGTAATAAAAGGAATTTGCACTCAGGTTTTGAAATATTTCCTCTATTTATTGTAGATATCACTTATATTTAACTGTAGACTGGAATATGATGTGGTCTAAATTAACCCTTTTATAACATGATATTGCCTGTAAAGTTCACCGTTGTCAAAGAATCAATAGGGCCTGGTAAAGAGTGTGTTGCTTCTATGAAATTATGGCTGGTATGCTCTCTTCTTAAAATAGGTATGTGTGAACACATTGCATAAGGTATTAAGTAGCGGGCGGAATCGTAAACAGGAGGCCAGCTGTACATAACATTTAATTAATTTTAATCACATAATACTTTGCTTTAGGCTTGATCACTGCCCCAGCAAACATGTGTATGGAAAGAATGGCCTTAATAGAACAAAATGACTGCATGCCGAAAGGCAGCACATGTTTATAATCAGATTAATGGACTACTGCAACAATGATATACACGTTAACAGTTAATGTCTGTACTGTGGGGGGCAAGGATATAGTTATTCAAAAGGTAAATAAATGCATTGACCCAGTATAGGCCATAATTTTATTTTACTAACAGTACTGAGCCTTAAGGAAAACTCATATACAGATAATCTAATAAAAGTATTTGTTAACAGAAATAATGCTTGTATGTTTAGTAGGTGGAAAGTGTGTATTGGCACAAAGACATTTCTTAAAACCAAAACACTCGTATTCTTGCAGTCAATATTAGTCTTGGATAACTGAATTGTATTGCTCAGCTATTAAAGGGACACTATAGTCACATGAACAACTTTAACTTAATGAAGCAGTTTTGGTGTATAGAACATGCCCCTGCAGCCTCGCTGCTCAAATGCCATTTAGGAGTTAAATCCCTTTGTTTATGAACCCTAGTCACACCTCCCTGCATGTGACTTGCACAGCTTTCCATAAACACTTCCTGTAAAGAGAGCCCTATTTAGGCTTTCTTTATTGCAAGTTCTGTTTAATTAAGATTTTCTTATCCCCTGCTATGTTAATAGCTTGCTAGACCCTGCAAGAGCCTCCTGTATGTGATTAAAGTTCAATTTAGAGATTGAGATACAATTATTTAAGGTAAATTACATCTGTTTGAAAGTGAAACCAGTTTTTTTTCAATGCAGGCTCTGTCAATCATAGCCAGGGGAGGTGTGGCTAGGGCTGCATAAACAGAAACAAAGTGATTTAACTCCTAAATGACAGTGAACCGAGCAGTGAAATTGCAGGGGAATGATCTATACACTAAAACTGCTTTATTTAGCTAAAGTCATTTAGGTGACTATAGTGTTCCTTTAAAAAAGCAAACTACAGCCCTTCCCAAGCTAGTCTTGGTATGCCTTGTGTGTGACACTAAAGGAGTTTGACCATCCTTCACAGTATGTGACTGACAAAGAATATAACCCAGTGACTTTGTTTAGCTTCCACTTCTACTGGCCAGACCACATCTTGAGACATGACAGGAAGTGTGGAGCAAATGGCAAAACGACTCCTAACCAGCAGACAAGAAAATATGAAAGTCTGTTTTAAAGGAACCAAAAAAAAAAAACCTAACATTCATAGGAAAGTACCAAAAAAATTTTTTTTTAAATTACACACAAACACACATTAATGAGATATAGTACTTATTTTGTCCAGAGTTCCTAAATACTTGGTAAAAATACTTTGAAGAGGTTTTTTGTGGGATCTAGAGAGTATCCCCCCCTAAGGTGCATTAACAGACTGAAACTGTAAATTGCTTACTGCCATCTCCTCCAATCACCACCATCTATGATGAACACAACTGACACTAATAATGGCGAAATGTAGTACATTCTACATTGTTGATGCACCTGAGCTAGGTGCAACCTCTGGATACTCCAGAGGGCCATACTTGATTTTTTTGTTTTTTTCACACTGCGACTAAATGGTTTATCAGAAAACAGAGGGGATGGCACACAGATTCCAATATAACCACTACACACAGGGCATTCTTGTGCAGCAGCAATAGACAGTAGCTCTTCACCAAAGCATGCTCTGCATGATCACACTCTTTTCCTCCAAGTCAGATGTTGCAAGGGGAAAAGGTCTTCCAACTGCACATGTGCAGTTTTGGTATATAAACCATGCCACATCTTCACTTTTTTTCATATTTACCTGCTTCCTTTCTATTATTTTTTCCACACCCACTCCAGGGAGGACACTGATCTATCCAATCAGTGTCCTATCCCTAGGAATGTCAGAAAAGTGCACTGTGCCTTTTTTCAGCCTGTACGGTGAGGCAAATCTCTCATTTCAAAGCTAAAGCTAGTAGAACAATTGTCTCAAGGTGTATATACAATGTGCACAAAGTTCACATAAAAAAAAAAAAAACCATGAGCACCCACCAAATTTAAACCAAGGGTGCAACAGTTGCATACTCTACCATGCAACAATAATCTAAATGAAAAACCAGTGTATAGCGTTCCCGGTATAAAAATGCCCCCTTGATTAGAGCCCCAACCCACCGAGCAACATTTTGACCATAAAACTAAAGGTTTATTGATAAAATGTTGCTCTGTGTGTTTACTGTTCGTTTATGCTTCCTAGTATTTTAATTTGCTTCTCAATGGTTATTTCCCACGTACGGAGTCTCAATGTGGATGGTTTACCTCTGAGTTAGCATTTTGCACATGCAGCTGTTTACACTCATCTTTTAGCTTCTCGGATTCCTTCTCACGTTCTAGAGTGGTTTTGTCCATCAACGTCTGAACCTGGACAAGCTCTTTCTTCAACACAGCAACATCTTCAATTCCAGGCCGCTGGAGCTGCGAAGCAGAAGGACTATAACTATACATAAGGCTAGAAAAGTTTTGACAAACATCTTTCCAATTTATATTTTATGTTACATACACTTACTTATAAAAGGGATACTCAAGGCATCCACACATTATTTTCTATACTTTAAAATAAATAATGGTATTTATTCTCCCATAAGCTCACTATTTTATGGTCGTTCCCAACCAACCAAAAGTATTTCCCCTTTTAACTATGCAACATAACGTAGCTCACTGCCATCGTTATATTCCGAAGGTAAATAAAGCATGCACTTTTTTTATGTACCAATAAAACAGCTACACTGACTGACAGAACTCTGCACAGCAACGTATAAACAGAAAACTGAAGAACGATGCTCATACTTTATTGCATCATTTATATACGGATTTAGAAGTAATGGATAAAGCACCAGCATGAAGTGTCCCTGTAATGGTTCAAACACATGTATTTATATCTGTAACCACAGTACACAACAATATACATTAAAGGGCACCTGTCGTGCCCCGAACAACTTATGCTCATTAGAGTGAGCATAATATTTTATCTCTACATTGTGCTAGCAGTATTGTTAGAAAATGTATAGATTAGGAGATAAACTTCTGCAAAAATGTTTTTTTTTTTTGTTTTTTTTTCCACCTCTCAGTCAATGTATTGGCATACAGAAAAGACCTCCCAAAGGAGGTCCCTCTGCTCTACACCCATAGCAACCACAGTGGTTGCTATGGAAACTCCATAGCCGGCACTAGGACAGACTCTGTTTTGACACCAGCATGCTGGAAATGAAGCCAGCATGTCGATGTCACTTAACAGATTTGCTCTGCAAATGGGAAAAGTGCAGGCAGAGCAGAGGACACCCAGGAGGTGGGTTTTACACAAAAAGTACCATGCACAAAGTGGATCTGGAACAGAGGAAAAGTGAGTAAATCTTTATATTTTACATTGAATACATTATGTATCTTTGTGATATATGGTATAATGAGTGTATATGGGAGTGATATCAGATAAGTTAATTTTTTTTATAACAGGTTCAGTTAAAGCTTTCATTAAATCAGTTCTCACATCTATAAAACAACATACAGATAATTATAATGAGACAGACGATCAAATAATAAAAGTGGATCTATCGCTATAAATTTTCCTTGCCTCAACATGTAGCATTTTATATGCTTCCCGTATTTTGAGTTGATAGGCCAACATTTGTAAAATTTTAACAAAATAATTCTTACAAACCTACATTTTCTAGGGGGCGATCTAGGTGCTATGAACTATATGGCAATTTAGGCACTGCATTATGTCTTCCTTGCACAGCAAAATGCAGAAATGTTGGTTTGTACATCAGGCTTTAGTAATTATGCTCAGAGTGTTTATGCAAGATTAAATTTGTTAACTAATTAAAAAAGGGCAGTTTTATTTTGACATCTGTGGATATTCTTACTATTAAAGGGACACTATAGACATCAAAACAACTTAGCTTAACGTAGCAGTTTGGCAGTTCTGGTGTACAGAGCATGCTCCTGCAGTTACACCGCTCATTTCTCATTCATTCAAGTTAAATCATTGTTTATGCACCTCTAACCACACCTCCCCTGCATGAGACCGACACAGTGTCCATACCCATTTCCTGTAAAGAGAGATCGAAAGTTTAAACTTCCTTTATTGCACAGTCTGTTTAATTTAGAATTGTTTAACTCTTGCTCTGTTAATAGCCTGCTTGAGCCTTCGGGAGCCTCCTATGTGTGATTAAAGTTCAATTAACAGAACAAAAGTTAAGAACTTCTAAAGTTTAAACATAGAACATGAAACCATTTTTTTCATGCAGGTTGTGTCAGTCACAACCAGGGGAGGTGTGGCTAGGGTAGCATGGACAGAAACAAAACTGTTAACTCGTAAGTGGCTGATAATTAAGACTGCAGTGGTATGGTCTATATACTAAAACTGCTTCATTAAGCTTACGCTGTTTTGGTGCTTGCTGTATCCCTTTTATTGGGTTTACTGAGGATACCTACCAGTGTGACTTATTGTGACATTATATATTATGTAGATTATGAAAGTGCAGCTATCACATTTTTTTTATCTTACAAATTGGTCAGAGGGTTTATCACAAATGTGAAAAGGTCTAAAGAGAAGATATCAGAAGTGTAAGATTTGCTGGAAACATCTACTTACCAACTCTGTCTTTAAGTCTTCAATTAAACGTGACTTTGACTCGAGTTCCTGGTTTAAATATTCAACTTTCTCTTTTGCGGCTGCAAGGTGACCTTTTTCTTCATCATATTCTGATTTTAACTCTGGTTTGACAAGAAAACCCAGCTGGAGATGAAATAAGCATTGCATCATGTAGTACGGCAAGAATAAAGACAAATAATACTCACGAACAACTTCGGTGGCCAGCTGGGCTGCTTTCTGCTCAAACAAGTCCTTCATTTGCTTAATATTAAAGATTTCCGTCCGTGCTTCTTCTAACTGCTGTTCTAAAGACTGAAGCTCTGGAAGAAAAATGGACAAATGTCACCTTATATACTCTCCTAATTTAAAATGAACAGATTTCCTAAAAATGAGGCATGTAAATAAAATGAAGGAAGCATCCACAATATTCTGGCATTTGCATGCAATAAATCATTTTTAATGTCAATAAAATGTTGTTATACATTAGCTAGGTCTACTTTAGTTACAGAAGCAAAAACAGAGAATATGAGAAATCTGAGAACGGACAAAAGCTTAAAAAGACTCAATAACTTGCCTTTCAATAAATCCCCACTCTCAAAATAGCTTTTGCTCACTCGTGCCATTACAGAATGAACCTTTACCATTTGCACAGAAGACTGCTCCCACCCATGAGAGCAGTTTTGGTGTATAGAACATACCCCTAGATTCTCCTTGCTCAACTCTCATTTAGGAGTTAAATCCCTTTGTTTATGCATCCCTAGTCAAACCTCCTTACATGTGACTTACACAGTTTTCCTAAACAATCCTGTAAAGAGTAATTTCATGTTTACACGTCCTTTATTGTAAATTCTGTTTCATTTAGAATTTATCTCCTGCTCTGTTAATAGCTTGCTAAACCCTACAGTAGCCACCAATAAGTAATTAAAGTTCAATTTACAGAGAATGAAATACAAAATTTTAACGTGAGTTACATGTGATTGAAAATGAAACCATTTTGTTTTCATGCAGGCTGTGTCAGTCACAGACAGGGGAGGTGTGGCTGTAACTACATTAACAGAAAAAAAAGGGATTTTACTCCTAAATGGCAGAGAATTGAGTAGTGAGACTTCAGAGGCATGATCTATGCACCCAAACGGCTTCTTTAAGAAAAAGTTGTTTTGATGACTATAGTGTCACCTTAACATGGGGACACCCTAAGCAAATCAAGCTAAGAAAAAAAAAGAGACATTATTACTGCACAAAATGTCCCAGAAGCAGTTATGTTACTGCATTTAGCATAGTAATTGTTAATTTAAATGTTTAGTTTTCAGAAATTCTGTCCAGTTTTAGAACTTGAGTTGTCTAGAGAGAGACACCATTTCACAGCACAGGCTGCCCATATTGGTAACTGACTGACACTGCTGTGATATTAGCAAGCAATGAAGGTCACACAAGCAGTTGTCCAAAAGATTTAAGACCTGATCTAAAATTAATATTCTAATAGTCTAACTAGGCCTTCAAAAAAGAACACATACTTTATATTAACACAACTTCAACTTACAGAATAAGAAGAATTGCATTGTATGAGAAATATTTTCTTTAAACATAAATATATATTTGCATACAGCTATAAATTTTATAGAGAAAAATAGCAGGGCTCAAAATTCAGCCCTAACAAGTAGAAATTCACCCATGGACCCTCATAGCTTACATTGACATGTAATGTGTAAGGTTGGCTCGCAGAGTAAGACTTTCAATGTTGAACACTAGTATACATCTATTTACCTACATGTAATTATTAGATGAACAATTATTATCTTATTATATTAAAGTGCATTTTTGCCAAGGCTCCATATTAACTAATAAATACCTGTGGTGAACATTTTTATGAAACTTTTATAGGTCGGGAAGCTGAAATAAGCTGTGAATTTCACAAGGACACGTGAAATGGTATGGAGCTGCAATAAATATTTACTGCTCGCCAATGCCATTAACTTAAGGAATTCCAACATTTCCATGATCTGTTTCCCATTATAATGTAATGAAATAGCTGAAAAACAAGACAAATGATAGCACAGAATGCAAATCACCTGTAGCTGCAACTGTGGTCATCCCATCTGGCACAGATACCTAATGGACAAAAGACAAAAAAGAAAACACAATGAAACACTGTCCACATGCAAGATTGATACTTCATGGGATCTGCAAGCATTTTGCTATCACAGCTTCATTTAATATCAATCAGGGGTGGGTGGGTGTCACAAACATTTAAAGAATGCTATAGTCCTGGTATGGCTGTTTAGGTCCACAGCCCCACTCTGATTGTGCTGAAATGGTGTTTTCACTCATCTTTTCTCCCACACCACGCTGGTCTTGATGATCCCAGCCACTCCAATGCTTTTCCACGGGAAAGTATTGGGAGACTATTGCGAATTCATAGCAAAACGCTGCACTGCACCAATCAGCATCTCCTCACAGAGATGCAATAAATCAATGCATCTCTATGGGGAATGTTCAGTGTCTTCATGCAGTGCGTGGAGATGCTGAATGCCAGTGCTACACACTGCAGCACTGAACTAGGAAGCAGCTCTAGTAGCCATCTTCGTGACTGTCACTGGAGGATATTTTAGGCAGCCATGCAAACACTGCCCTTTTTTCTGAAAAGGCAGTGTGTACATTAAAAAGCCTGCATGGACAGGCTATAAACACCAGAACAACTACATTAAGCTGCACTGGTTCTGGTGCTTATAGTGCCTCTTGAAAGAGCTGCCATGCCAATCCCATATCAGGTTACATTCTTTTAAGTATAAAGAGAATACAAGTATTTCAAGGAAACTGTGGGGGGTTTAGAGTGGAAAGAAATGCTAAATCATCCAATGCATAATAGATAAACAAAGAGAAGTTATGTAACGCAAGCTTCCGATGAATATTTCTCTCTCTCTCAAGATAATTTGACATACCATTGCCAATCTGACCTAAATAGCAATGCTAGTGATGTATATAGGTAAATTAACATTTTTTACCTTTCAAATTACAGTACGCGCCATTTTATTTGGCTGTACATCTCCCAGTGGATCTGATGGAGTCACACACTGGTGACTTCACTGCTTGATGTCAGCTTAAAACTGTGTTAGAAGCAGTATTTTTATATATTCAGCAGATCAAGTGCGTTAAAAGCAGCGATTTAAAAAAAAAAAAAAAAAGTATATGCTCAGTCCCGAATTTTTCTCTTCTGTGCTAGGTTTTGAAGACTAGAATTCATCACATTATCTGAATAGTCGGACAAATTAGATTTCAAATGGTGAGAGCAGTTACATATTAAAAGAGGTGTCAAAAAGAATTGTCCTCACACCAGGTGGAACTAAAATGAATTAACTGGGGATGCTGGCTGAGGCAGAAAGATACAAGGGATAAGAGTAGGGTGCTTTCTTTCATGAATTGACCCCAACAATCTCTCATCATGTTGGCAGCAAAAGAACAGTCTAACAGAATGTGAAGGAAATGTTTTTTAAATATCTCTTCATATTACAGGACAATAAAAGTTAAAGATAAAACAGACACTACTATTTAACAAAGTCAATAGCCATTAAACCTGAAATAAACGAGTACAGGCGAGAATGTGGTTTCAATAATTTTTTGTTTTGCTTTAGAGCAATATTAAATACTTTAAGGGAATTACTTGCTTCAGTTGCTCTTGAGCACTTTCCAACTCTTTCTTCAACTCTTCTGCATACCATTTCTCTTCCTATGACCAAAATAAAAGGGATAATGGGTTTAGTATAAAACATGTTTTTTTTCCTTTTCCCATGGTGATTTAAAGCAGTGAAATGTGCAAATGAGGTACAAATCTATGGTCAAATCAAAAGTTCTAACCTTAAGAGAAGCCTGCAAGTCTTGAACTTCCTGTCGAAGCAATAGGGCTTCATCTCTGGAATTAAATAAAAGAATAAGACAAAATATATCATGTTCCAATTTCTGTATGTAACACTATGATAAAGTTCTGGCCACAACACATGAGAAACCATTTGTAAAAGGGAATTGTTAATTATTGTTTACTTGAGTAGATATTGACCGTAAGTCCTCTACTCTGCATTCTCATGGAATATAGAACAAGGCAAATGTAAAAAGGTCAGGTGTCTGCGTGATATGTATAGATATTGTGCTATATAATTTATCAGGCTGCATATATATTTATTCTATAGCACAATATCTAGAGCATTTACTAAACAAATATACAAATATTAAACAAATATATATATATTGTAGCGGAGCTGCAATATTTAAATCCCAATATCTCTGCTGGTACAGAAGGTAATCCAAGGAAAGCGCTGAAAATGAAGGCAATATCCCAAATCCCCCAGTAACCTGACGAACTCACAGTTCTGGGAGTCAACAGACGATTTTATTCACAAGCTCCAGTATTTATGCGGTTCCCCATGCAAGGGGTTTCCTTACTGACTTTACAGGGGTTGTACAGTAGGCGACTACATGGGGGACTTAACATACAGAACATTTCTCCCACCATGCACTGCTGTACGAGAGGGATACTCCCACTAGAATATCCTGTTATCCTGTACAGCAAATTCTTGTCATAGACTTCTTTGGCACTGACATAGAGAAGTCTATATCAAAAGTTGATAAACAGATGGGGGAGAAGGGCATAATTTATATTAAATCTATACATTTGCTAGCACGATGCATTGATGAAATGTATTCCTATTTAAGTTAATCCTATCTTGTGCGTACCGTGACAAGTACACTTTAAAGCAGCACTCTAAGCAAAATAACTTAGCTCACAACAGTGGTTATACTCCCATGGTAAATAAAGAATGCAACACTATAGGCACCAAAACAATGTAATAATGTGGTTTTGATGTATAGAGCACACACTTGCAGTCTTGATGCCTAATTCCCTGCTGTTTAGGATTTCTATCAGCTGTAGCCACACCTCCCCTGCATATGACCTACACTTTCTCCATACATACTTGCTGTAAAGAAAGATCAAATTTTTAAACTTCCTTTATTGCACAGTGTGTTGAACTTAAAAGGTGAATTACAGCCAGGGGAGGTGTGAATTAAACAGAAACACCAGCTATTAAACTCCTGAATGGCAGGGAATTGACCCGTGAAACATGATCTATACACCAAAACCACTTCATGAAGCTAAAATTTGTTTTGGTGCTTAAGAGTATTCCTTTAACTGTGCAGCACTTGCAGAATGAGGACGTGTGTGTTGTGGAATTCATACCTGCAGTGGTTAAATTAATCCTACAGCATGCTGTAGCTGTACTAGCCTAGACATTCATGCAATGTCAGTTCTAGAATATAAACAACAAATTGAAATAAAACAAAAACAGTAATTTTACTAACCGTAAATTCTATTTTCCATAGTAGATTGGCAGTACTGCAAACAAGTGAGTAGTCATTTCCTTAAAGGACCACTATAGTGCCAGGAAAACATACTTGTTTTCCTGGCTCTATAGGGTCTTTGGGTCCTCCCCACCCTCTGGGTCCTCCTCCCGCCGTGTAGAAGGGGTTAAACGCTTACCTTTCTCCAGAGCCGGGCTCCCTCAGCACGGGAAACTCTCCTTCCTCTTCCGACGTCATCCGCAGCAAGAGCCGCATGCGCAGTCAGTCCATTTCTCAATGCTTTCCTATGGACGCTGGCGTCTTCTCACTGTGAAAAATCACAGTGAGAAGCACGGAAGCACCTCTAGCGGCTGTCAATGAGACAGCCACTAGAGGCTGGATTAACCCATTTGTAAGTAAACATAGCAGTTTCTCTGAAACTGCTATGTTTACAGCTGCAGGGTTAACCCTAGATGGACCTGGCACCCAGACCACTTCATTGAGCTGAAGTGGTCTGGGTGCCTATAGTGGTCATTTAAGTGGACAAGAAGCTCTGCAAATTAAAATAATTAAATTAATTCCCTCCTTCTTGCCTATAAAAGGGCATACCTCCAAGACATCCCCAGTTATCCAAATAACCATATTGAGACCAATTAACTGCAAAGTTAATTTATTCTCCAATGGGAAGGAAACATGCAGTATTGCCACTCTACTAAGGAAAATAGAATTTACGGTAAGTAAAATTACTGTTTTTCCTGTCGTAAGTGGCAGGACTGCAAACAAGTGGGATATAGCAAGATCCCTGAACGAAAGCAATGGGTCGGAAATCAATAGGCCACTGCCTGGAGCACCTTTCGAGGAAGAGAGCATATCCAGCCTGTAATGTTTTATAAAAGTATGCAGTGAAGACCAAGTTGCAGCTTTTCATATATCTTCTGGTGAAGCCGTAGATCGCTCAAGCCCATGAGGTTGACATCGCTCTGGTAGAGTGAGCCTTGATCGGGAACGGAAGGGAGAGATTACTGACCTCATAAGCCAGTTTGATAGATTCAATCAGCCATCTAGCGATAGTTTGTATAGAATCCTCATTGCCTTTAAAAGAACCTTGCAAATTGATTAACAGATGCTCTGATTTTCTATGATGAGCTGAGAGGAGGAGATAAGCTTTCAACACCCTCTTAACATCCAGGCAGTGCCATTTCTTTTCAGAGTCAGATGATTGAGCTTGGGAGTAGGAAGGTAGAATAGGGAGTAGGAAGGTAGATAGGTTCATTAAGGTTTCATCTGGAGAGAACGTTAGGCAGAAAAGAAGGTTTCGGGTGCAAAACCACTTTATCTTGTGGAATACTGTAAATTCAGAGGAAATTGATAGAGCTTGCAATTCTCCAACCCTCCTAACCGAGGTAACTTCCACCAAAAATGCAGTTTTCATGGATAAAATCTTCAAAGGTATAGCATCCAAAGGTTCAAAGGGAGGACTGCACATAGCCTTGAGAACAACTGACAAATCCCATGTGGGAAAAGAAGAAAGCCTTGGAGGACGTTTCAGAAAAACAGCTTTAAAAAAACTTCGATTGAGCCTGTTGTATGCCAAATCTCGTAGCAGGAAATGGATGCATGGAATACATGGATTAAACACTTTGGTGAACACCAATACAGGAACTTCTGCCAGATCCTGAGGTAAATCTTGTTTGTGGATCTGCGAGTAGATGACAGGAGAATATCACTAATACTATCAGACACGCCTTGGTCTTTAAGGATCATCTTTGCAGCAACCATGCCGTTAGTCGAAACATCTTTATGGTCTCCACCAGAAGATCTTTGTTCTCTAAAAGGACGCTGGAACAAGGGAGTTCCCAACAAGCTATTGCCATCCTATCGATCTCCGAAAACCAGCTCCTGTTTGGCCAAAAAGTGAAAATTGCCATGATCTTTTGCTCTGTCTGATCTTATTTTCTGCATAATGCGGGGAATCAAAGCTACTGGAGGGAAAATATACGCCATTCTGAACTTCCATGGTATTGAAATACCGCCCAGGACGTAAGGATGATCTTCTCTCAGAATGGAAGCAAATTTTTGGACCTTCGCATTTCTTCTTGTGGCCATTGGATCAATATCTGGTAGACCAAATCAGGTAGCCTGATTTGTAATGTGCTTGACCAGCTTTGCAAAGACGAGTGGTTGAAGAGACCATTCTGACTTTGTCCAACACTGTCGGCTTACATCGTCCGCGATTATATTGTTGGATCCTTTGATGTACGTTGCCGAGATTGATTCTAGATTTTCCTGAGAACAAGCCATGATTTCTGAACATAGTGTCTGGAGAGAAAACACCTTCGTACCCTGTCAGTTTAGGTATGTGACAGTTGTGACATTGTCTGACTGAATTCTCACAGACTTTTTGCTTATGACTGGTTTGAAAGCTAAAAGGGTGTTGCAAACAGCTTTCATTTCTCTGAAATTCTTCCTTAGACCATTTTCCCACCTGAAATTGGGATCCTAGATGTGCCCCCCAGCCTGTTATAGATGCATCCGTGGTAATGACAATCCAATTTCTCTGTTGGAAGGATAGACTGATTTCAAAAATCTTGACTTTTTCCACCAATTCACCTGTGTCTTTACCCTGTATGAAAGACTAATTGCTGAATCTAAATCTTCCTCTCTTTTCGACCATTTGGAAAGGATGTTCCACTGTAAGGGTCTGATTTCTGACCTTGCCCATTTCACAGGCGGAATGGTAGAGGAAAGAATGCCTAAAATGCTCATAGCCTTTCTTATGGAGCAGCAGACTCTTCTCTGGAGAATGATAACTTCCTTCCGGATTCTTTTTAGTTTCACTACTGGTAGGGCAATGGAAAGGAGTCTTGAATCCACCCAAAGACCTAGAAACTGAATGTGTGTGGAACAACACATTTCAGATTTCTCGTAATTGATTATCCATCCATCCATGGTTTTTCAAGAACTGAATGGTCACCTGCATAGGTGTTCTAATAAATCTGCTTTTAGGAACCAGGTAAGGGACGATGGCGATGCCTCTCAGTCTTAGTGCTTCCGTTAATGGAAGAAGGAGCTTTGTGAAGACACATGGGGCTGATGAGAGGCCGAAAGGTAGTGCCTTGAACTGGAAATGTAGAAGTTTTCCTTTTCCAGCTTTTACTGCAAACCTGAGATATCTCCTTGAAGACACTGACATCGGCAGATGGAGATAAGCATCCCTTACGTCTAGCTTTGTCATGTAATCCTTTCACTGCAGAATGTGTGTGACGGATAAAATGCTTTCCATATGAAACCTCTAGTAAGGTATACAGGCATTGGTCCTCTTTAGGTCCAGAATAGGCCAGAAAGTCTTGCCTGGGTTTTGGACCAGGAAAAGGCGAGAGTACACTCCCTGGAACTTTTGACATTTTGGTACCTTTTCTATAACAGCTTTCTTTAACAGGGTCAAGGCTGCTGATAGAAGAGCTGCTAACTTTTCTCTTATTTGGTAAGTTGATACCAGAAATTCCGGGCCAGGGTCTTTGGAGAATTTTATCCTGTAACCCTCTGCTATTGTCTTCAATATCCACTGATTTGAAGTTGTTTCTTGCCATTGTGGAACAAAGAATTTGAGTCAACCCCCTACTCTTCTGGCGTCTATATCTCTTTTTCTTATCTTGTTTGTTAAAGGTCTCTCTTTTGACATGTCTGAAAGGTCTACGAACTTTTCTGTAGTTGTCTTGGCCATGAAAAGGCCTCTGACCTCGGTTTCGAAACCTTCTGTATCTGTTGTCCCCAGACACCCTGTGCTCTTGTGGGAGAGCTTTTTTAGTGTCCGCAATCTGCTTTATGATCTCTTCCAGTGGAGAACCAAATAATTTTTTTTGTTCTCAGCCATAAAGCCTTGCGGGCTACCGAAGATAAATCCATGGTGCGGGCTGACAGCTTTAACATCTCGTCAGCAATCCAGCAAGAAGTCATTTGATAACCGCATGGGGTCGAATAAATGAGACAGGTCCTTATTTGTATTATCCATAATCATATGTTCTAAGGACAGGGGCCAGAAATTTTTGGCCTTAATCACCGCTGCCATTGCAATAGCAGATTTGCATTGGTAGCCTGCAGCCTGGTATGCCCGAATACAGGATGTCTCCGCACGCTTGTCCATGGGTTCTTTTAGACCCGAAACTTCTCCTATTGGAATAGTTGTTTTCTTGGACAACTATACCACCTGTATATCCACTTTAGGGATATCTTACCACGTATCTTCAGTCTGTAGCCTGAAGATCTGTTTAAAATGCTTTGAAATAAAAGCTTGTCTCTCTGGCTTTTTCCATTCTCTCTGAAGCAAATTCCAGAACTCTGGGATGTGTGGGGAAGCCTTTCAACCTTACTGCTTGAGGGTTCCACACCCTGAAACACAGCAGACACTTCCTCAATAAATCTCTTTAATTCCTCTGCTGGAAACCTTTGGTCCACACTGGAGTCTAAGCTAGAGACTACTGATAAAGAAGAGCTGGAACATTCTCCCAAAGAGACGTCTGAATGTGATGAAGACTTCAGCCTTTTACGTTTTTTATCGTGTGGCTCATGTCGTTTAACAGACCCACTATCTTTCTTCACCGTGTCTTTAAAGGATTTGAAAGTCTGTGATAAGTTGTCCTGGAACCAACTTAAAAATGATTGCATCTCTTGATGCTTTGATTTTTCCCGGAATTCAGCAAAACACTGGTGGCAAGTTTTCTTTTTACATCTGTCTGGAAGAGTATTATATAGCTTCTTCTCCACTTAAGGAGGTGACTACCCACTTGTTTGCAGTACTGCCACTTACGACAGGAAAATACCAGTTTACAGTAATGTGTTCATATCAATTGCATTAAGCCCTACTGTAAGCACAAATTGTGCAAAATGGGCATTTCTTTCCTGAATTTTAGGCAACAAATTTTAAACAAACTAAAAAGTGATTGTATCCTTGAGAGCACAGAAAAAAACATAACCATAGATGAAACAGGATTAACCTAGGTGACACTAGGCAGCTGCCAAGGTCCCAGTAGTTAGACAAAGACTCAGAATCCATGAAGTTGCTTAACCATTCCTATGTGAAGAATAAAATGGGGACCCAAACTAGTAACCTGCCTACGGAGCTGTGAGATCATAATACTTCTCTGACCATAGAAATATAAGATAACTTCTCCAGTATTATACGATTTTATATTATTTTTTTTTTTAAATTATTTTTGCTGTGCATATGAAAATACAACATGCACGGGGTACCCCAAAGGCAATCCTCATGCTTTAGTTTTAAAACAGTTATAACAGTGGGGGGTGTGATGATACATGCACATTTTAATGATGAGTATATAAGATTATTCATGTTGTATGCAGCTTAGTGTTATATAGAGTAGAGTAGTGATAATCAGACATTTAGCTCAAGCTGGTTGGGCGTCAGCATAAACAATAATATTACATCTAAAGCCAAAGCTACAGTGAGAGGTTATTCTCTCCATCAAAAGTGTGGGTGAGCATGTGTATGCTATACTTTACTCAAGGTAACAGTGTCCACACTAGAGTTGTCAGAGTCCAGGCCGTTGATGGTCTTCAGGAGATGGGCTGGTGAGTGTGTGCTTAGCCATCCCCAGCCAATGCCTTTTGCATGCCGCCGTGGAGAGTCTGGTTCCCGGTCAGCTTTAGCAGTGCTCCTCTCCGATGTGTGGGAGCGTGGGTTGCCCTGCTCATCGTGCAGGCGCTGTGTGACAGGTCCCCTGTCCCTTCGTCTCTGGGCTGTTAAGGGAGCTGGCGCCCTCTGTCCATGGATCCTCCTCCGTCGTGAGGCAGAATCGTGGGTCCCCGGTATTTCCGGCTTGCGGTCATCCCTGCGGGTAGTTGGACTGCAGCCTGGAGATTCCTCCAGTTGGGCTCCCAGCCCAGAAGATGGACAGGTGTCCGCTGCTGGTTGGCAGGTAGGTCCCATCTTGGGAGGGGTAGGCAGGGGTTCACGTTGTGCAATGCGGTCCCACAAGGCTTGATAGATAGCGTTAAACCGGGCTTCGAAGACCTCCCTCCAGGTCTGTCTGGTTTGCTGGGCTGCGCTGTGATTGCGATGCGGCGGCCATCTTGAGGTACCACGTGGCTCACCAAGTTTTCCTGCAACGGCCTCTTGGCTTTAGCTTTGTGTGTTTCAGGCACCCTGTGTGGACCGGGAAATCCCTCACTGGTCCAGGGGGGGAGGAGGAGGTTAGAGTTGGGAGGTTAGCAGGGTACCTGGTTTGTGACATGCATGAGTCGGGTGTCAAAGGGTTTCCCCTCCTTGAATGTTTTTCTCCAGGCAATGGATGTGCTTGATTTTTGGGGTGTTTTTCCCCCAGAAAGGCAATTTTGGTCAGGAGCTTGGTTTCTGCACGTCTGATCAGCCTGGAAGCTAGGCTTTCCCCACCCAGTATTATACAATTTAAACTGCTCCTCACCTTTTTGGAGATACGTGGTCTTCTCCTCCATGTGCAGGGTCATTGCTTGGCTCATGAGAAGCTTGATAGTGTAGGAAAAGTTCTTCAGCCGTTGCGTGGGATTTCATACACAGGGGACAGATGAAGCCCTAAAGGAGGAGGTTAAATAAATAAATACTGAGTTTGGTGACAAAGTATATATACATATAATGAAAGTCAACAGAAAACAAATTCAACTTACAGATAGAAAGCAGGAGAAAGAGAATATACCCATCACCCTTCGAAAATTTAAGGATTACATCATACAAAAAAAAAAAAAACATGAAATGCTTAACATTGTACGTCAAAAACACAAAACAAAAAGAAACAAGTATCATGAACATTCGCTTTGTACTTGTGGGTGACGAACCCAGGTTCAGGCAAATAAATGGACATTTTAAATGTATTCTGATGAATAGAATAAGTTACCAGCAAATGCGTGGACAACAAAATATAGATAAGTGACGATCACCATCTGAGCCAATATAGCAATGCAATATGTATTAGCAAATAAATGTGTACTCGTGGGATCACAAATAATACAATTAGTATTGACAAAAATGCCTGGGGTAGGGGGGCATTTAGTGTGAATTAGTGATGGGTACATTTATAGTTACTCTTTAAGTTTGCAAGTTTGTTTGGTTAGGCCCTCTTCATCTACTCTTCTCGTATGTCAATCGTGTATTATTATAATTATTTGTCTTGGTTTATCTATTGCACAGAGCTGCAGAATAGGTTGGCACTATATACATTTTTGTCATGGTAATTATTCTGTATTTTGTTTATATTTAGAGTTGCCATCAGCTTTAACCCAGAGGTGAAAGGTTATACTCACCGCAACTGCGCTATGCCCCCCCAAGAAACATCAGTTCTTACAAGATATATGCAATTTATCTTATTATTGGTATTTATTTAGCGGCAAATTATTCAGCAGCTCTTTACATTATAAAAAGGGGGACAATTAACAATAAATGAGACAACTACAAACTGTCACAGGAAGAATAGGTTGATGAAGACCCTGATCAAACAAGCTTACAGTTTAGAGAAGCTGCGGTATAAAAATACAATAGGAAGTGTATCGAGGGGACAGCAAACAAACAAGGTGGGAAAGTAGAAGAACTTGAGGTAAGATAGGAATGTGGCCCTTTAGGAGAGAGAAAGAGACAGGTTTGTAAAATAGAAGTTACTCTGGGAGGTAATAAGCTTTTATGAAAAGATGGATTTTGAGAGAATTCTTAAATGAGCGTAGACTGCCTGAAGCGATTACCACCAACCAGCAGTGAGAGCGAGAGAGGAGAATCAGCATTACAAGGAGGAAAAATAAGAAGCTCGGTTTTAGAGAGATTGAGTTTCAGAAAGTCAAAGGTGGAAGAAAGGCAAGCGGTGACACGTAATGGGGAAGAGATCAAGGGAAGAGAGCTATATCTGGGTGACATTAGCATAATCACATTCCAACAATAGAATGCAAATTCTCCTTCATGAGAAACTCACATCCGTTAAGAGCACACATTTAACAAGAGTAAGTTAACAACCTCCCATGCAACTTAGAATTGATAAAGTGCGGAGTGATTTCTTTGAAATAAGCATTTCTACAATATAAAACATTGGGAATACGCAGTTCACATATAAAATCCTTTCAGAAAGTTGAGGAGTGTTCTTCTAGGATTGGACTGATAACTTTGCATTATCAAAGTCAACTGTGTCAAACTTGGAGGGCACTAATTGGCAGAGAGTGCTGGGGATGGGTAAAGGCTGATTTATCATTGGGACTGAGAAGGGAGCAGATTCTGGGTGCAAAGAAGAGCTCTAAATTATGTCAAACTATTCCTCAACATGATTGTAAGGAAACCTGGTATATGTAATCCTCATTCGGTAGTTTCCTCCCGAACCGCCAGAGCACCAGTGAATATAGCTCTCCGTTCGGTAGATGAAATAGACGAACTGTATAGTAATCCAAAAAGCTTCATAAGATAATTCCCTTAATAAAGCACACGAATCCCCAAACATCAGCCGAAGTCAAGAAGAAGGGTACAACTGAACTGAGCTTTAATGATTACACACAGGCTTTTATGCAAGTCCCCATGCAAGTGGACATCCCACAGGGAGGGACAGAGTTTAACCAATCCGTTAAAGTAAAAACATAAAACACACCCAGTACACACATACAATTCCCTCCCCTAGTCCTGGAGATAATCAAGTCTGATAAAGTAATAACTTGATTATCTCCAGGCAGAAAAATCACAATTTTCCCCAATATCTGGAACACCCCTTTATACATGAGGTATCCCCACGAATAATATGTCCCCTGATAGCCCCGATCTGGGTTACCAACATATTCAAATTTCACCCAGATCGGTTCAGGGGTTCTCAAAAAAGGTGGACGTCTTCTGTGACCGGCTAACCGTGGTTCGGCTGCCCAAAATAGTTCCATGAGTTTGGGTGGTTTTGCCGTTCACTTCAGTAAAGGGGAAAAAATGAATAAAGTACCGAATGGATCCCCCTGGCTCTCAGCAGCGATTGTTCCCCTCTGTCGAATGCACAAAAGTACCGAATAGCGCTCTTCTAGCTAGTCGGGAAATATAGTTCAAGCGTTAGTCTGTTGGAGACCGGTGTTCCGATTTTAGTTCCAGACACTCGACGACCAAGTCCCGCTGCCTTTGTTCGGCTGAAAAAAGATGGCCGCGGTTTTCTCAGCCACGTGGCGTTCGGTAGTACAAACGCTGGCCGCACAGATAGAGGGGTTAATTGACGAATGCTTTGAAGATGAATGAGCCAGGAGGGTGGTCTTTGTTCGGTAGTTAGATCTACCGAATGAATAAAGGTGAACTAAGGGGAATAAATAGGGATTTCTTCGCAATGATGATATTAAATCGGGGATGGCACAAAAAAACTCTTAGCAAAATAACCCACTACAGCTCGTGTATGGCTTTTTATGCAAAAACAATTCCTTCAGGCAGTATGGAGAGCACACTCTGTTATGCAACCGAGTCACAGTTCCAGTTAGTTAGCATCTTGATTGCTTGGTGTGACAATGCGTGCTTTATAGTTAAATGAGCAGGGAGAAGCTTCTCTTTGTATTAAGTTACTAGCTAGAGGGAATAGTTTTTGCTTCAAAAATGCAAGCAAGACAAAAATAAATAAATAAAAGTTTTAAAAATTTCAAAGTGAAATTTTCAAAGCTGAGGTGGTTATAGCGCATGGAGTATCGTTTTAAATATTAATTTTGGATTAAAAACATATTAAGACTGAATAAATACTAATTAATCATCCTACAAATCACATAAAATCAAAAGAAAGCATTTAAAGAGTCACTATAGTCACCCAGACCACTTCAGCTTATTGAAGTGGTCTGTGAGTAATTCCCCTGTCCCACTTAGTCCTGCAATGTAAATTACCTTGCAGGACTAAGACTGCATCTAGTGGCTGTCTATCAGAAAGCCACTAGAGGCCCTTCCTGGATCTTAATGACCTCCAGGTCGTCTAAATGAAGCTGATCATCCTTATCCACTTCATGAGGATATCCAGCGTTGGTGAAATCCCCATAGGGATGGTTGCCCATGCGCATACACCATCTATAGAATCTAGCTGTAGCTGCCAAACCCAGGGATTAACCTCTACAAGGTGGTAGCTGGCTTGTGCTAAGCTGACCATCACCTATTATAGAAGTTGAAATGGTGTAGTGAATAGGATTTCTAGCACTTGTTGGGTATGGGTAAGCAGCTAGAACAACCCAGACCAGAGTTTCTTCTTTTTGGTTGTGAGTGGATATTGTAGGGAATTTAATTTGTTTGGATCCTAACCAAGGATATTCATAAGCCGCTGCTAACTCTCCCATTCTGTATTATAGAAGTTGGCCTGCCATGATACTTTGCCAAACGTTAGGCTCATTGGAATACACTGTTATTCTGCCTTGTTCATACATTCATAAATTCCCACTGCTAAAAAAAATGTGTATTAATATATATATATATATTTACTATCTCAACAATCGGTACCCCTAACATATATCTACTTTGAGAATGCCAGCATACAGCATTTTATATCAACTTATATAACTCTAAGTTCATAATTATCTAACTATACACTTTCATATAATAGGATTACACTCAATACAACCGATAAACCAAGCATTGAGCGCTTATAAAGCTTGACTGGGTATCAAATTAGAATGAATTATATGGTCATGAACAGTAAATTATTCACAGAATGAATCCATATAAAACACATTATTGCTATGATACTGCATTAGGATCTTGGAAACCAAATTAAGGTGTTTATGCCTAAAACCTACTTAGTAATATTCCAGGGATCAATGCCAGAGGACAAATGAAAGGCTATACAAATAAAATAAAACGTTCCTACTGGATCTAAAATTCAACTGCAAACTCCATTAGACGTTAATGATAGTAAATTGATGCTGTACCAAAATCAAGACTTTTAATGGTTGCATAATAACTGCTGTATGCAAAAATTCGAGGAGATAGGCTTTGCAAAATGTTATTGTCACAGCAGGCAGAAATATTGTGTTAAATGGAACAGATCTGCACCAGACATTTGTTTTTACTGAAAACAACTCCACAGACAGGTAGCATTTATAAAAACTTCAGTGATTTAAGAAGATGGGTTTCTTTTAAATGGTATTCACTGTACACTTAACTTAAAGGACCACTCTAGGCACCCAGACCACTTCAGCTTAATGAAGTGGTCTGGGTGCCAGGTCCAGCTAGGCTTAACCCATTATTTTATAAACATAGCAGTTTCAGAGAAACTGCTATGTTTATGAATGGGTTAAGCCTTCCCCCAAAGCCTATAGTGGCTGTCTCATTGACAGCCGCTAGAGGCACTTGCGTGATTCTCACTGTGAAAATCACAGTGAGAGCACGCAAGCGTCCATAGGAAAGCATTGATAATGCTTTCCTATGCGACCAGCTGAATGCGTGCGCAGCTCCTGCCGCGCGTGCGCATTCAGCCGACGGGGAGGATCGGAGGCAGAGAGCTCCCCACCCAGCACTGGAAAAAGGTAAGTTTTAAACCCTTTCCTCCTTCCAGAGCCGGGTGGGAGGGGGACCCTGAGGGTGGGGGCACCCTCAGGGAAGTATAGTGCCAGGAAAACGAGTATGTTTTCCTGGCACTATAGTGGTCCTTTAAGGCACAGACATGAAGATCCAAGCGAGGAATTTTTCAATATCCACATTCATTGCTGGATCTTCCAGAAAGACCCATTTGTAATGCAGAGATAAACTATGGTTCAGTAACTCAAGGTAAAAGCAAGGGAATACTGCAGCACTAAAGTCAAACGTTTGAATTATTAATACACCATTTTAAAAGGACTGCACACATCAAGCAGTGATGTCACTCAGGTACACTGGGTTTGAGATGGATTATAAAGTTTCATATTGTCCGACATTGAAAGTATAAAATATTGTGAAAAATTTAAACATCCTGTAGGTAAACATAAGCATTGCCATAGTCAGATTTGGCACAGTGAGATCATGTGCACTTACTAAAAACGGAACATGGTGCCAAAACGTCTGTGTACTATGGGGACGGCAATGCCTGGCTTCTTTACTGTCAAGCATTATGGGTTTCTAAAATATTTAGTATTCTGGCTCATAAAAAGCATCAACTACTAAAGTTAAATGCAGAATTTCGAGGGAGGTGGAGCGTTAAAACATATCTAAAACGTTGGGTAAATTTAGAGAAATGTTTGTTATAAATAGAATATATCCTGGAGTATTTTTTTTAAATTAAAAAAATATATATATATATATATATATCATAGGACGGATCTAGTTCCACAAAACATATCATATTCATGCAGTGTCCAATTTACATGAAGGGTTTGCCAATCAATAGCGAAGTTATTTTTATTGAACACATACTCAAACAGGCTCAAATCTGTATAAATCTGACCTTTCCTCAGTGTACAAACTAACAGGTCTAGTGAAATATGAGCTCTGTTAAGTCAATCACATGAATTGAGGCTGTTACGTCTTTAATGTGGCACACCAAAGCCTGGTCTTCAGCTCATGAACCTATGGTGTACAAGCTGGTGCATCTGCTTAGAAACTCCATGGCAAGTAAGGTCTCCTTCAATGTGAGCTTCTTGGATTCCCTCAAATTGATATAGGATATCTGGCCATGGTCACCTACTTTTAATGCTCATAAAGTTTTTCTCATAGATGTATAAGATTATCACTATACTGGGGTCGTGGCTGCTTTCATTTAACAAAAATACATTGAAAGCACATTTAAAAAAGAAAGAAAGAAAGAAAGAAATGTAAGTATTATGATGGTAACCGGTCAGAATATCCCCATTTATAATGCACAGGCACGATTATGGTCTCCAAAAGTTACAGTGGAGAATGATCAATCATTTCTTTTGAATTTCTGCTTCAAAGACACCCAAATAGATGGAAAAGTCAAGCAGACAAACACACACACTAAAGTGTGAATTACCATGCACTTACAGTGAATTCACACTAAATGTCACAATTCTTAGGCCAAAACAGTCGAATTGAAAAAACATTACAATTTAGTTATGACTTCTGTTTACAATGTCCCAACTAGTGGTGGTGACCAGGGTAGCAAACTCATCTGCCCCTCAAGCAGACGTTCACCACAAGAACAGACGCTCACCCCACTTGTCCTGTGAGTGTCACTCAGAAAAGCGACTGATGGAAAACGTGCATCCATGTAGACAGGAAACAGTACCCTCTCAAATACAAGGGAGAAGTTATAAAGCTATACAAAATGGCAAGGTTTTTTTCCTCACGGGCAACTGTAGCTGTAACCTTTTGCTTGTAAAGTGCTTTAGGTTATACAACATTTTCAGTTCTATGCTTTCTAGTTACATTAAATTGGAACAATTTTCATTTCGCAAAAAAAAAAACAATACATTTTTCTAGCATTTAAATAAACATTAAAGATATAACGTTCAAAAACGCATATCGGTACATATGTAAAGGTCAGATTAATATTGTGCACACAGAGTGGAAAAATATATATTTATCTGCAGACATGGTCTACGCAACATGCAAAGACATAAGAAAATTAGCTGACAAGTAACAAAAAAAAATGAATCCACAAAGCAATAGAAAACATGAAAAGATCAAATTATACTTAATGTAAAATAATCTTTCCTTCGGATTAGAGGCAGTGCACAAGAACAGGATATCGTCTGTCTGGACAGGAAAAACCTAGAAGTGTAAAAGGTAAGTCCCTCCTAATAGACCTCCTCTCTAAATTATAAAACAGTAATCTGCCTAAATGTTCCCAGAAAATACAAAAGCCAATTAACTTCAAAAATTAATTTATTAAATAGGGAGGGATATACGTACACTGCCTCTAATCCTAAAGATTAAATTTTAATCCTAAAGTTAAATTTAATCTTTTCCCTCCAGATTAGAGGCAGTGCACAACAACTGGGGATAGACAAGCAATCCCATAAGAGCAGGAAGACATCATTTCACACCAGCCTGTAGTACCTTGCACCCAGAAAAAGTATTCTCTATATTTTCAGTATTAGCCTACACGTCTAATTTATAGTGCTTACTTTTGGAGGTCTAATGGCATTTTACTTTTATGAGACCTTTCTTTTGCGTCTGATACATCAAAAACAACCTGTCTGAAAGATGTAAAGGCCTGTTTTTTTTTCCAAATAACCATGTAACCATTTGAAATCGAGGCATGAAACATCTGCTACTTAGAGGTTCTGACAAAATTCTGCTAGAATGATTTCTTGGTGCATATTGGTTGTTGAAGAAAGCTTACAAAGAAATGAAGGGTGTAGCTTGAGGATAAATTTATCCATATGAAAAACAGAGCAAATGCTAAAGCTTGAAGATCTCCTAGTCTTTTAGCAGATGTCATGACTACCAAAAATACAGTGTATCATGTAAGAACGTTAAGACTTCTGTCTTCCATGTGGAACTTCACATAGTGCTGAAAGGACCAAATTAAGATCCTAGTGAGGTACCAGTTCTCTGATAAAGAAAGAAGAAACCTGGATACTGCTCTGAAGAACCTGGAGATGTTTAGAGATTCTGGTTGTAAACCTTTCTGAAAGTCCAATTTAAGAAATTTCTGGATATTTGGAATTGAAAGTGGATCTTCGTGAATCTCAGGGCACTTGGATGAAAATTTCTTTCCAGGTTCTGGAGTACACAATACATGTGTAATCATTTTTGGCAGCAACAAAAATGTCTATGACTTCTGGGCTTAGACCTCTGGAAATTAAGATCTGGCATTCAGATCTTGAAGGTCTTGAGAGTCTGCCGAGGAACTAGGTTTTGTTCCAAGATTTTGACTGACATCAGAAGATGTCAGTAGTCTACCTTTGACAGATTTACTAGCATTGAAAACAAGCTTCTTCAGGGCCAGAAGTGGAGAAATGCAATAATTCTTGCTTTGTCTAATATAAACTTTTGTAAAATTCTTTGAATAAGCACAACTTGGGGGAAAAAACATGAGGCAGTTGAAAGGGCATCTATAAAGTCTAGATTTTTTGATGAGTTGATCGAGACAACCCTTCTAGTTTTTCTGTTCAACCTTGACAACATCAGATCTATATAAAGATTTCTGAATCTCACTACAATTTCCTGAAATGTCTGATGTGAGAGAGACCACTCTCCTTTCTTCCAATAATTTCTGCTTAAAGCGTCTGCTTCATTGTTTAGCCTTTTATGTGTACTGAACACCGGGAGGGCAGGTGGAGTTCTAACCAAAGCATTTTTTTGGAGCACAAGTTTTCCAGGGAGTGAAAACAAGTCCCTTCCTGCTGTAGAATTGTTTGTTCTCATCTGAACATGATATAACTGGAAATGGGATCTGAAATGCAGAAGAGCCAATCGAATCACTTTGAGTTCCCGGTAATTTGAAGATTTTCACAAATCCTGGCAGGGTTCTCACTTCTGGATTAAAAATGGTCTTGAATACCTGTGCGTGTATTCCACTGCCTGGACCTCCCAACAAGTGCATTTTCTTGTGGTGATGTGGCCCCATTGCCACATCCGGCAAGGCACGTGAGAGCCTATCTTATTCTGCAAAAGGCAGGCAGGTCACTGGGTACATTCAGGCAGATTACGGTTTTATAACTTAGAGAAGAAGAGTATTAGGAGCTCAACTTTGAAATTTGTAGGTCCCTGTCTGCCTTTTTTTGTTCAGACAGAGGGTATCCCCAATTGCTGTGCACTGCCTCTAATCTGGAGGGGAAACAGTAATTACTATGCATTATTGTGCAGCCAAGCTTAAAAACAACAAATTAAATAAAAAGGTAACAAGATAAATCAAAACAAGCATATGCTTTTTTTCCCCTAGAAATCATGGGTAACTTTACTATGGGCGCCATTTCCATAAATTGGGAATTAAAGAGAACAGAATAAAAGCCCCTTTTTCCCAAAGCAAGAAAAAGCAAATCCATTCAGATACAAGTGAAATAATGGACCCACAGTCGCATCACCAGAGTCACCAGCTGGCTGTTGTCCCTTTGCTCCTGACTCCGAATGCTCACTCTTGTAATGTCCAGCGAGCTTATCGTCAGTGACAAACACATCCATACACACCGGACAGATGAATCCCTGTGGAACAACAACTTTTAAAGCATGTTCAATTATCCCATAGCACACAAAGCTTTAATAAAATAAAATATCTATATGTTGCATGTTTAGGACATAATTAAATTGTTTTGGTGCTAAGAGCATATCCCTTTTCTCTGAGAAACACCAATGAATACATTTTAAAAGTGAGTTAGCGCACCAATATGGGGGCGGGGGGAGGAACTGACCACTATAGGCACCCGGACCACTTGAGCTCAATTTAGTGGTCTCTGAGCCAGTGCCCCCTAGTTTTAACCCTGCAGCTGGAAACATAGCAGTTTCAGAAAAACTGCTGTTTACACTGCAGGATTAATCCAGCCTCCAGTGGCTGTATCCCTGACAGCCACTAGAGTCTGCTTTTGCGATTTACACGGAGATAAGATCCCCATAGGAAAGCATTGAGTAATGCTTTCCTTTGGGCGGGTTTGAATGCGTGGGCGCTTCAGGCCGTGCATGCTGCTCCACTCGGGAGCTGACATCGACTGGGGAGGAGAGAACACCAGCACCGAGGGAGCCCTGCGCGCTAGATTAAAGTAAGTGGCTGAAGGGGTTTTAATCCCATCAGCGCCGAGAGAGGGGGGCTCTCCAAGACAAACAGGTTTGTTTTCCTGGCACTATAGGATCCCTTTAATAAAACTTTAAAAAAGGTATCTACACATATAATTCTGATAGGTATCAGGACAATATCAGATTTACTTGCATGATCTATATTTTTGCGGAGTGACTTTCTCACATAAGTTTTATTAAGTATAAAAGAGGGAGAGGCTACAGTGTTAAACTAGTGAGCACTGATGCCCCCTAGCAGGTTACGGAGGAACTCAAGGGCTTGTACCCTAAATAATGAGAGAAATAAATAGTGGAATGGAGTAGAAATGACCACTCACATTAATGTGGGTGGTCCCCACTCCATAAAGGAGAACCTCCAAAGAATTAAAATTTCATATTCGTGGTATTAATTATAGAACCTTAAATGAATCAATAGATAGGTGGGTACCTCTAATATAAACGGATAGTACTAATATCTGAGGGGGTAAGGAGACTTTAGAAAGCGAAATGGGGATGCAGATCACATTGTATCTATAACTTTCTAGTGTAACTACTAAAGGATACAAATAGTTACACAAGGTAAAGTATTTGAAACATAGTTTTATTAAGTTTTAGATAAAAAAAATTCCAACGCATTGGTGCGCTAACTTACTTTCAAAATATTGAACTCTTTAGTCTTTTGTACAGGGGAGGACTGGAGGATAGCAGCACGGGTTTGTATAAACATTTAAAGATATATTACATAATTTAACATTTTCTTAAAGGGAAAGCTCCTCAAATTTAAACCTTTTTTAATGAATACATTTGGATGAAAACATGTCAATAGTAGCAATGAGAAAGACAGCTACAGCAGGTGTTCCCTCTTTAAAACCTTCCATTTTCAAAGGTCTTGGCATTTGGCATCATCACGCCCAGAGTGATAGAGCCCAACGTTTCTCTAGGTTAACCACTGGACTGGCAGATTACAGAGAATGATGTGCATGCTCTTTAGGTCCCCTATGCTTCTCTATGAGAATCATTGGACAGGATCAGAAATCATGTGGACTGATGATCTCACTGTGGTCAGATCAGGCAGCAGCAAAAAGACTGTCTCGATGTTGGATTCCGTGTAAGTTTTGTTACTTGATGCTACTTGTTTTTATTATTTATTTCTTTATTTTGTTTTAAAGCAAGGAGAGACTCGTGATCTAAACAAAAACCACACATCTGTATTTCTTTTTAAGGTTAAAATCTTCCTTTAAGGAATATATAGTTGACTAGTGGTCAGGAAATGCACTGCCTGTAAATTTTAAAAGGGCCATAGTTTTCTTAATGTTAATTTAGGTGGTTTTGCATATTTTCTTTATCCATTATATATGATGTTTTTTTTTTTTCTGTTCCCAAATGTTTACAAATTACCAAAAGCGTATGGGTAATCCAACACTGAAACAGACTGCTAACTGCAGCCCGATCCCCTCTAGCTAAAGTAATCAAGACAGAAGCACTGCATAAACACCCAGCATCAGTATACTGTGGATGCGGACGACAGACGGAAAATAGATTCAGGTATTAAATCTATTTAACATGAAACCCCTAAAGGCTAACTGAGTGACCATCATTAGAGACCTTGTGCTTTCATAAAGAAAGGCCAGTGCTGTTTTTCGGAAACAGAACATTTTTATTTATTTTTTTAAATGCGGAGAATCATCTATGCAATAACCTATGACTAATCCATGCATTATAGAAAGAGATTTTGATGCTTAGACTGTCCCTTTAAAATTGAGACCATTAAACTGTGCAAGTGGATTTGAAGTATGAGGAGCCCATTGTATCTCAATATGGTTGCTTCCAGTAACTTGTTTGATAACGGAAGAAGAGTGAGGATAGAATAACCATGCTAAGAAGCATGATCTGGAACCCTCATAAAGATCTCCTGAGACTCCAGTAGAAAAAAAAAGGGATGGTCTCCTCAAAAAAGATCATGTTTGGAATGCTGTATACAATTTTCTTAATCAATGTAATCAAAGGTAAGGCATAGAGATTGACAAGAGACACTGTGGTGGCTACGCTAGTACATTAAGATAATAATTGATAGACCATGTATGTAGCTCACAGGTTCAAAAGACAGGCTGTGAGGGGTTTGTTTATGTTCATTAAGCAATGAACCAGTGTTCATATATATGAACTAAGCTACAACATATAAATACAGCTGTGTTTCAGAATATCATTTTGGAAAACAGTAGAGACAGTATTTTATGGTGTCTCAACCCAAGTTTTGCACCAGGTGGTGTTTCATGCCCAACAAAAGTTCTCTGGTTCGTGTACCCGTCTAAAGAAGTTCAACTCTTCAACTGTCTTAAGGTCTGATCTAAAATATGTAATAAGAGCCTGCCAAAATATTTATACACAATTAAGCAAGATTAAATTCTCTCACTGCTCATAAGAGAATGCAAAATATGAAGTAAATGATTTCCTCCCCACTTACCCTATGAAAATCCAATAACGTTATGGTAATCAAAACCGTCTTCAAACATACTGCAAATTCTTGTACGGAACTACTAAAGCTAAACAATTTGCCAAAACTGTTGAAATGAGTCAGACATATATCACTTTAAATCACAATTTCAGAGAAATAAAGGATATTTTCCACATTCAGCTATTTTGTCTGAACATTTGCAAAAACAAACTAAACTTTCAAAAAAGATAAATACATTAAAAAATAATAATAATAATCTAAAAACTATAGATGTGATAGGTCAACAAAACTAATTTGTGCCCAAAATACTGTGGTAATGAAGATCTTCCATGTGTGGAATGTTATAACAAATACGAAATAGAAGTCAGAAGGGCAATAATTAGGATATGACATTTGTTTTAGGATTTGGAAAATCGCACATTCTACTTTTAACTTAAGGTTCTACAATAGGAAATCAGCTTCAGAAAATTGGACCCATAATTTGGAAACAAAAGTGTCAGTAAAGAGTTAAAGGAACACTATATTCACCTAAATTACTTTAGCTAAATAAAGCAGTTTTAGTGTATAGATCATTCCCCTGCAATTTCACTGCTCAATTCACTGACATTTAGGAGTTAAATCACTTTGTTTCTGTATATGCAGCCCTAGCCACACCTCCCCTGGCTATGATTGACAGAGCCTGCATGAAAAAAAAACTGGTTTCACTTTCAAACAGATGTAATTTACCTTAAATAATTGTATCTCAGTCTCTAAATTGAACTTTAATCACAGGAGGCTCTTTCAGGCTATTAACATAGCAGGGGATAAGAAAATCTTAATTAAACAGAACTTGCAATAAAGAAAGCCTAAATAGGGCTCTCTTTACAGGAAGTGTTTATGGAAGGCTGTGCAAGTCACATGCAGGGAGGTGTGACTAGGGTTCATAAACAAAGGGATTTAACTCCTAAATGGCAGAGGATTGAGCAGTGAGGCTGCAGGGGCATGTTCTATACACCAAAACTGCTTCATTAAGCTAAAGTTATTGAGGTCCCTTTAATGGTGACTTGCTATAGAAAATAAACAACAATAATAAATTAATTAATTAATTATCGGCTTTGGTGTATAGATCATGCCTCTGAAGTGTCACTGCTTAATTCTCTGTCATTTAAGAGTTAAATACCTCCTGTGGCTGTGACTGACACAACCTGCATGGAAACAAAATGGTTTCATTTTCAGATGTTAACTTGCTTTAGTTGTTTATCAGGAAGTAAGAAATTCTAAAGTAAACAGAATGTGCACTAAAGGAAGTCTAACAATAGAGGACTTTACAGCAAGTGTTTAGTGTGCACATTACCAGCAGTTAGGTGTGACTACGGCTGCATAAACAAAGTAATTTAAAGGGATACTGTAGTGCCAGGAATAGAAAGCTGTATTCCTGGCACTACCGATCCCTCTGCCTCCCCCTTCTACCCAGTAAATAAAGGGTTAAAAGCCCTTTATTTATTCTAGTGCTGATGTCCCTCGGCGCTGGGTTGAAGCTCCGCCCCCTCGGTCCTGCGACAAGCGCGCATTACTTTCCTATGGGGAAAAATCTGACGTTGGAAAGCTCCTGCAGAGTCTGTTACATTGCAGCACTAAGTGCAAAGGGACACAGCACCCAGACCACTTCAAGGAGCTGAAGTGGTCTGGGTGCCTACAGTGTCCCTTTAACTCCTTAATGGCTCAGAATTGAGCAGCGAGACTGCAGGAACATGATCTGTGCACCAAAACTGCTTAGTGTCTTTTTAACCTAACATTACAGGAGCAAAGTTTTGGGGAGGTTTACTAAATGTATCCATGTGTATTTTATTATAATGCAACTAAATTGTGAATTGATGGAAATTCAAAGCAGATTTAAAATGTAAGTCAATACATAATACTATGGTTTTCTAAACACATTCATTATAGATTATTTAATTAAAAGGAGCATAATAGATTATTTAATTAAAAGGAGCATATAATCCAGACAACAGTAATAATCTTTTAGGGGACTATTAAACCCCTCCAAGCGCATTTAGTCAGTTAGTCTCTATGGCCTTCCCTGCTTCTGTGCAGGAAGTGAACCAGGGAAGAACGCAGAGACTAACTGTTATAAAATACTGTCTGACCAAGGGTGCATGTACAGTCATGGGGAAAATAAAGTATTCCCTCTTTGAATTCCATGGTTTTACATATCAGAAAAAAATAACAATCATCTGTTTCTTAGCAGGTCTTAAAATTAGGTAAATACAATCTCAGATGAACAACACAGGTCATGATTTATTTAACAAAAATAAAGCCAAAATTGAGAAGCCATGTGTGTAAACCCAAGTACACCCTTACTGCTTCTATAGGAATTAAGAGACTAAGTAGCAGACAGGTGCTGCTCATCAAATGATCTTGATTAATTGATCACCAGCAAATGTATCCACCTCTATAAAAGCCAAAGGTTTAGCAGATTAGTGGTCTGGAGCATTCAGGTGTGTGTCACCTCAATGTCAAGGAGGAAAGACATCAGCAATGATCTTAGAAAAGTAATTGCTGTTGCCCATCAAACTGGGGAGGTTTAGAACACCATTTCCAAACAATTTAAAGTTCATCATGCTACAGTGATTAAGATTATTCAAAAGAGGAAGACAGCTGCCAATCTTCCCTGGTGTGGACATAACAGCAAATTTACTCCAAGGTAAGACCTTGCAATGCTCAAAGAAATTGCAAAAACACCAAGACTTGCATCTCAGGCTTTACAGGCCTCTGTTAGCATGTTAAACATTAAATATTAACGTTCATGACAGTACAATTAGAAAAAGACGGGACAAATATGGTTTGTTTGGAAGGGTTACCAAAACAAAGCTTAAATTTGCAAAGTTGCATCTGAACAAACCACAAGACTTCAGAAACAATGCCTTTGGACAGACGAGACCAAAGTGGAGATGTTTGGTCATAATGCACTGTGCCATGTTTGACGAAAACCAAACAGAGCACATCAGCACAAACTCCTCATACCAACAGTCAAGCACAGTGGTGGAGGGGTGATAATTTTGGCTTGTTTACAGCCACAGAACCTGGGAACCTTGCAGTCATTGATTCGACGATGAACTCCTCTGTATACCAAAGTATTCTAGAGTCAGATGTGAAGCAATCTGACAGTTAAAGCTTGGCTGAAATTGGGTCATGCAACAAAACAATGATCCCAAGCACACCAGCAAATCTACAACAGAATGGCTGAAAAAGAAAAGAATCAAGGTGTTGCAATGTCCCAGTCAAAGTCCAGACCTCAACTCGATTGAAACGCTGTGGTGGGAGCTGTGCATAAACAAATGCCAGCGTACCTCAATGACCTGAAGCAACGTTGTAAAGAAGAGTGGGCAAAAAATCCTCCACAACGATGTGAGACTGGTAAAGTCATACAGAAAACAATTACTTCAAGTTATTGCTGCTGAAGGTGGTTCTACAAGATACTGAATCACAGGGTGTACTCAGTTTTCCCACACATGGCTTCTTTACTATGGCTTTATTTTTGTTAAATCATGACATAGTATAATAAGTCATTATAAAACCTGCTAAGGAACAGATAATTGTTATTATGTCCTGATATGTTAAACCATACAGTTCAAAGAAGGTGTACTTTCTTTTTCCCATGACTGTATATGGCTGATTCAGCTTTCAGGATTCAGATCATTTTTAACATAGACTTCATTTAAAAAAAAAATATATATATATGTATAGTTCCTTTCAAAGTTTGATTGAAGACTGCCGACATCTTCCACGTCCTCGCCCAATCCAGTGCTTCTCATAAGGGAAGCATGAGGTACATGATGTGCTGCAGAATGCAACGCTCGTCCAATCAAATGCTCTCTATGAGAAGCACTGACTGAATAACCAAGTCTGACTCCGAAATTACAGCACAAGTGCCTCTAGTGGCGGTCAGGAAAACAGCCTCTAGAAGTATGTATCACCCTGCAACGAAAACATTGTGATTTCTACAAAACAGCAATGTTTTACATTGAGGGCTAAAAAGATAGGGGCACTGCACATTGATATGAAGTGGTTTGGGTGCCTGTTAAACACGCCAAAAACCATAATGCACTTCAACTTGCTATGAGAATCCTCAGCTTGGTTATTCCCTGGTAAAGATGAAGTCTGTACCAAGACTTTGTTTGGGGGAAACCTTAAAAAGTTAAGTAGCTCACAAGCAGCCTTAATTCTGCAAGCCCCATATTTTCATGACTATGTATTGGTCATTTCAGAAGCAGCATTTTTACAATCTCCACTAAAAATAACAAACCCAATAAAACAGATGAGGTATCTATTTCACGGACCTCTTTAAGAAATTATACATTGGGAGTTTGTTCAGACTCTACTTTTACTAGATAAATCTCCAAGCCGGGATTAATAATTGTATTTAAAAACAAAACAAAAAATGTAATCCAATGGTGCATTATGGCAGCCATCACTAAAGGCAGCTATACTGGTTGGCAAGTTTGCAAACAGGTCAGAGTCCCATTTTCTTGTTGCTGCAGCTGCCATACTTTTGGAAGCACACAAAACACTCAGGAATATTTTTTCCGTGATTCTATATAGAGTTATAGTTTAATTTTAGGGGCAGGATGTGGCCCTCAAACACAACAGTGAAACACAGAAACAATGAGTAACCTTTCCTAAAATATCATACAAAAACAATGGTTACTGTAATCAGGCTGCAGCCAATAAATCATTCCTCCCGCATGCTTGGTAATGACAGTAAATCCTGAATGTCATCAAAA
Source organism: Pelobates cultripes (assembly GCA_933207985.1). NCBI lineage: Eukaryota > Metazoa > Chordata > Amphibia > Anura > Pelobatidae > Pelobates > Pelobates cultripes. The sequence continues at coordinate 313,544,062 of OW240914.1, forward strand.
ATGTTCAAAGTTACCTCTGAAGTATTTTCATTGTTAACGGTGCTTCCAGGGGTTGCAGAAGATTCGGACTCTGAGTTCTGAGAGCCAACTCTCCCTGGAGTCTAAAACAAATGAAAGAAGAAAAAAAATATTATCACAGTCCAAAAATCCAACTCCCAAAACATACAGTCTGAATTTTAGCCAGGTTTGCAAGATGAGCAACTCAGTGAATTACTGACTTACGAGAAGTGGGATTTCCAGTGTGCAATCTGTATAGAAAGCAGTGAAATTTAATCTAGAATTGTGTTTTCTTCCAACTCTAATAAAACCTTGAAGTGTATTTCCACCACTTTTCAAATTATCTTTTTGAACAATACACATGCGCAGCCATTAGTGACATACATGGAAGCCATAGGCCCTCTCTGATCAGATGGGAGGATCACTATAAAACAGACATAGGAATGTGTATACTGAACACCAACCACATGCAGTTTTATTATCTGCTTTTATTCAATAAGCAACATTTAATATAAAAGGATGTTGTTTCAACATTTCACAAAGCAACACACATTTTTAATTTTCAAATTATTTTACAAAAATGTAAGATGCAAAATCTACAGTGCTTTTTGGTCAATGGCAACATCTGCAAAAGCAAGCAAATCCCAAAGATGAAATGTTAAGGGAGGAGATAATGTAAAATTTTGAATACAAATACAAAAAGAGAAGTCCTGCACTCACTCCCATCACTCCTGGGCGGCAGCAATGACCACAGTACAAATCAGCCCCAATATATAGTTAAAAACCAAAGGAAAAAAAGTTACCTGCGCTCTCCTTAATCCCTATGTATATTTAGACAAATGGAGGTCATTTAGTAACTCCAATGTAAACCTGTACTAGCCTGATCATACAACAGCAAAATCCCTGACTTTGAACACAAAATGTACCTGAAAGAAACTATGCTATTTTGAAGGCAAAGGGTGATTTTTCTCCTGTTCACTCATTCTGTAATTTTGTTATCTGATTGAAATGTTATTAGTTTGTTTTCTATTTTTTTTTTTTTTTTTTTAAAGCATTCTTACTTTACTGCAGGGCAGGACAAGACAAATTTGTTTGGAATCTAGGAGCCAGCTAAACAAAAAAAATAGGAGTTTTTTTTTTTTAAACTAACAAAGCTTAATTTTCAACAACAAAAATAACATTCTTAAAAGGGACACTGTAGCCACCAGAACAACTATAGCTTAAAGGACCACAATAGTGCCAGGAAAACATACTCGTTTTCCTGGAACTATAGTGCCCTGAGGGTGCCCCCACCCTCAGGGTCCCCCTCCTGCCCGGTTCTGGGGAGAGGAAAGGGTTAAAACTTACCTTTTTTTCCAGCGCCGGGCGGGGAGCTCTCCTCCTCCTCCCCTTCGGCTGAATGCGCACGCGCGGCAAGAGCTGCGCGCGCATTGAGCCGGTCTCATAGGAAAGCATTCATAATGCTTTCCTATGGACGCTTGCGTCTTCTCACTGTGATTTTCACAGTGAGAATCACGCAAGCGCCTCTAGCAGCTGTCAATGAGACAGCCACTAGAGGCTTTGGAGGCTGGATTAACCCTATTATAAACATAGCAGTTTCTCTGAAACTGCTATGTTTGTAAAAAAAATGTGTTAATCCTAGAGGGACCTGGCACCCAGACCACTTCATTAAGCTTAGTCGTTCTGGTGTCTATAGCCTGTCCCTGCATACTTTTTAATGTAAACACTGTGTTCAGTGTTTACATTACTGCCTAGTAAGAACTCATGTGGTAATCAATCAGAAGGCCACTACAGTTGATTCCTGGGTTAGTGCTGCACAGTGTGCAGCACCTACGTTCAGCGTGTCCACGCTCTGCAGGAAGGTCCTTAATGTTCCCATAGAGATGCATTGCTTCAGCACATCTCTATCAGGAGATGCTGATTATGCATGCGCAATAGCTTCTCAATGCTTTCCTATGGGGAATCATTTCCTATGTGATCAAAGGGGGGCTGGTCATCTAAACAGACACACCCACTGAAAGACACACACACACACTCAGTCACTGACAAACACACACTCACTGATTTGACGCACACCGCCACACACTCACATTTTCTCATACACTCACAAATTGTAATTTTATATTATTATTTTAAATTAAGTCCACCCGGCCTTTTCTCCTTTGGGAGAGCTGGAGTGGATCCTTTCCCTGGGATCCAGAATGGCTGCAGTGATCCTATGAAGATGCACGCTGTTTAGTGATACCGTGGCCTGACTTACACCATGGCCCCCACCCTCAGGGCTCTGGAAGGGGGAAAGGGGTAAAAACTTCCCATTTTCCAGTGCTGGGCGGGGAGCTCTCTGCCTCCTCTCCTCCTCCGATCCGCCCCGTCGGCTGAATGCGCACGCGCGGCAAGAGCTGCGCGCGCATTCAGCCGGGCGCATAGGAAAGCATTCATAACGCTTTCCTATGGACGCTTGCGTGCTCTCACTGTGATTTTCACAGTGAGAAGCACGCAAGCGCCTCTAGCGGCTGTCAATGAGACAGTCACTAGAGGATTTGGAGGAAGGCTTAACCCATTGATAAACATAGCAGTTTCTCTGAAACTGCTATGTTTATAAAAAAATGGGTTAACCCTAGAAGGACCTGGCACCCAGACCACTTCATTAAGCTGAAGTGGTTTGGGTGCCTAGAGTGGTCCTTTAAAACTTGCCTAAAACTTTTGCACAGTACTGTACATGCATAATATATAGCTAAATATGCCTGCAGAAATACAGGATGATGATGGTAACACAATGCCTGTGTTTATTTGCATGTAAGCTGAGAATGCTGGGTTAATTGTAAGGGGGAGAGATGCCCAAAGTAGACTATCCCAAGGTCCAACTTGAGATATGTCAGTGATGCACAGCAGTAATTTTTGAAAGGGAAAACAAAGCCAAGCAATATATACACAAACATTGTTATTGAACTGTTCCTTTAACTTGATTAAAGGGAACAAGAAGGATGAAGAAGGAAGAATGGCCACACCCAAGTTACTGATTAATCGATGGAAGCAAAATTAGAATTTCTTAACAGTTAACCAGTTTTCATTGAGTGATGACTCTTTAGGATGATTACTTGAGCTCCAGCCAACTGCACAAACTACAACAATACTGTGTAGTCACAGTTCAAAGGTGACTCAAAACATCATGGGTAGTCCAGGCACCTACATGTTTGGTGCAATCAGTAGCTTAGGCAAGATTAGTAACATTAATAAACCAAAAAAACAAACATTTTTTACATTTTTAAATAATTTATTCTGCACCATAAAATTAAATTTCTCTGCCTTTTCTTCTAAACATTTAATGTTTCCGCTTTAGCTTTTATAAAAAAAATTAATGGGAAATAACTTTTAGGCATAGAGATTCAAGATATATGTTTGCAATGAACATTATTTTCTGATTGATAAAGTTACATGCCCTTTTTATACAGTGTCCCACTTTTAACCATAAGTTCCAGCAGAGCAGGAAATCCTGGGAAAAAAAAACACGTTCTCTCATTATTTTACTCTGTACAACTGCTGAAGTAAAATGCATTTCTTTAAAATGTTCCAGGTTACACTAAATGTTTTTTGTTATCATTAGAATTGTCAGAACTTCAAAGTGAATTTTAAAGGGAAACAGTAGGCACCGTAACTCCTTCATCTCACTAAAGTGGCTACAGTGGCTAGTATACATGCCCAGAAAAACACTGTACTGTGCCAATCAAAAGGTGTCTATGAGCACTTCTTCTAATGGCAGGGTCCAGAGTGTATTTTTAGGTCAAAATAGCAGAACTAGAAACATAGTTGGTAGACTCCTTCCCATCCCTCCCGATTCAAATATTGAGGTTAAAAAGAAAAATAAACAATTCACACTTCACTGAAAATCCCTGCTCTACCGGATTCACCAAGGAATTTGTGAGGAAATGATTAAAAGTAGATCGCTCAGTAACTGTTTTGCATTTTAAATCTGCCAAAGAGTTACCCCAAACATTATGAACATTTCACTGACTTGAAGTGGTCATGGTGCTTGTGGTGTATATTTGCAGCGATTTAGTACTGCACATACAAAGAAAAAGCTATTTTCTGTGGAAGGTGTTCATTAGCCAATCCGAAACAGGAGTTCTGAACCAGCTAATGTGAATTCTGCATTCAAATGGCATGCTGTACCATTCTGAATTCTGCATTCAAATGGCAACCAATAGTGGCATGCCCTCCCTCTCAAGTCTTCCCTTCATCCCATTCTCCAGGACATCCCTCTCCTCGCAGTAATGTGAGTAACATCACCAGAGTACTAACAGGCTACAAGGAGAACTTTAGTGAGGGATCACAGGTAAGTTTTTGCTTTACTCATTGAGGGGGATGTGCCAGTACGGGTTGCTAAAATCAAAAACAGTGTAACATTTCGAGTAACCCTTAAAAAAAAAATTTGTATTTTAGCCTTTGCAAGCCATTTCCTTCCAAACCAGCCCATATTTTCAGTGGCTGTACAAACACATAGTTCTCAATGAGAAATGTTACAGCTAGTGGGGTATAACAAAGTTAATTTATAAAAGTGCCAATTTCTGTTCTGGAGTGTCATTTTAAGGCCAAAGCTGCTAAACTGGAAAGATTATTCAAGTCACCTATGGCCTGTGCAGGAAATGCATACTCAATGCAGCGGATGGGATCTGAAGGTGAAACCCTGAAAGAGGCAGGTACTGCAAGTGACAACACACCCTGTTAAGATTCCACACCAGACAGGGTCAGGCACTACAGATCAGTTATTCATGGTACAAAAATCACTAATGCATCGCTTATCACTCACACCAAGTAAATGTACTGATACATACAGATCACTCACTCTCAGTTCAGGATGGAAGAGCCTGCAGTTCACTCACTGTTAATACAGGGTGGCAGAGCCTGCAGTTCACTCACTGTTAATACAGGCCTGCTGATCACTCACTATCAGTACAAGGTGGCAGAGCCTGCTGATCACTCACTCTCAGTACAGGGTGGCAGGGCCTGCTGATTCCTCCCTCTCAGTACAGGGTGGCAGGGCCTGCTGATTCCTCCCTCTCAGTACAGGGTGACATGGCCTGGAGATCACTCACTCTCAGTACAAGGTGGCAGGGCCTGCTGATCACTCACTCTCAGTACAAGGTGACAGGGCCTGCTGATCACTCACTCTCAGTACAAGGTGGCAGGGCCTGCTGATCACTCACTCTCAGTACAAGGTGGCAGGGCCTGCTGATCACTCACTCTCATTACAAGGTGGCAGGGCCTGCTGATCACTCACTCTCATTACAAGGTGGCAGGGCCTGCTGATCACTCACTCTCAGTACAAGGTGGCAGGGCCTGCTGATCACTCACTCTCAGTACAAGGTGACAGGGCCTGCTGATCACTCACTCTCAGTACAAGGTGGCAGGGCCTGCTGATCACTCACTCTCAGTACAAGGTGGCAGGGCCTGCTGATCACTCACTCTCAGTACAAGGTGGCAGGGCGTGCTGATCACTCACTCTCAGTACAAGGTGGCAGGGCCTGCTGATCACTCACTCTCAGTACAAGGTGGCAGGGCCTGCTGATCAATACAGGGTGGCAGAGCCTGCATATCACTCACTCTCAATACAGAGTGGCAGAGCCTGCAGATCACTCACTCTCAGTACAGGCCTGCTGATCACTCACTCTCAGTAAAAGGTGGCAAGGCCTGCTGATCACTCACTCACAGTAAAGGGTGACAGGGCCTGCTGATCACTCACTCTCAGTAAAGGGTGACAGGGCCTGCTGATCACTCACTCTCAGTAAAGGGTGACAGGGCCTGCTGATCACTCACTCTCAGTACAGGGTGACAGGGCCTGGAGATCACTCACTCTCAATACAGGGTGACAGGGCCTGCTGATCACTTACTCTCAGCACTCTCACACCAAGTAAATGTACTGATACATACAGATCACTCACTCACTCTCAGTTCAGGATGGAAGAGCCTGCAGTTCACTCACTGTTAATACAGGGTGGCACGGCCTGCATATCACTCACTCTCAATACAAGGTGGCAGGGCCTGCTGATCACTCACTCTCAATACAAGGTGGCAGGGCCTGCTGATCACTCACTCTCAATACAAGGTGGCAGGGCCTGCTGATCACTCACTCTCAATACAAGGTGGCAGGGCCTGCAGATCACTCACTCTCAGTACAAGGTGGCAGGGCCTGCTGATCACTCACTCTCAGTACAAGGTGGCAGGGCCTGCTGATCACTCACTCTCAGTACAAGGTGGCAGGGCCTGCTGATCACTCACTCTCAGTACAAGGTGGCAGGGCCTGCTGATCACTCACTCTCAGTACAAGGTGGCAGGGCCTGCTGATCACTCACTCTCAGTACAAGGTGGCAGGGCCTGCTGATCACTCACTCTCAGTACAAGGTGGCAGGGCCTGCTGATCACTCACTCTCAGTACAAGGTGGCAGGGCCTGCTGATCACTCACTCTCAGTACAAGGTGGCAGGGCCTGCTGATCACTCACTCTCAGTACAAGGTGGCAGGGCCTGCTGATCACTCACTCCCAGTACAAGGTGGCAGGGCCTGCTGATCACTCACTCCCAGTACAAGGTGGCAGGGCCTGCTGATCACTCACTCCCAGTACAAGGTGGCAGGGCCTGCTGATCACTCACTCTCAGTACAAGGTGGCAGGGCCTGCTGATCACTCACTCTCAGTACAAGGTGGCAGGGCCTGCTGATCACTCACTCTCAGTACAAGGTGGCAGGGCCTGCTGATCACTCACTCTCAGTACAGGGTGACAGGGCCTGGAGATAACTCTAACACACACAAGTATAGTTCAGTATATTATAGTATGTTATGGCACTATGTAGCATAGTATGATATAGCTTAGTATGGTACAGTATGGTATAATATAGCACAGTATAGCATAATATGGTATAATAGAGCACTGCAGTGATACTGGGTGTGTTGGGCTGGCAGTGGGCCCTGTGGATCAGACACCTCGGGTCTCCTGTTAAGATGCTGGCAGTGGGCACTACCCGGGTACCCTATGAGCATGCTGGCTGGCAGTGAGCACTGTGTCTCAGACAGTGCCAGGGTTCCCTACGAACATGCTGGCTGGCAGTGCCCGGGTCTCGTATTAAATAGCTGGCTGGCAGTGCCCGGGTCCCCTATGAGCATGCTGGCTGGCTGGCAGTGCCCGGGTCTCGTATTAAATAGCTGGCTGGCAGTGGTCTCGTATTAAGAGGCTGACTGGCAGTGCCCGGGTCCCCTATGAGCATGCTGGCTGGCTAGCTGGCAGACAGTGCCCGGGTCCCCTATGAGCATGCTGGCTGTCTAGCTGGCAGACAGTGCCCGGGTACCCTATGAGCATACTGGCTGGCTGGCACTGCCAGGGTCTTCTATGAGCATGCTGGCTGGCAGTGCCCGGGTCTCCTATTAAGAGGCTGGCTGGCAGTGCCCGGGTCTCCTATTAAGAGGCTGGCTGGCAGTGCCCGGGTCTCGTATTAAATAGCTGGCTGGCAGTGCCCGGGTCTCCTATGAGCATGCTGTCTGGCTGGCTGGCTGGCAGTGCCCGGGTCTCGTATTAAATAGCTGGCTGGCAGTGCCCGGGTCTCCTATGAGCATGCTGTCTGGCTGGCTGGCTGGCAGTGCCCGGGTCTCGTATTAAATAGCTGGCTGGCTGGCAGTGCCCGGGTCTCCTATGAGCATGCTGTCTGGCTGGCTGGCTGGCAGTGCCCGGGTCTCGTATTAAATAGCTGGCTGGCAGACAGTGCCCGGGTCTCCTATTAAGTGGCTGGCTGGCAGTGCCCGGGTCTCGTATTAAATAGCTGGCTGGCTGGCAGTGCCCGGGTCTCCTATTAAGAGGCTGGCTGTCAGACAGTGGGCCCTGCCCGGCTCACACACCCCGTACTAGGAAGTGCTATTCACGTGCCGCTCCCTACCATCTGTAATATCCTGCGGAACATGGCTGCTGTCTGTGCCGGTCAGCTCCTGTGTGCAGCCCGCGGGGAGAGCCAGCGATAACCAGGCCCGGCCTGCCCTCTCTATCGTATTCCAGTGACAGGCGGCGCTCATAGGCACAGAGGGAGACTCTCCTTCTCGATCATTCAAACCAACGACAATGTTTACTATCCAAACAATCTGCCCTGTCAAAACCGCGCTCCGAGCTCTCCGGCGCCACCTAGCACTCCTCCAAGGAACTGCACTCTCAGTCACATGTTACACATACATCATGTACTGAATGGGCCCTTCCCATGGGGCAAGTATCATTCAAAACAATGTGCCTAGATACAGCACAAACTGTGGACCAAACCTAAAAAATATATATTGACCAGGCAGGCAAATAGAAGTAGGCCTAAAGAGACATGCAGTGTTAAATGATGAAGAATTTAGGCACAGAGATAGACATTAACAGTCAAACACCCATTATTTCTTGGGCCACCACAGAATATTAGTTATATTATTATTTATTTATGTTTAGTTTTTAAATCTGTTTAGTTTATTCTAATAGTAAAAAAAAAAAAAAAAGAAAACACTAGAATGGTTAAAAAGTATGCACATAAACATTCTTAAGATAAAATAATATCCGTTTTTGCATTTCCTAAAATGTTATAACGTGAGAGATTATTATGTTTTATATTGCGCCAACATATTATGCAGCGGTTTAGATTTATAGAATGGGTTAAACTAACAGCGAGTAATTAACGTATAATATATTAACAAGGACAAGAGGTGAAGAAGGTCTCAAAATAGCTTACAATCTATGATGAAGGGATATCAGCAACAATAAGAAAAGTATTATTATTATTATGTTATTTATATTTATAGCACCATCAAATTCCGCAGCACTTTACAATGGGTGGACGAACAGACATGTAGTTGTAACGAGACAAGCTGGACACATTATTTTCCAAGTTATGTTAATAAAAGTGGTGTGTGGAAGAATGAAAGAGTGGAAGGAGAGAGTGAGCTGGGCTATGGAGGTGAGGAAACTGTGCAGGGCAAAAGAGGTGTGTTTTCAGTGACTTCTTAAAGGCTGGGGGAGAGTCTTATGACATGGGGTAGGGGTTCTACAGGAGCGGGGCAGCCCTTTAAAAATCTTTCAGATAAGAGTTGGTTGTATGGGAACGAGCAGGTGTCAGGAGATGGTCACTCGCAGTGTGAAGAGAACAAGAAAGGGTGTATTTGTTGAGTAAAGAGGAAATGTAGTGAGGAGTGGAGTTAGTGAGGGCTTTGCAGGTTAGTGTTTGCAATTTGAATTGGATCCTGAAGGGTACAGGAAGCCAATGTAATGAATGGCAAAGGAGTGAGGTGTGGGAGTAGCGGTCAGTCAGAAAGATGAGTCTGGTGCCAGCATTCGTGACAGACTGAAGAGGGGCAATGCGGATATTTGGAAAACCGATGAGTAGTGAGTTGAAATAATTTGGAAATGTGAGAGCATGAATAAGTGTCTTAATTGTATCGTGAGTTAAAAAAAGGTGAATGGACAATAATTTTAAGGTGGAATTTACAGGATTTGGAAACAGACTGTATGTGAGGAGAAAAGGTGAGTAAAAGACCTGAGTAAAAAGTAACTCCAAGGCAGCAAGCTTGAGAAGTTGGGGCAATAGGTGTCCCCCTGACAACAAGGAGCTAGATGAAGGAGGACTATTTGAGGAGGAAAATATGAATAGTTACGTTTTTGGAAAGATTACGTATTAGAAAATGTGTGACGTTCCAGGATGACAGGAGATAGGTCAGAGGACGAGATGTAAATCTGAGTAATGTCAGCATATAGATGATATTGAAATCAAAAAGAGTTAATAAGGTTACCATGAAAGACAGTGTAGATGTAGAATAAAAGAAGACCAAAAACAGAGCCTTGGGAAACAACAACTGATCTAGGTAGAGGGGAAGAAGTGCCACCAGAGAAAAAGATCCTAAATGAGTGTTTAGAAAGATAGGATGAAAACCAGGGAAGCACAGAAGCCAAGGTTGTGAAAGGTTTGAAGAAGAGGAGAGTGGTCAACAGTATTAAAGGCAGCAGAGAGATCGAGGCTAATTAAGAGACAGTACTGACCTTTAGATTTAGCAGAGATGTTAGTCACTTTGGTAAAAGTAGTTACAGTAAAAGGAGGGAATGGAAGCTAGATTAAGATTAAGGAGGGAATTGGTATTGAGAAAGTGAGTGGGATGGGTAAACATAAGCCACTCAATAAGCTTTAAATTGAAGGGGAAAAGGGATAAGGAACAATAGTTAGAAGGAGAAGTATGGTCAAGAGATGGCTTTTTTAAGATGGGATAGGTGATTGCATGTTTGAGGGAAGAGGGGAAAATGCCAGTATACAGAGAGAGTTTGAAAATGTGCATTAGGGATCAGCCTAGACTAGTGGAAAAAGAATGGATAAGGTAATAAAGGGGAGGGCGGGTCAAGAGGAAAGGTGGTAGGGTTAGAGGAGAGAATACGTTTTCAAAGACCTCTTATTAAAAGGCAGGGAAAGGAGTTAAGAGTAAAAGATGGAACAAAATGGAAGCAGAGTATTGAAGCAGAGAAGGAAAGAATGCATTTCTACTTTGGTTGATCTTGTTGGTTAAGTGACATGATCGCCAACTGTGAGTGACATGCAAATTCACCAACTGTGATGTTAGTTGTTGACATGGTTGCTGTGGGGAGCAGAAGGGAGTTAAAGGTATGGAAAGGCAGTCTGGATCATGATAGTTTGTGGAGATGAGAGAGGTAACATACTTTTGCTTGGCAAGGGAAAAGGTAGAAGTATAGTAACACAGCATGAATTTGATGAACGTAGGAAGTCAGGCGTGGTACAGAACTTCCTCCAACGTTCTGCAGTATGCGAACATCGTTGGAGACTGCAGGGTAGCTTGCCGTGCCACGGCAGACGTGGCTGTGGCTTAGAATGAATTGTAGTATTAGGTAGGTTGAGAGGGACAGGAGACACTTGGGAGAGGAGAACGTGGAGGTTGGAGAGAGCAAAAGACAGGTCAAGGGAGAAACGGCACAGGAAGCTTAATTTACTAGATGAGAAACATGTCTTGGCGTCCTTTTTTTTTTTTTCTTCCTTTTGGGGTAGCAACACATTTGACGTTTTTGGTTGTGTGAGTTACATGCAGATCGAAGGAGCTCAGATTTATGATAGCCCAAGAGGACTAGAATACAGTTTTGTTTCCCAAACCTCTTCTCGTGGCATCTCAGAATTCCATGTTCAGTTTAATTCCTTGAATAGAATTCTTGAATTTTAGCACATTTTTAAAAAGAAAATCAGTTTGGTAAAAATGAGGAAAAATCACAAGAAAATGCAAGAGAAATGAAGAAAACAAAATTACAGAAATGGTAAAATTAAGGTGAAACAAGTACAGACAGGCAAAGAGAGAACGTGAGACAGAAAAACTGTAAAATCAGAAAAAATAGGCATTATGGGTGAAAAAGGATTACGAGAGAATAAAAGAATAAAAAAACAAATGGATGAAGACAGATAAGGGACAAACTTTGAGGGGGAAAAAAAAGGAACAATTGTGGAAAAAAAAGGGAGATTTGGGAGAGAATTTTACAGTCCATGCTTATGTTTCTGCTGTTACAACCGTTAAGCCACCAACATGGATTTGAGGGTTCCATAGGTATGGTCAACATGAAAAAAACGCAACAGAGAGAAACTAAGAAATATGCTTTAATTATGAAAGTCTAGCATAACATTTAAAGGCTTTATTGTTATCATAATAGTTTAATAAACTGGATTGTTACAAAAAAGTGGTTGTCAGTGTAAAGTAAGATGAATGGTATCAGTTTGTACTGATCTTTGGTGTAGTCTGACATGGTGCCCCTGTGCCCCATGCCAAACATGCCACCTTCTAGGGTTCCGGTACTAGGTTAAAGGAGAGTGTATTTTGGTAGCGTGATATATATCCATGTGATTTTGCATAGTAACACTATTTTTAGTGTTCACGTCAATCGCTCTTTTATGAGAAGCAATCTAGCAAACCTACATGGCAGAAGTGAAAGGCAGCAGAGATGCGACCCAAATTCTTTCCAGTTGCATATCGTACTATACATAACAAAAGAAGATCGTTTAGCAAAATGCTCCAAATATTTTTTTTTATTATTTTTTTTTGTAATCAAAGGTTTAATCATTAAATCGATGATGGAAAAAAGTGTAGAGGGTTAATTTCTTAAAATAGCAATGCATGTATGTAAATACTATGCAAACTACATATATGTTCACATGCTTGGTTTGGGTATTTTTAATGCATGTGTAGACTGCCCAAAAATATTCATGTTGGACCTGACTTTCAATACTGTGCATGGATGGATCTTTGGGTCAAATAATCAAGGCCATTTGGTACTCTGAATTGTTATACAATGTATTACTCTCTGAAAGACATTGGCAAGTAAAAATGTAGCTCTGGTGTGTAGAGACTCACCTCTTGTGATTGTGTCAAAGACACTCCAGGCAGGGGTCAAGTCGTGGGGAAAAAAGTGTGGGACCAAGATCCACTGCTCTTCCCTCCTCCCCCCAAAAAATAAAATGATTATACACTCGTATGCATCTATATTTCTCAGAAGATACAGTGCAACATTTTTAATTAACATTTACAATATTTATTTCAAAAACCTATGGAGTGATTGACATGTTGTACATTTAAAGGGGAGACAGGAGGAGAGTGATTGACAGGAGGACAGTGTGGGGGGTGTTATTGACAGCAGGGCAGTGACAGAGGACAGAGTAAGACTGGCAGGCAGTGTAAGTGAAGAGGGGAAGTCTGTGAGAAAAGATTGAGTGTAACATAAACTGACAGGGAATGAACTGTGAGTGGGCAACTGGTGTAATTGTCAATGAGTGTGCACAGTTTGTTAGTAAGTCGTGTGATTGACGCTTCATCACCTGGCATGGGGCACAGCTTGTTAGCGTGTGAATGGGATTGGTATGCCCAGGGTACAGTATGCTTGTAAAGCGTGTGAAAGAGACTGGCATTGCCTGTCGTTGCGGGCACTGTATGTTAATAAGGTGAGTGAATGAGACTGGCATTGGCTGTTGTTGCGAGCCCTGTATGTTAATAAGGTGAGTGAATGAGACTGGCATCTTATGGCATTGGGGGCACAGTAAGTAAGGTGTGTGAATGAGACTAACATTGCGGGTCACTGTACTTAAGGTGAGTGCATGAGAGTGGCATTCCTTGGCATAGTGGTACAGTATGTTAATAAGGTGAGTGAATGAGACTGGCATCTTCTGTCATTGGGGGCACAGTAAGTAAGGTGTGTGAATGAGACTAACATTGCGGGTCACAGTACTTAAGGTGAGTAAATGAGACTGCATCCCTTGGCATAGGGAGAACAGTGTTTAAATAAGATGTGTGTTTAGTAAACTGTACAATTTGGATTGTCATCCCCTGTCATGAGGGTACACTTTGCTAATAATGAGAATAGCACAAGATTCCCCCTCCAGCCTATGAGGCACACTGTGTAAGATGTGTAAATGAGGCTGGCATCCCCTGGTATATAGTGCCAACAGAGAGAGTACAACAGAGTACAGGCTCAATCTGTCAATCTGTCTGTCATCTGTCTCCTGGCCCTTCACTCACAGCCTCCCCCACCAAGTCAGAGTGCACTCAGTGCCCACTCACTGCCCTCCTCCCAGTCAGTGCACTTAGCGCCCACTCACTGCCCCTCACTCAGCTCATTAGAACCCCCACTCAGTGTGCACTCAGCACCCACTCACTGCCCCCCTCCCCATTAGACTGCACTCAGCGCCCTACTTACAGCTCCTCAGTACAGACTGCACTCAGGTTCCCAGTCAGTGGATGATTCTATACAGAGACTGTATTATTATTTATGAGTTAATAAAAGACCTTCCCAGTGCCCGGTTTGTGCCCACTCTCTCCCTGGAAGTGGGTCTCACAATGCAGGGTCCTGCTTGGTGCCCGATTTGTGCCTCCTCTCCCAGGCAGTGGGTCCCACAATGCAGGGTCTCACTCGGTGCCCGGTATGTGCCCAGAATACAGGGTCCTCGGCTCCCCACTCGGTGCCCGGGGTCCAGCCCTACCCGATCAACCCAGGGAATATTGTACCTGACTGAGCTCCCATCCCAGTGCCCTCCCCCCAGTCGCCCCGCAGCCTGTATTCTGCAATCCCGCCATGTTCACCGGCCGCGAGCCGCTCCTCTGGGAACATGGGCCGTATGTACTATGCAGATTGCAGGGCTCCAGCCCTGGCGGCTCCATATAACAGAGTGGAGACCAAGTGCTCAGAGCAGGAGCAGGCAGTACGGCAAAGGGCAGGTCCTGCACGACTACTAACGGAAACGGCGTTCCTGGTGTGGAAAAAGTGCAGGAACGCCGTTCCCACGAGTTCCTGCAGGACTCAAGCCTTGACTCCAGGCTTGCAGTAGCAAGTCTTTTTTTTGGTCTGGCTAGTAGCGTAGGACTTCATATTTTAAGGGATTCTCTAAGCACTAAAACAACTTTAGCTTAAAGGTAACCTGTCACAGACTCACCTTACCCTCCGATCCAGCTCTGCTATGTCCTTACAGAGTTGGATATTACACTTTTGTAACATCCACGTCCAATCCACTCTCTCTAGTCCGCCAGCCTTCTTTGATACAATCCAAACTATATGGATTTTATGTAATATTGATTTTAAAAAAACAGTGAATTCGTCAGGTGCTTACATTTTACAAAATGTGAAATTAGATGACATTTTATATAAAATAAATAAATAAATGGCAAGTTTAGTGTTACTTTTTCCAACTACTCAATAAAACAGACCAAACAGTATATGTGCTACACTTAAAGTGAATTCATTGTTACAAGTTCACCTTCACATAGAGCAGCTATACACATACATATAATATAATATAATTACTTGTGGAGCAGTTATATTAATACTTACCTCACCTCCAGCATGCCAATAGGTGCCCAGTTGATAACTAGTCATGCCTCCACCCACTCTTCCTTTGTACTTTAAAAAAAATAAAAAGTATTTATTTATTTTGAACCCGTTTAGCTGCCATGCGATCTACCTTTGCACCACTGAGAGTTGTTTTCATGTGTGTGGGGGGTCATTTGAATTGTTTCTCTTGATGGACGAAATGTATTCAAACTGAAAAGACAAATCAATTTGGAAGAACCTCATTTTTTCCATGCACAAGACTACTGAATGCTTAGTCATGCTAAGTAAAGGATAGATACTAAAATATAGTATGACTAAGCATTCAGTAGTCTTGTGCATGGAAAAAATGAGGTTCTTCCAAATTGATTTGTCTTTTCAGTTTGAATACATTTCGTCCATCACTTGCTAACCCCCCTCCCCATACCCACGGTTATTCTATGAGGGTACAATATGATCCCCCTATTAGCACAAGGGAGATTAAAAGCTCTCTAATTCCCCTATTCGCTGTGTATACTAAACAGTGAGCAGCCAATGGCTGTATACTAAACAGTGACTCCCACCCCCTGGAATCCCATAAAAGGGGACCTAGCACAGATCCCACATGCCCCCATGGTGGGGCAGCTATTAAAATAATAACCTGAGGAGGACATAGTGTCCTCTCCCAGCCCCCACCCATGCCCCGCGAGAGAGGACTATTCAACTAAACATGGGACCTAGAGTCCCCCCCTTCCCCCACTCATGAGCAGTAGGTGGGTGCCCTAAATGACGAAGGGGGGAAGCTACTGCCTCCCCCCCGGACCCGCCCATCAGAAGTGGGTGGGGGTCCTAAGTAACAAAAGGGGCGGGGGACCTACTGGGATACCATGCTCCCCCCTGTTAATTATTTGAATAGGTGTCCCACCATGGGGAACTTTATTGGATTGGAGAAGGGAGAGAAAATGTTCTTCCCAATGAATTCCTGAAATGTATCCCTTAATAACTCTTAATACTTAACAACTCTTCAAAAACTTTCCCAACCAAAGAGGTTTAGCTCACAGGTCTATAATTTCCAAGCAAAGATTTTGAGCCCTATTTGAATATAGGAACCACATCTGCCTTCCTTCAATCCTCCTGTACAAATCTGAAAGATTAAACACAAAGGCTCACTTTGGGGTGAATACCATCAGGCCCCAGAGCTTTGTCTACATAACCTTTCTTTAGCTGCTGTAGCACCTCATCTTGAGTCATCCAATTACAATTTCTCAGTGCTGTGGATTAATTTTTTCCTGTGCAGTTTTACATGCTCAGTGCTCTACAGGGTCACCATCAGATCATGAAAGCCTACACTGTATTCAGGGGCCCAGCAGAGCAAAGGAGCCTGCTTGGGGCCCTTTAAATGTATCCATCCTGGTTAGGGAATAAAAATAACTCCCCAGACTGCAGTGCATTTATGACTCGCAGTGGACCTGGCTTCTGACCAGAATAACTTGGCAGCGGCAACTGGGATTTCTGATCACTTTTTCCCAGCACACACAGGACATGCAGGGAAGGAATATGCTGTAATACACTGCAATTATGTTTGTGTACATGTAGCAATATGTGTGTAAGTATGCATTTGTATGTGTGGCAGTTTGCACCGGTGTGTGGCTGTGTCTGGCAAGCTATACAGTATCTGGATGTGTCCTGCAATGTGTATGTGTGTGTGTGCTTGTGAATGCATGCATTTTCAAAATGAGTCTGTTCCTCTGGATATGTGCATATCTGTGTGTATGTATCTGTGTGTGTGTATGTATGTGTGTGTGTATGTACACGCGCACATGCCAGGGGCTCCAAAGTTTCACTTAAGCCAGGACAACTGCTGACAATTACACTTTTTTTGAGTAAACATGTTAATGATAAAAGCTGAGTTAATAGAGTAGACAATAATCTGTTCCAACTGATACGCTGTTTAATAGTATTTGTTTGTTGGTTGAGAGTGTCAGCTGATGGCTCCCAGTCAAAGAATACTGTTTAAACCTGGTATCAGTTGGTATGTTTTTGAGGAAGTAAGAACTTTCACTTGATTAGGTCAATTTAGGCCAGAATAAATGTGAGTGCCCCACACTGCAAGGTAAATGTTACACTGTTCATAAACGGTTTAGAAAAAATATTGCATTTCGGTTTGACAGATATTTAAATAGTTTGAAATATTTCTACTGGAAAGTGTCTGTGGACTCTTGGCACCATAACCAATATAGTGCAATGTAGTGGTTAAGATTTCTAGAGTTTCTCTTTAAGTAAATAAAAAAATGCTGATAATTATAATACACATTTGTTGTGTAAAAAATTGTCAAAAATTGAGTTTATTTTTTTTTTTTTTTAAATGGATGCTCATCTTAATGAAATGTGACTTGTGGAGTTTGCTAATGCTATATACTGGCCTATCATATTATAAATACTAATCACATAAACTGTTGTGTGCAGTTTTGTATCCCTCTCTTCCCTACATTCTTCATCTTTCTTTCCTCATATTTCATTCCTTTCTGTTTGTGTTCAAAGAAGTGCAATGGGGGCTATTTGTTTTCTGTTTTTATTTTATTTTAGCCCTTGTCGCTGTTAAAGATCCTTTGAGTTGATTTGGTTCCTGAAGCCTCTAAGAGGGATTTCCTCCATGGGAAGGCTGACAAGAGAGGCAGGAGGCAATTGCTCCCCTGGATCACTGGTCTTGGAAGGTTGGTAATGGAGTTGTGGGCTACAGTTTCAAACTTTTCTTCTGAAAATTAAAATAGCAAAAGGTGCATTGGGAGGCCTGTTTGCACAGAACTATGAGAGGTAAACATACCTGCCAACCCCAGCATCCTGCAAAATGGGGTAAATGGGGCGGGACAGTGAAGTGATTGCGTCATTACCTCCATCCACAAAGAAGTGGACCTGCCCTGAAATGGAGCGAGTCCACCTGAGTCAATGGCAGGTCAGCTTGGCATGAATGCACACGAGGCTGCCTGTCCATCATGCAGTCAGGCCCACTGAAGGCACTCCCTGCAGTCCTATTGCCCTAAACACAGGGCCGGCGCGTCCATAAGGCTGCACAGGTGGCCGCCTTAGGGCGCCAGAGCAGAGGGAAGCAAAAATACGAATCCTCTGGCTGGGGACTCGGATTTTTCAAATGACCTGTCTCCCTGCATCCTGCAGCCAGTAAAGTCGGCCAACCTCTCCTGATGATGTCAGGAGGAGGGGCGTGACTAGTTTTACTGCTCAGGAGGAGGGGCGTGACTAGTTTTACTGCTCTTCTTTCGTCCGCTGGGGAGTCTCATCAGGAGAGGCCGGCCAACTTCCCTGTATACTGGATGCAGGCTGCAGCTCCTGTCTCACCCTCCCTGGACCAAGGTAAGCCTCAGGGAGAGGGGGAATATATATATATATATATTTTTATTTTTTTTATTTTTTTTTAAACAGCCCCTGCACCCCTCTCCAGCAGCTGTCCGCCTTCTAGAGCTCCTGTCCCCCTCTCTCAGCCCTTGTGCACCCCTCTACAGCTCCAGCCCCCCCTCTACAGCTCCTGTCTCCCCTCTCATTCCCTGTCCCCCTTCTCAGTTTCTGTCCCCTCTAATGCTCCTGCCCCCCCCCTCTGCAGCAACTGTCCTCCCTCTAGAATTGCTGAACTACAACTCCCATGATTCTCAGCCTATCTATTTCATTCATAGACTCATGGGAGTTGTATCTCGAGGGAAGCCTGCTCTAGAGCTCCTGTCCCTTTCTCTTGGTCTCTGTGCACCCCTCTACAGCTCCTACCCCCTCATTCCCTGTGCCCCCCTCTACAACTCATGTCCCCTCATTCCCTGTGTCCCCCTCTACAACCACTGTCCCACCCTGCCCCCTCTCTAGCAACTGTTCCTCCTCTAGAGCTCCTGTCCCTCTCTCCCAGACCCTGTGCACCACTCTACAACTCCTGCCCCCCACCCCCTCTACAGTTCCTGTACTGCCCCCCTCTAGAACTCCTGTCCACGTCTCACAGCCCCTGTGCACCCCTCTACAGCTTCTGTCCTCATTCCCTGTCCCCCCTCTCAGTCCCTGGCCCCTCTACAGCTCCTCCCCCCCCTCCAGCCCATGTGTCCCCCTCTACAGTTCATGTTACCTTCTCTAAGCCCCTGCCTCCCCTCTCTCAGTCCCTGTCCCCCTCTACAGATCCTGCCCTCCTCCCCTCCCCCCAGTCTCTATCTCCCCTCTCAGTCCCTGTCCCCCTTCTACAGATACTTCGCCCGATCTCTCTTAGGAGTAAGCGAGAAGGCAGGAATTGTTAAGAGCCTTTGCTAGAATGGAATTGTGTCGGTTTGTGCATGGGATGGTGGCTTGTACTCTCAAAACTCTCCTGGCTTTGACTGGCCCAGTGAAATATTTCCCGGTGTTCTGCGTATATGAGGCTGACCAGACTCTTAGGCCACAACGAGTATGAATGATGTCCTTGGACGTGTTTAACAGTAACCGCTGGGTTAGATGAGACTGTGATCAGGTTGCAGAGATATATGATAAAGCACCTTGAAATTCCAGCAGCCTCCATCAGTGATATATATATATATATATATACTTCTAAATGGACATTCTTTTGTACTTTCCTCCAGGTTTTTAGTTGCCAGCCCTCCCCTAGTTGCCTGCGGTGCTTTGTTGCTGCTTGCAGACACAACATTATACTGGCCCCATGATCCCACTTTCCTGGGGATGTTTTTAAATTATAAAAAAAAAATGATTTATTTTACCTGCAACCAGTTTTTTTTTTTACTAATTCTGGTTTCCAATTATTTAAATATGCAAGAACCCTCCAGTAGGTGATGCCATCGCACAGTAAGTTGTGTTGAAATCATTGTCCTGCAGTAAACTTTTCCTGGCAATCAAACCTGAATTTATTTATTTTCTTTCTATCTTCTTTCAAAAAATTATCAATTTCCAATAACATTTTCCATATCATTTTGTGTTCCATTTCCTATATGATATATGATGCTGATTAATGGTAATTACTACAAAACATGCATTTTCTGCTTTATCATTGTATGACAGTGTTAAAATTATTCTTTATTGCATTATTAGAAAACTAAACATTTCCAAAATGTTACCCAATTTAACAAGTATCTTACATATCAGTAGAGAAAAATAAAATGTTTGCCAGAATTAATGGTGTATTCAATAGGGCTGAAGAAAAGAAAAATAATTAAAGATAAACTGTCACTTCTTATATTTTCATAGTATGTTTATCTCTATATTTTATGTATGCGCGTGGTATGAAGAATAAATATTATGTAGAGATCCTTAGATCTTTATTCTTCAAATTGGTTCCTCCATCTTATTTGTCTGCCTCTACTGTTTTACGCTATTTCCTAGTGCCCTTTGGACCAGGCAAAAAGCATAGAGAAAACATACAGAGAAGTATGGTCACCCCCTTTTGACCATGAAACAATGTCTTCTTTTGCAATATTGGTCTGATTTTGCCTGAACTATAATTTGAAGACACAAAAAAGGATATGCTTACTATATGATACACTAAAAGAACACACCCTCAAAGAAGTGTACCTCACACACACACTATAAAGAATAAACACAAGGACGTATATATAAAAACCCAAAGGTGATATATACAAAATAGAGGGTGGTTAGGAACAATACAACCTGAATATGGCTGAAAATGAACGTGGAATCTATAAAATAGCAAAATACAAAATATAGTGAAGTAAGTTAGGCAAAAATGGATTTGCACGTGGTAGAGAACTTACAAGAAGGGAGTAGTAATCACGCCTGTCACCCTGTCAGGGGTACTTTCCAAATTGAAGGTCGAATATATATGGCGAGGACTGACAATATCACTTTTTCTTCAGCTCAGGAATAAAATATCCCTTTTTCCTTCAGCTCAGGAGAGATCCCAAAATGGAGGTACACGAAATTAAAAAATTGTTATTATAGTCCATTTGTTATTTTAATTTATTTTATTTTATTTTTTAATTTTGTGTACCTCCATTTTGGGATCTCTCTCTACTTTCATCTGGAGACCTGGCCATTACTTCATTATGGAGATATGCTGTCTAACTTCTGATTTCTTGTAAGTGCAATATTTTGGAATAAATCTTGTTATTTTTATACAATCTGCACTATCTATATTTTTTCTTTTGTTCCTGAGCTGAAGGAAAAAGGGATATTTTATTCCTGAGCTGAAGAAAAAGTGATATTGTCAGTCCTCGCCATATATATTCGACCTTCAATTTGGAAAGTACCCCTGACAGGGTGACAGGCGTGATTACTACTCCCTTCTTGTAAGTTCTCTACCACGTGCAAATCCATTTTTGCCTAACTTACTTCACTATATTTTGTATTTTGCTATTTTATAGATTCCACGTTCATTTTCAGCCATATTCAGGTTGTATTGTTCCTAACCACCCTCTATTTTGTATATATCACCTTTGGGTTTTTATATATACGTCCTTGTGTTTATAATTTGAAGACATTTGTTGAATCTTGATGATTTGGTGATTTTAAATGTTTTAGTCAATTATGTAAATTCCAGAGAAGAGGTAAATCCCTTTAAATATAAGGCTGAATAATAAAACATCAAACCCATCTCATTAGATACAGGCATGAAAACGAATGCTTCTATGGTGTGTTCGCAGAAGAAAACAAATTTTTGTGCGAGGAGTCCACCAACTCTTCACTCAGAAAAATTCCCACTAAAACACACAGACTAAATCAAAGGACGTGACCGTACTTATACACAAGGATTGGGATTTTCTGCTTGATAAACAATATTCTGATAAGGACGGTAGATTTTTAATCCTCATAGGTAACCTGAAATCTACCACAGTCACCCTGGCAAATTTTAATGTTCCAAACACAAACCAATCCTAATTTTTGAGCAAACAGTTCCATGACTTGACACAATAAGGAAAGGACAGGATTTTATGTGTGGGGATTTCAACTATGAGTAGGACTCTGCTTTAAACACCACTAAAGCAGATTGGAGATATCTCCCGCAATGTTTAGTGGAAATGGTATCCAAAGTGTCTTCACTGCTGCATAATTACAGCATAATTTTATGACACATGGAGGTCCTTATACTGCTTGCTAAAGAATTTTGTTCAAAACTGGGTAGTTGCTAGGTGGACTGGATATCACTACAGAACTTAATTGAAGTAAACATTGGAATGCTGACGTGGTCACTCCACGCCCCAGTATTCTTAACATTCTCTGTGCTACATCCTACAAGGGGTCCCACGGTATGGTGCCTCAACAAGATCTTACTAGAACTAAACTGCATGTGAAGCGGTCTCTGGAACCTTTTGGGCTTTTTCATCCACAATATCAAAGTAGGCTTCCAAAACATACATTTGGTTGACCTATATGGCAACCATGAGAGGCAAACTAATACAAGTAGGTGCAAGGAGGAAAAGACAGAGAACAGCCTCTATAGATTGACTAACAAAGAGATTCATGGAACTGTAGGGCCAACATAAAAACAAACCCACTCCTCAAAAAGAAACTTAAAACGCAAGATTACGGTTGGACTCCTTACAAATGCATATCACAGAATACAGACTCCACAAGCTAGGACACTGTTTTTATACACAGGGGAATAAGGTGGGCAGATTATTGGCTTTCTCGCTTAAAGCAAAATATATGTAAACAAAAATCCCATTTCTTAAATCAGAGAAAGGGGACATAGCAAACGAATCACTATATAATATGAAAGAGGCTACAAACCAATACCAACCCCCTTAAAGGGAAATTAAAGGGATACTATAGTGCTAAAAATGTATATTTGTATTCTTCAGGGGGCGCTAATGCGCATGCGTGGTTAGCGCTGTAAGCGCATTGTTTAAATGCTTTCCTATGGGATTTACTGATGCTGGATGTCCTCATGTAGAGTGTCAGGTGACCAAAAGTTGTCTAGCAAGCAGGAAGTGCCTTTAGTGGCTGTCTGACTGACAGCAACTAGAGGTAGTCTTAATCCTTTCATAGAAACTGCAACAATTAACATTGCATGGTTAAGGGGATAGGGTCACTGCACCCAGACCACTTCAATCAGCTGAAGTGGTCTGGGTGTCTGTATTGTCCCTTTAAGGAATTTATGGATAGGATTTTCCTGCCTACTATATCTGAAGACCAAACTATCATACATGGTTAATTGAATATCAGAATTAAACAAAAACTTTATTAGTGAGGACTGGGGGAAATACCTTAACCACATAACCAAGGTATCGAAATGCTTAAACCATTGGGAATCACACTGCAAGTTAGCCATACATTGGTACTTTACACCTCACAGGATAGCACACACCTTTCCAGCTGCATCCACAACTTGTTGGACATGTCACAAAGAGAGAGGTCCACTCTTGCATTGGTTTTGGTCCTATACGGTACTTCACCCATTTTGGGAAAGTATTCAGTCTTAGACAGAAACATGCACAACATTCACATTACGTACTAAACCAGAGATCTTTCTCCTGTGCCTATTCCTGCAAGAGGAGGAAGGGGTTCAATTTAACCTAATACTCCATATTTTAGGGGTGGCAAAATCTTGGGTAGTGCAGGGGTGGAAGTTAGTGGTAGCACCCACAATGTCCCAGGTAAAACTTAAATTACAACAAACACACATGCATGAACAGATGTCATATGGAATGGCAGGAAACCTCAACAAGATTGATGCAATATGGTAGAGATGGGAGTTGATAAAATTGTCCGATTACCATGGGGAAAGGAGGGGGGGTGGAGGGGAGAACGAGAAGACACTGTTTAGCTGCAGCACCTGGCAGAGTACATCGATATATATTACATGATCTGGGGTGGGGGGACTCCAGGGGAGATAAGACTGAAAAAAAAGAACTTTGCTGTAAACGTAAATGTGTTGCCTAAATACTTACTGTATTGTAGTAACGGTTATTTACTGTATTTTCCTTACTGTTTATACTACTGCGCATTTGTGTAGTATGTTTGTATTGTTCCTCAGAAATGTGTATTATTGTAGAATTGACAACTGATGCTGCTATGCTGTGAATGTTTTCTGAGAACTAAAAAAAAAAAAAAAAAGTTGAATTAAAGGATGCTATTGATATATTAATATAATGAAATTTGCATAAATTTTTTGTTTATATATATATATATATATATATATATTTGATTGATTATGTAGATAATGGACCACATGATCCATTAAAGTGAAATTATGTAACAATTTCAGCTGCTAAAACACAATGTCTCTCAATGGAGGCATTTCTCTTTGTGCAAACTTAAACTTTTTAATGGGAAACAATGCGCCACCTCTTGTGTATTGCACAAGTATTGATAGTTGTTTTGGGGTTTTTTTTGCACAAATATTTTTATTGGAATTTTCCAAAATGTACAGTATAAACATTAACAACATTTTCTTAAATCAGAATGTACATACATATTAGCTTAAATGTCTAAACTAAAATCAGATAAGATAAGAAATTAGAATAAAAAATTCAATTAACACACAAAGAAAAAAAAGAAAAATTAAATTACATTTTGAATTTTAAATGTGCATGTGTTGATAGCTTTTAAATTTAGCTCTTCCACTGCTTTTACCTCATTTCAATCTAGGCACATTATACTGTGGTGTTACCATCCTCGTGAAGTTTAAATTTCCCCATCTGCCACAATGGCAGATAAAAAACCATGACGTTATTGGCATCCACTGCTAGCTATATAGGTGGGGTCTGAGGAGAAGAAAATTATAAGAATAGGAAGGCTTGGGCCTCCCTTGCTTGCCTCTTGTTGTATGACTTACAGGAATTGAACAAGGGTGAGTGCAGGAAATGTTCCAGTGGTAGCAAAGCTATAATCAGAGGAAAAGCAAATTCAGAGGGAGCACTTGCCTCTTCCTGCCCTCTGCTGCAGTGGCCCATGACGCAGAGGTCAACCAAACTGGAAGGCTCTCAAATACAGCTGAATGTGTAGTGGATTCTTTTACAGAACCTTAGTAAGGAATAAGGACACACTGTTCTTTCCAATAAAAAAAAGTTTATTACCCACAAGTGTTGTTCCTTCTGCCTCATTGCCCTAGGTCAGATGTTACTAAAATTAAACTAGGGGTTACTGAGTCACCCCCAAACGGCTGACTCCAACAAACAGCTTTGAAGGAAGTTAGTAGTGATTTATTGATGTAAAACAGCGTTGCTATTACACTTTGGACAACAAGTTGGAAGACACACGGAAATCGGGAGCTAAATTAAAAACATTTTATGTGAAAAGGAATGCTGACAGAGATTGAATCTACACACTAGACCAGGGGTAGGCAACCTACGGCACTAGTGCCATGCACGGCACTCGAGGTGTCTTTACACGGCACTCAAGGCTGCTTGAGCCAAACAGGCTCTGGCCTATCAGGAGTCCCAGTAAAACTTCAAATATCTGCTAATACGAAAAGATGGTGAAGGACAATCCTCAATTTAAGCATTGCAGCACGTAGAGGAAATGTTCTCAGATCACTTCCTCCAAGCACTTGTGAATGGGAATCCACAACGTAGTAGAGCAGCCTGCAGCTGCTGTTGCAGCTCATGTCTTTGACCTGTACCGGGCCAGCCTGATTCCCACTGGAACCCAGGGAAGCCACCCACACTGCTAGATATACACAGATATTGTGGATCAAACCAAGTGTTTATCTGAGTATCTGCTCCTTTCCAAATTGTTAAAATAAATGTGTGCACGCTCTGAAGTAAATTACACTGAGACACAGGTATCAGGTTAATGAAAAACTTCGGAATGTTAAACTCAGGGGGCGGCAAGCCCCTTATAAAGGCAAAAATACATCATATGCAAAAATGTAGATAACAGAGAGAATGCATCTTTAATTGGTTAGGTGTTAAGTGTCTTATCTAATGCACATCCTACGAGGTGTGATGTCACCATCATCCCGGGATTTTAATTCGGATGTAGGCGCCATCTTGTTACACGAGGTAGTTAGTCGTGGGAGGGGGTGCTCTAGCAGCCATTTTGAGTAGATATTGAATACAGGTATACACAGTAAATAGACATTTTACTATCACTAATTTACATTCATAACACAGAAATGAAGAATAACCTTCCCCTTATACAAATTATACGAACAGCCCACACACAAACATACACACAATCTGCACAAACATAACCCACTAACAATCCACATACATGCACACAACCCCACATGCAGCCTCTCACATACAATACCCCAAACAGCCCACACACACTACCAAACACACAATGTGACATATCCATCCACACACAATTCCACAAGCAGCCCTCATACACAGCCCACATTCATATGTATCATACACGATACCATAAACTACTAATGAACATATACAATATAATAGCTTATATACGCACAAATACAACGATGCAAAGCAACTGCAGTAAAAATGACACAAGCAGAATACGGCAACATACACACCTCATTTTAAAAAAATAGGACCGGCATCACAATCCTATATCGGCACAGTGCTGCTAAAATGTTGCCTACCCCTGCACTAGACTAAGGAAAGTTCAATAGTTTAATAGAAAAAGGAGATCACATTAATAAAAAGATTCTCACAAGTTATAGATGATTTTCAATGTATTATTTAATTGTACAATATCCAGAGATGTGATGGTTCCCCTTTAACAGAGAAAAAAAAGAAAGCAAATTAATGGTCAGATAGGATAAAATTAGCAGGTAAACTTGATAATATATCGGTAGATGGACAGGAAACATGGGTGATGTATTATAAGAGCCGTGGCAGTGGCACTTATTTACATATTCCACTGATGATTCAAATTTCTTTGATTTGTGTATTCCACGGTGGATTTAGATTACATTAACAGAATATATAGGTAATATAACAACATAATGAACCAGTTCGACCAATAGGTGGCACTGCAGACAAATATGTAACACAAGGGAGAGGAATACACTATATGGACAAGAGTATTGGGACACGTGACCATTACACCAATAGAGACTTTTATGACATCACATTTCAATACATAGACATTAATATGTAGGTGGTCCCCCCAGCTGTAACAGCGTCCACTCTTGTGGGAAGGCTTTCCATAAGATTTTGAAGTGTTTCTCTGGGAATTATTGCTCATTCATCCTGCAGAGCATTTTTCAAGCACTCATGTTTTATAAGAAGTCACTCCACAGTACGTTTCCACTGCTTCAGAGTCCAGTGGTGGAGTGATTTCCACTACTCGATCCAACGCTTGGCATTGTACTTGGTGCTGTGAGGCTTGCATGCAGTTACTCGGCCATGGAAACCGATTTCATGAAGCTCCTGCCACATGGAATATATAGCAAGGATGACATTTCACTAACTGTTTTATTGCAAAGGTGGCATCATATCACAGCACCACAGTTGAATTCACTGTGATCTTTAGAACGACCCATTTTTCACAAATGTTTGTAAATGCAGTATGCATGGCTAGGTGCTTGATTTTTTTACACCAGTGGAAGTGGCTCCGATTGAAACATCTGAATTCAATAATCAAGAGGTGTATCCCAATACTTTTTTTTTTTTTAATTCTTTATTTTTGCGTTGTGCGTGCTTTTATAACCATGTTTGTTCTGCCACAACAGCAGGAGTCAGATTATTCAAGCAGTTCAAGTAATATAACATTATGGCATTTGAGGTTCGTGCACAGTTTTTTAGTTATGGTGTAAGACAATAGGTGGAGATGTGTATGTTAGCAGGAGTATTTTATAGGTGTACCAATATTATTTTCCAGGATTGCCAGGTATGGCATTACAGGTGTTCGTGTGATATTGTGCAAGAGAATCAAGTTTTTGTGATGATCAGGAGAGCTAAATAGTAGTCGTGTTCGGGTGTATTGTGACTCCGGGCTTATAGTGGTTCAGGGTAGTGGGTGACCCTGGTCGCTGTTGAGATAGAACATGGTAGGGTTATGCAGGATGCCTTATTTGGGCGGGTCATGTGTTGAGATGTCTCGGTCAGGCTGTAAGTAATCACGTGTCCGGTCTTTAGTGGACTGGGCACCCGTGTGTCTAATGGTTAGGCTTTCCCGGAGTGTGGTGTGCCCCTGACCTAAGGGGTAGCGGGGGAGGGGGTGGAAGGGGAACTGCGGGGTTCCTGCCTCTCTGACCGGTGTGTGGAGCCGTCAGTGTGTATCGGTCATCCAGGAGTCAGCGTTTCCATGTAGGTTGTCGAGTGTATGAAGCACAGTAACATATGTTCAACAAGAAAATAGCAAAACAGTAGCTATAAACATAAGAAAAATTCTTAAAAGGAAACTCTCTAAAAGAAAATAAGTCATTTGTGATTTGAGCAGTCATTTGCGCTGCTCTTCTTCAGGATACATGTGTGGTTTCTGAGCGTTCTCTCTGGTCTTTGTTAGTCAGGTGGCCTGGTCTGCTGGTTTCATGTTTCGCAGGGTGAATGGTACTGTGTTGTCCAGGTCCCATCTCTGTGCAGGGGTCTCTGCATTGTTGTTTCTTTCCGGTAGGCCCAGCTTGGTGAGTACTGCAGGCACTTCATTGGGCGCTCAGACCCTATACGTGGTCCCCTTATGGGTGATTAGCAGGGATCTAGGTGCGCCCCAGCGGTATGGCACCCCTGTGGCACGCAGTTGGCTTGTGAGGTGGGTCAGTGTTTTGATGTCTTGTACCCAATTGTGGAGGTCCTGTTTAGTGGCCAGTGTGTTGTCAGGCGGTGCCTGCGGTGGAGTCAGGGTGTACTCACTGTCAGCCTTCGTTTGTACAGGTGTGTGGGATACAGTGCGGGACGTTGTCGGGGTTTGTTGAGCCTCCGCGGCCATCTTGGATCGTGCCTGTCTCTGCAATAAGGCCCCGATGTCGGCTTGCTCCACTGGATGGCCAGACTGTGTTTTTTGTGTACGTCTCCCCATATTTGTTGGGGTAGTGTTGTGGGTTGTCAGTGGGGCGCTTGTTGGTTCAGGCTCACCTCGGCTATACACTCCGTCCAGGAAGTACTCGAGCCTGGAGATGGTCGGCGAGCGATAGGCCTTAAGCCTCTGTTTCACCTTGCCAGTTCTCTGAGGTTGAAAGAAAGGCATCAATGTGTGCGCACCGCCGCCCCGATGCCGGTTTCAAGGTAAGTTTGGCACTCGGTCGGTCCCTTGTCAAGATGTTTGCGATGTTTGGCGACCGCTCCGTTTCAGGTTCAGGCTCCGTCGTATCCCAATACTTTTGTACATACAGTGTATATACTTCTCTTAAATGCTGTTTAATCCTTTTTAGTTGTAAGAAGGGAAATGTTTACTCATTGTTTAACTTCTGTGCATGTTGCAACACAGGAAATTAAAAAATGATTTTCAAAGCTACACATTTAAATTATTTGTTGATGATATAGTGAAATGTGTGAAGCCAGCTGCTAAACACTCATAGACATATAAAATATTAAATATACATATTTTCATAAATAGAAGTAAACATAGTGGTCCTGCACACTCTCATCTTTCATAGCTATAACTTAGATCATGAGTCTATTGGAAGATTCAGAAGTGCAAATCAAAGATAAAAGGGCATTAACACAAATCACTGTTTTACTGACCCGGCTCGTCAACAAAAAAATTGTATAATTCTGTAAGTAATCATATCACACAAACCCAAGCGAGCCTCCAAATTAACAAGGCCAGTCATCCAACACAAACATAGTCAATCGTGGGAAACCACTAATTCATACTGTTACTGCAGAAAGAGGCCAGCACTCCAAACATAACTGCTACAGTAGCAGAAATACAAGAAAAGTTAGCTAACTAATTTTCATACTTTGGTAATCCTTTGTTTGGGTGTGTGCTGAATAAAAGCAATGCTGTATGATGCATTTTCTTTCTTTTTTTATTCCTTCCTATTTTTTTATTGCTTCCTATTTCCTTTCCTACTTTCTCATCTTTTTTTTCTCTATAGTTCCCAAGACTCAGGCGCGTTCCACTATTCTATAATGTATATGAAACATTTGAGGGGCCATTTTCTTCCACAAATTATATGGTGTTAGACTTTATATTGAGATGTGTGTTTTTTTATATATGGAGTCAACACTCTGCCTGTTTGTACCTATACTTATTCTGTTATACAATGCTATTCATCACCATAAACAATTTTTTTTTAAGAAGTTCTCAATTAAAGAGACATCTAAACAACTTTACTGGAATAAATTAAAGGGGATAAACAAACTGTTTAACCACAAAATCTTCAAACTGCCACCCAATCACACTGCCACTAAAATTCTGCTCCATGTCCGAGGCTTCAATCAGAAAATCGCAAATCCTGACATTGTTATCGTTTCAATTCTCTCATCAATGGGTAGCTACTCATAGTCAGAGAGCAAGAGATAAAGCTCTCAGTCTATCAGCAGGGCCCAATCCAAGATTTCCTGAATGAATCCTAGGACATGGAGCAGACATTCAGGGCTAGACCCTTTAGAAAACCTGGGACCTCCGAGCACCATTACAACTTCATTCCGATTAAGTTATTATGGTGCCTGACTGGAGTGGTCCTTTAAGCTGTTGACTTTGTCAGTATCTACCACTCATTCAATGCATGTCCGTACTGTATAATTACATCATATTGTTCCTTAAATTCATGTTTTCTTGTTACCTTTGCATCTTTATGCTTCATTAGATCTATATAAAACTTGCAGAGTTATGTTCTAAAGAGGTTTTCAAAATATGCTCAAAGTGAATTTCGAATTTAAAGTCAGAGTAGCCATACTGGAAGCAAAGCTGAGTTTAGCTATTTTGGCCTTTGAAATTTACTTTGCATCAACTTTAAATTTATGATAATTCCTACTTCATAAATAACTCTGTGAATCAGACAAATATTATAGACAAAATAGCCAGATTTGCAAACTTCTCGAAACCAACTATATTTCCAACTTTTGAGCTAAAACTCCATTGTTAATTCTTGTCAGTTTCCAAAAGCACAACAGATTTACTAGGCATTCTACACCAGGGGTGCCCAAAAGGGAGATCCCCAGATATAAAGGCAAGCAAAGCATCATGGGAGTTGTAGGTTTACAACATTTGGGGATCTACCTTTTGACCACCCCTGTTCTACATCTTGTATTTACAGCCGTCACTACCTCTGCTGCAATCCTCATTTCATGAGAGGTGTCTTTTAAATCCAAAGTAAAACGTACCTGAATTAAATTCCACCCATTAAATAAAATGTTTTCTAATTACCTGTGATAAGATGATAGAAGCCATTGAACCTGTGCCATTGAACCTTTTGCTAATTGGAAAATGTGACTGCTGCGTTAACAGCGCCAATGAAATTGAAAACTCATAACAACTATTTATTAGGGTGTCGTAAAAAGAGCCATTTACTTTCCTGGATACATTTTGAGATGAGGAGAAACGGTTTATAGTACGCTGTCTAGCGGAGCTGTATATAATTCATTCCATGATTTGCTTTTCTTTGTTTTTACCAAAAATCTTTTTAAACTTTGCAAGGTAAACTGGGGATAGAGGAGCTTGGCTTTACATTACTGTAAATTGGCTCAGTTAATGGACCAATAGGCAGACATTAGGCAATAAATCTACTTATCTTTACAATGAGTCAGTTACCCAGAGACAAGCGTATTGAAGTTGTTGTGAAGCAATAGGCTGCCTGCTGTCATCTCACACAGGTCAATGAAACAAGGTTCATATTCTGTATGTACTCAACTTTATTATGAAGAAAAGGTGTTACTGGGAAAACAAATCATTTTTTATTTATTTATTGGTTTGTCATCCCGTACTGAAATCCTTATGTGTTTACTTTTATTTATATATGTACAAGTAGTTGTTGGTGGTAGTAGTGGTGGTAAGAGAGTAGTGGTAGAGCTGAGTGTTTTATATAGAGAAGATGCTCATATAATAAAACAAGCTGGGCACAACATGAGGATATCTATACAATATGATAAACTTAGTACAATACGGAGATAGGCATACCAAATACACCTGGGCACAATACAAAGATATCTATAAAATAAACAGAACTGGATAGACTACAGAAATAACCATACAACAGGTGGAGTTGAGTAAAGTACGGAGAAATAACACGAGCTGGGCACCATAAGCTGGGCCCAATAAGGAGATAACATATTACAGAGTGATCCTACACAGCCAGGATCACTGCATTGGATTACACAGAGCTGCAATACAGAGATCTCCACACAGTACATGTCTCTGTAAAATGCTTTAGCTCTCCTTCTCAGCTCTCCATTACATTATCTAATCTTCAGTAGTGCTTCTGCAATTTTGCAAGTTTGCTGCTGTTACGAAACATGTCAGCTACTCCATTAGCTCTCAGCACACAGTGTGCACATGGTTAAAGCGTCAAGATACTGATAGACGCCAACTATGTCAGATACTCCTGACTCACTATTAGCTCTTATTACACTGTGTACACGTGGTTAAAGCAGCAGGATATTAATGGACTCCTTATTACCTGCGCAGCTGGCAATATACTTGCAGACCTGAAACCTATTATAGAATTAAAGCAACATAATTTTTTACCATATTATTTTGGCACTTCAGCCCCCCCACTTCCCCCCCTGAAAAAGAGAATCTTAGTGTTTCTAAACTACTGCAAATAATTATATCCCCACTTAAAAACTGGTGGTTTCAATCTGTAAAGATGATAAATTCTGTAAACCATGTCAGCTACTTCTTGGCTCTATCTTACCACTACAGATTAATTATATTGCCGCTATGGATACGCATCCATTGAATCAGTGCAGTTGCAAACTGCGAAAAGGAAGATACTAAGGTAACGGTTACAAGTAATGGTTACATGGATAATAGTTTAAGAGCACATTAGATGCACACAGACCAATCAATGCTTAAGCAAGTTGATACGCTCCAGTAAAGTAACTGCAAACTAATCATCTCATGGAGCCATGTGTATGATTACAGGTACAACTATATAGAAAATAAATGTTGGCAGTCAAGATTCCAAGGATTGTTGCTATGGACTGTGACTCCTATGGTGCTTAGACTTTAGACAGTATCTGGTTGGCTGGGCAACCTGGGAGTGTTAGACTAGTGTATCTGGAATGCAGAAACCTGTGAGTAAGTAAAGGTTAAATTCTATTTTTTTTATTTTTATTTTTTTTTATGACCTAATGGAATTAATTATTGTAAAATAATGGTGCCCATTTTGTATGAAATCATCTGCACACATCAGTACCATTTTATAGAATAAGTTGTAACAATACTTGAAGGAAGTAGAAGTCAGTTGCATGATGGGAAATGTTATGGTCTAAACCAGGGGTTCTCAATCAGGAAGTAGAAGTCAGTTGCATGATGGGAAATTTTATGTTCTAAACCAGGGGTCCTCAAACTGTGGCCCTCCAGATGTTGCTGAACTACAACTTCCATGATTCTTTGAATTACATAGATACTCAGAGAATCATGCGAGTTGTAGTTCAGCAACATCTATAGGGCCAGAGTTTGAGGACCCCTGTTCTAAACACATGTAAAAGAAATTGAAACACCAGATGGAATGTTAATTACTTATATCCTGGGTGCCACCAATATGTTATAGAGAATGACAAGGATACAACTAAAAAGGATGAGACCATTGCTCATTGAACTGCCAAAGTGTGATTAAAATTGGTAATGCCTAAGTGCCAATAACTCTTTCTATGATGTTTTATTGGAAAACCTGTTCTGCAAGAGTTTATTTCTCAAACCCAGTCACTTATTAGTTTTGTACTTTGTTACAGCTTGACCTCTGTCTGTAAAACAACGCCTTGCATTTTTACAGAACTTTCAATTAAGCCTTTAATTTGTTACCATGCCATGAACTATAATAATATCCTGTCGTATAAACTAAAATACTTTTATTACACTATGTTACTTAACATGATTTATTTTATCAACGCATATTAAATAATGGTGGATGAAGTGTATTATTACTGTACACACAGTTTTTATTTGGATGACTTTGATCAAAATCATTAAAAGATAGAATCAGTTGTAATAATTCTCGTTGTCTAAAGACATATCCCAGGAGCATTAATAGCTCCCCCCCCCCCATTATTCTACACATCAATGCTCTGAATCTAATTTAAGTAAAACATTTTTTTTTAATTGTAACTTTTTTTTTGGGTGGACCCCCATATACCCATGAGGTCCCTCACCTCAGTTACCTCTTTGCGCTTGGTAGGCCGATCCTCAGCCTCCGCAGATTGGGAGATGGGGTACCCACTTACGGCTGTGCCTCCACCCAGCTGGGCAAAGAATTCTGTATTGCACAGCAGAATTGAACACAACATGTGACACACACCAATAGAATACAATAAAACTAAAACAGAGTCTTAATGGAGTACCTCACATATATTCCCACCCACAGTAATACTGTGCCCCCCCATTCCTTAGGCCTTCACCCTAGTGGCTGTTGGGTACCAGCGGTCGGTGCACGTAGTTGGGGCCCAGTAAGCTGTTTGTAATCCACCTGATAGGTCTAGAAAACTGTACAGGGCTTCCACTAATCAGTAAGAATAGGGATCCAGTCTCTAAACTGCTTCATGTCTGGCCAATATTTTGTAATCTGGGTTTCTGTTCACCACATATGTTTAGTGAGTTAAAGGGACACTGTAGGAACTGTAACTGCTTCATATAAGTCAAGTGGTTATAGTTGCTGGAATCCTCTGGGGCGCCCTTCTGTTTAGCGTCAAAGTGTTTTTAGTGTGTAATGCAAAAACGAGAGTCTCCAGCAACCAATAACCTCTGTGCGGCTTGGGCTAAGGAGAACACGTTAGCCTGAGCAGCAATGGGTTTCAGCCTATTGAATCTGTTCTTTGCTGGTATAAAATGGGATGGCTGAGGAAGCCATACCTGCAATGGTGGCCAGGTTGTGGGTGGCTTGGGAACTTCATTCATTCAGAGTTAAAGTGATTGGAAATGGTTTAACATTGAATGGAGGGACAGTGCCAGGGAACTACAGACACTATAACCTATTCAATGTGGTGATAGTGTCTACAGTGTCCCTTTGTGTGTTTCAATAATGTTTAGTGCATATTTAGTGGAGGTTTGATAATAATGACATCTCATGAAGTCTCTCTATAATCTCTGCCATCACTCTGAGCAACTGACTTATACTGATCAATATATAATATTAATGTTTCACTGAGTGTTAACACACTGACATGATTAGACTTGACAAAAGCACCGTGTTCTAGGAATGGCTTCCTGAGGTGCACAGTGTTCTAAGAATGGCTTCCTGATGTGTTGTAACTGGATCTGCTGAGAATGTTCTTCACCTGTTAGGTAATGCCAGCATTGTTTGTTTTATAACCATATACTGTGTGACTTATTTATTTTATTCACCTGTCTCTTTCCTCCATGAAAACCTAACTGAATATTTTTAGCCCAGCCTCCATATTGAGCAAAACAAGTCATATAGTGTACAACAACACATACTTATTTAAAGTGATATTCATTTGAAAACGTCCAAATGTCAATTTACATGGTTAATTGCTAAAGTGAGAATTCAAACTAAATTCAAATTTGAGGCCAAAGTAGCTGACTAAGCCTTAAATTTCAAATTGAAATTCACTTCTAATTCTCACTTTAGTAATAACCCTGTTGAGGGGACGTCACACATCAGTTTATTTTCATATCATTATGCGTTATAGCCAACTCTTTTAATTTAAGTTGTTTTTTTTGGCCTTTTCAAATGGTATCAATATTTATCATTAATATTTTATTATATTATTATTTGAAGTTTTATGAGCTATGCTACCATTACATTTCTGTTTTTTAAATTTTTTATTATTATATTCAAAATAAAGAAAGTACAATATATTATTTAAACAATGTAGCAGCTGTTCATTTTTTTATTAATCAAGGAATTATATCTGACTTTGGTCGGGGTAGAGGAAAAACTAGGAATCAGTTGTAGGAGACATTGCACTGCTCTCCAAATGTAGCAATATTATTTTATAGTTTATTTGCTTGAGTGGCAATGCAATTTTTACACTTTTTAACCAGAAAACCAATTGTATCATCTATGGCAATGCTCCTCAACCCTCCAAAAAAGGAAAAACACCCTAGACACTCCCGAGTAATCCCTAAATCCTGGACTGTTTGGTGTGCCTTGAGGAAAGGGTTGAGGAGCACTGATCTATGGTATTGGTTTAGGATATGACATTGGATTTTCTATTTTTACCAACAGTTTTTTTTTCTTGCAGTGCCGAAACATACACAAATTAGTAAATCATATTTTAGCATTAAAATACATCTCCAGAAAAAAGTACATTGACACCATTGACTGTAAACACTGTAAGTATTATGTAACTCCTGCAAAACATTTCTTAAACGACTGATCCATATAATTGTCATACTACGGATATAGACAGAAATCAAACAATAGGGTTCTAAGATCTCTCATTTATCCTGCTATTCATGTCAATAAAGGTTACCTGAGCAGTATCTAAATAACCCAGGTTGTTAATTCCTCAGCCTTATATTGCTTAAATGCTAAATGAGAATGTTATCACCTTCTATCCATGCATTACAAAGCCTTGTTTATCTTGAGTCAAGTGGGGCAAATTCCGCTTGTTGCATGGCTAAAAGTGTAAATATTTAAGCACTGTCTAGGCTGTAAGTTCAGACAAAATAATTGCCTTTATTACAAACAAGAATACTATGCAGACATCATTGTTCCTGCTTACTGCTATAAAATGGCTAACCTCATGAAGAACTACATGCCTAGTGATTTTCTCTGTACAACTTTTTCATTTGAATCTAGTTTCTTACAATCGATGACTTGCTGTGTTTGTTGCTATCTGTTTTGTTTGTATTTACCAAAAATAAAAAAAAGACACGAGTAATAAAGTGGTTACCAAAAAGAAATAACTTTAAGAACTGTAAACCCCAACACGCAGTGTGTAACCCCACACCTAAAAAAGAATGTATTACCAAACCTTAGGATTGTCGGGCTTACAGTTGTACAGAAATAGAGTAGTCAGAAGATAGCAAAAAAAAACTGAGAATGTATATAGACAAAGGGACCACTATAGGGAACAATGAATAGAACCACAATAAGGCACAGTACAAGGCAAAAGATGCCCTACTTATATGGGTGTGGCTATTGCTTTAACACCACCCCACTCAAAACGTTTGAGGGTGATCAAAATGGCAAGAATCTGCATCATTGAAGTCATGACTTTGACAGGCACGCGTCACGTCATATAAAAAGGGACGTCTTCACAGCTTCTAGCGACGGTCATGCCGAGGACCTGAGAGAGCAGTCGGCTGCAAGGACCCTTCCATGTGGACACCTGGAAGAACGGCCAATCAGAGCTGAAGTAGGCTTATTTAAACGCCTTTTGCCTTTTCCTCATTGCCCTGTCGTGGTTTCCATAAGGTTGTCCGAGGGTGTGTTTCTGAGCGTTTACTTCTGGTTATTGACTTTGGCTTCGTTTGATTTCCCTGTATTCTGGTATCCCTGACTTCTGGCTTTCCCTAATCGTTGTGCCTAATTCTGTATCCCTGACCTCGGCAAGTATTCTGACTATGCTCTGGTACGTTAAGTCTGGCCATTCTAAGGCCTGGTAAGGCGTTACCTGTTAGTCCTAGGTGTGATACAGTTCTACATGCTGGATCAATACTTAATCCTGACAGGAGTAGAGTGCTAAGGTTGGATTTAGGTTTAGTGTTAATATTAGGGTTAGGACTACTGCGTCAGGATTAGAGTTAGGCTTAGTTTTGGGATTATTTTTACTAAGATTAAAAGTTGGGTATTATGCTAGGGTTGGAGTTGGGGTTAGTATTAGGGTAGGGCTATAGGTAGGGTTACCAAATACGTACAATACAAACACAATAGGTGGAGCAAGTTGTATACTTTCCTCTCTTTTCAATCAGTCCAGCAATGCTGCAAAGACAGAGAGGTATACAGTAGTGCAGATAACTAAAAACCATAAATGGAAATACTACATATATAAGGATGCACTCACAAGGGTAGAGCCATATATTTAACCTGGCTCTGGTGTGGATGACCTTGGGATCTTTTTAGGGTGATCCAAATCCCTCTGTGGGTGGTCTGGATACCTGGTCTGGATACCCGGAGTGTAGTAGTCTCCTCCCAGCAGTAAATAGCAGGAAATCCAAATGGGTGTAAAACAAAAATGTATTATATAAAATATACAGGTAAAATAAATGTAATTTAAGGGTCCAAAATATTGCCAAAACGTGTTTCGCCAAGCATGGCTTCTTCATTTGGCTTTGCTGATGTTCATATGGCCATGTAGTTCTTTATATGCTGTATGCATTTCAAATTCGCAGTCTTTTTCTTTGGTGAAATGCAGCCTGCGTTCCACTTCCTGGTTTCAAAACACCTGTTGCGTATGGTGCGTTCCAACCACGTCGGATCCGCACGTGACCGGATATGACGAAACCAGGAAGTGGAGCGCCGACGGACGAGTGGAACGCAGGCTGCATTCCACCAAAGAAAAAGACAGCAAATTTAAAATGCATACAGCATATAAAGAACTACATGGACATACGAACATCAGCAAAGCCAACCAGACATCCCAAGAATATTGCTGAACTGAAACAGTTCTGTAAAGAGGAATGGTCAAGAATTACTCCTGACCGTTGTGCACGTCTGATCTGCAACTACAGGAAACGTTTGGTTGAAGTTATTGCTGCCAAAGGAGGTTCAACCAGTTATTAATTCCAAGAGTTCACATACTTTTTCCACCTGCACTGTGAATGTTTACATGGTGTGTTCAAGAAAAACATGGCAACATTTCATTCTTTGTGTGCTATTAATTTAAGCAGACTGTGATTGTCTCTTGTTGTGACTTAGATGATGATCAGATCACATCTTATGACCAATTTGTGCAGAAATCCATATCATTCCAAAGGGTTCACATACTTTTTCTTGCAACTGTACGTAATACTTGCAGTGTTTACAGTTAATTGTGTCAATGTACGTTTTTCTTAAGATGTTGCATTTTATTGCCTTTGTAACGGCACGCCCAGGCATAAAGGTTTAAACCGCCGTTTAGTAGATCTTCCCTTCCAGATATACAGGCAGCTACCGAAGACACCAATCACCCGAACAGGAAACCATATGAATGCCGTAAATAGCTGAACCGGAACCATACGAATGCTGTAAACAGCCGAATAGGAAAAACCATACGAATAGGTTTACATTCCTAGCAGTCAAACTGGAACAGCATACAATAAATCCCCCCAAGAACGAGACAAGGCTCCGTTTTGAGGGTCAAGCAGGAACAGACAGAGCTGTGGGTTTATTGTTCTTATATACACACAAATTCTTACACATTAGTACCACCTACAGGAAAACAACCAATAAACACGTACAATACACTCAGACACTCCTACACAAAATCCTCCCCTCTGCCTGTGATACAATTACCTTACACAGTGGGTAATGTAATTATCACAGGCAGAGAAAGACAGTTTTTCCACATTATTCATAATTTTAAAAGTATGCATCACATTCACATAAAACGTACAGTTTCAGAATCAGCATACTCCAAATACAAACATACGTCAAAATCATACAAATTGGTGCAGTGGTTCAAAAGATAGATCGTAGTCCTTTGTGACCAAATGAAGCATGACTTTTCTGCCCAAAACCAGTTCCACAGAGTCTTCTATCCTGGAGATAATTGGGAAGTAATCCAATTATCTCCAAGGACAGAGGCAAAACTCCATTGAACACATGGCAGCAAAAGACAATAAAATACATAAAATATATAACTGTGCAGCCATTGCATAAAACAGGTACATTCAACATATCCCCAGATAGCTCAGATCTGAGCGCACATTATTACTGAATGGCACTCAGATCACACACATACAGTTCAATTGCCATGGAGCCAAAGTCTTTCATTATACGAATGGGCTCCATGGCATAGCTATGTGGGGTATCACAGCTCAAACAGGACAAGCACTGAATGACCCGGCTTTCGTGTCTTTGCAGGGGAAAATCAAGCCTTTCAACATGGGGCCATAGTCTAAAGGCAGCAGGCGAGCAACCAGGCTCCTCCAATGCACAGTGGCGAGATTGGTCTAGTCACAGCCTTAATGTGATTTACTAAGTGGTGTATGTTTTCGGCACTGTGTATCATAGTAGATATGATAGTAGTATATATAAAAACTTGTGTGCCTTTAATTATGCAACTTTTCATTGGCACTATATCTAAAATCAGCTTGCAAAAACTGCAGATCTCTTGTCTGCTGCCTTTCCAAGCCCTCCCCTTCTAACCCCGTCCCGACTTTCTGTGGCTGTCCAATCACAGACTTCCCAATGCAGCTCAATGAGAAGCCTTTGCAAGGCAGGTGCTCTGGGCAATTGCTGCCTCTTGAGTCCAGTGCAAATAAGCTAACCAATCCAGGAAATAACATGACTTGTTATCTGCTTGAAAAGCCAGGGGGATATCGATTTCCATTGAAATATGCACTTATTTCAAAATGAAAAAATAGGACACACTCTTCACACATAAATCTTTTCAGCAAGCTAAAGTGCTTTAGGGGTCCGGTGTGTCCCTTTAACATGCATCCTTCCTGCTCATTCACTTAGAGTATTCCCGGCTCTTTGGCAGATGCCAAATGGACCCACCAAGGGGTGGGCTATAAATATACAGCCCTATCATCTCTCCGTGCTAAATGGTGGTTCCTACTGTTGCTCCTGAAGTTGCTTTGTTTGGTTTTGTTGTTCTCTGGCCTCCTGACCAGCTTGTGTTTTGACCTTGCTTGCTCTGCCTGCCCTGACCTTGTTTTTGCTATATTGTACTGTCTCTTTCTCTGATAATCTGAGCTCATTGTATCCCCATTATTTTTGTCTGACCTCCGTGGAGGCTCTATTATTGTTAAGCCATGGATGCTCTATTATTGTTATGCTAAGAACTCTTAATGTGATCTCAGTCGTTTTCATCTTTGCTCTTTGGGATTCAAACTTTAGGTCTCTGGTTCACCTGACAAGATTAAATTAAACAGTTTATAAACTGTAGAAATGTGTTTTGTATTTGGCTGTCGAAATGTGTGGAACACGAAATGTATACATACAGACATATATCTCTTTACAAACACCTGCCATGGCCAGGTAAGCCATCACTTAGAATATAGTTCTAAGTGGCTTACATGGCCAATCCATTTATTAGGAATATTTCACAACAGCGAAACACAAACAGTTAACGTCATACTGTTACACCCTTTACACTGCTGAGCTGTAATTAGCCTTTGGTTTGATGAGTAAGTGCTTTGTCTGCCTCATATCAGTAATGAATAATGGGAAATGTATTAAATCTCCTATTATTTGTATGAATCAATTTATTAAATATACTAATAAAAAGCTTTTTCTAGATTTAAGTGATCGTCTATCTTAATATGAAGTCATGATTCATGTCTTTAAAAAAAATTGTGAAGTTTATGATGTGATATGCTCAGGGCGAGATTTACCCTTTTTGCAGCCCAAAGGTCAGTTTTCTGAAAGCACCCTTTTATATATATATATATATATATATATATATATATATATATATATATATATATATGCAAACATTTGGTTGGTGTATGTGATTGGATGGGTAAGTGAGTAGTTTAGGGTAAAATTAAATGATGAATGTGACTAGGTGGGTAGTTGGATGATAGGTTGGACAGAGCTGAGAAAAGGTGGGTGTGTATATATGTGGGAGATGCAGTTTGTGATTTTGTATGTTAGTGTCACGTATTCATCCGCACATAAAAATATGGTTAATGGCATTTACTATCATGACAGGAAAAGTTGTGCCGAGCAACATTACTGTCCGGACAGGAAAAGTTGTGCCGAGCAGCAATCATGCTCATGGAAACCTGGTAATTACTTTTAGGGTCAAAGGTCGGTCATGGCCAATCAAATCCACAGGAGGGTTTTGGGGGGACAGGGGCAGTAGCGTGTGAGTGTGGGAAGGAAATTGGTGATGTTGTTTGTGTTTGTGGTAAATTGAAGTTGCAGTGTATGTATGTAGGGTTTGGGACTGTTGTGTGTGTGTTGCAGTCAGGGACGGATCCAGAACCTAATCTCGGAAAGGGCAATGGTAGTGAACTGTAGTGGGGTGATAGGGTCTGTAATGGGGAAACAGCGGCTGTATTGAGGAGTTAGGGGCTGTAATAGGGGTTAGGATCTCCATTGGGGGACAGGGGCTGTAGTGGGGGGGATAGCGACTGTAGTAGGCGGGTTAGGTATTGCATTTGGGGGGTTAGGAAATGTAGTAGGGGGAAAGGGCTGTAGTGGA
Source organism: Pelobates cultripes (assembly GCA_933207985.1). Lineage (NCBI taxonomy): Eukaryota > Metazoa > Chordata > Amphibia > Anura > Pelobatidae > Pelobates > Pelobates cultripes. The sequence continues at coordinate 313,586,098 of OW240914.1, forward strand.
GGGATGGATGCAATTGGGGATATGGGCTGCAATTGGGGGAGAGGGGCTTTAGTGGGGAATAGCGACTGTAGTAAGGGAATATGGGCTGTAGTAGGGGAGTTAGGGACTGTAGTGGGGGAATAGGGCTGTAGTGGGGGGATAGGGAACTGCATTATGGGTTAAGGACTGTAGTGGGGGATAGAAGCTACATTTGGAGAGTAGGGGGTAGAAGCAGCAGTGAGGATAAGGGGCTGTAGTAGGGAGTAAGAGGCTTTAGTAGGGGAGGTTAGGGGCTGTAGAAAGGAGTAAGGTGCTGTAGTGGGGGAGGTTAGGGGCTCTAGTGGAGGCTAGGGGTGTATTAGGACATAGAAGCTGCAATTGGGGGGCTGAAGAAAAAAAACAATGTATTCCCTTCTGCCTGATGCTTACTTTAGGTCAGGGAGGGAGGAATCCTGTTCCCTGTTAGTCCGGTGGGAGATGTGCAGTTCCTTCCAGCAGCCGCCAGGGAAAGGCTCATAGTAAGGGGCGGGGACTTTGTGAGGGGGCGGAGACTAGTGCTGCCGATGCGCTTCTATCTACAAGTGGTGTAGTTGGAAGGGCAGCAGTGAAGCAGGGCCATCTGAAGAACTCTCATCATGCTGTACTATTTTCTCGTGGGGGGAAGGGGGCGACGACAATTGCTCTGTTGCCTCCCCTTTGGATCTGCCACTGGTTGGGGTAGAGTAATTGTTGTGTGTATTGGGTGGGAGATAGCAGCTGTTTGTGATTAAGGGTGAAGAGGAATAGGGGCTATGGAAGGGACGAAACTTTCAAATTAAAGGGCTCATACAGGCTTACAAGGAAACACAGAAAAACACTCACAAATGCACACAAACTTTTAAAGTGACACAGACCTAATAAATACCAATTTAATAAGCAGCTACACGTTTTTAACAAGCTCAATGCAATATGTGACTTTTAACTGCCAAAATAAAAAGATGAAAAACCTAGACGTGTAAGGTATTTCTCTAAGCCTTTGACAATTTTTTATTTCTTTCCATTCTTATGAATTTGATGGCAGTGGTCTCTTTCAGTAGGATAATGCACCCTGCCACACTGCAAAAAAAAAAAAAAGAATGGTTTGAGGAACATGACAAAAACTTCAAGGTGTTATCTTGGCCTCCAAATTCCCCAACTCTCAATGTGGTTAAGCATTTGAGGGATGTGCTGGAATAACAGACCCCACCTCTCAACTTGCAGGACTTAAACCACAGGACACATTCAGAGGTCTTGTGGAGTCCATGCTTTGATGCATCAGAGCTGTTTTTGCAGCGAGGGGGACCTATACGATATTAGGCAGGTGGTTTTAATGTTGTGGCTAATCAGTGCGTATCTCTCGTTGGTTGTAAGTTTGTTTGACCAAAGCATTCTTCACATTTTGTCAATATTCTTGGGATATTTGTGCATTTGATTTTTTAATTATTATATGTTCACTTTCACAATTTGAGCCCTTGTTCTCACAATATGTTTCCCATATAGAATCCAGTGGTTTAGTGGGTGGTTTGTTGAAGCAGAATATAGGACGGTAGTAGGTTGTGGCATTACTTTAACAATTGAGGTACTCAGTCATTAGGTTTCTTTTGCTTAGAATTAGGAGTCCGCTATTTTTCACTCTGATAGAGATTACCTTTACAAGGAAGGTGGGCTTGCTGGGGGCTACACTATGTTACATCCAATATGGATGGGGGAACTATATTATCCTTATAAAGTATCTTTAGATATGATTATTTTGGATATTTGTTTCATGATTCTAATGCTGACTGTCCCATTCCTCTTGGCTGAGGGTCATAGGAGTTATTTTTACTGTTTTTCTGGTATCTTTGCACCTGCCCTTTAGTGACTCAGATAAAGGTGGGGAGTTATCCCCCGTTTTAATGTTATTATTTTATCTTTTTTTTTTTTTTTTGCAGACTTCACATTTACTCAATATTATTGATTTGCTTGAAATAGAGAAGCAGGATATGAGTCATTTGATTGACTTCTCTACATACTGATAGTTATTCGGTTCCCCACCCAGAACCTCCTAATGTCTTATCAAGTAAGTAGTGCTATCGAAATTACATAGCTGCGTGAAGTCAAGCTTTTCTAATCACTATACAGAGCAGGATTATTAAAGGAGCACTATAGGGTCAGGAACACAAACATGTAACCACCATCTAGCCCCCCTGGTCCCCTCATGCCTCCTTAAAAATAGTAAAAGTCTGCAGCTGCTTAATGGTCCCTGTTTCCTTTAGACCTGCCCACTGCCTGCTGACAGCAGAAGTGGTAGCCTGATCCAATCACAATGCTTCCCCATAGGATTGGCTGAGACTGACAAAGAGGCAGATCAGGGGCAGAGCCAGCATGATTCAAACACAGCCCAGGCCAATCAGCATCTCCTCATAGAGATGAATGGAATCAATGAATCTCTATTTGGAAAGTTCAGTGTCTGCATGTAGAGGGAGGAGACACTGAATGTTTGGATGCATTTTAGGCAGTCATGACCCAGGAAGGATCTCTAACAGCCATCTAAAGAGTGGTCAGTGAAGTTATCACTAGGCTGTAATGTAAACACTGCATTTTCTCTGAAAAAAAGCCTGAAGGTAATGATTCTACTCACCAGAAGAAATTCAATAAGCTGTAATTGTTCTAGTGACTATAGTGTCCCTTTAACTACAGGATAGGAAAGTCACTAGACTGATCTTTTATACAGTTTATTACCATTCCTGCACATTACAGTTTAATAGGATAGTGTATCAATGTAATGTGGGTATGGATAAATGAGTGTACGTTGTTGCTGTTACAGTTGATTACTTTTGCTACTTCAGACATGCTACCTTTAGTCATGTATATGTTCAGTCCTTTAGGTACACTGAAGTTTTACTGTGGGAGTTTCTTTTCCAGATAGGGGATAGCTCACCCAATGTCTGTGTTACCATCACATCCACGACTACCATCATCACCACCAATGTTCACATCACCTGAACCATGAGCTTCTCGATTGAAATTCATCAACCAAACGCTAGAGTACAGGCTAGCCAACTCTTGAGACAGAAGCAAGTGAAAAGAGAGCTTCCCACACAATGTCTACGACAGGATGCTTCTAGTAGAACTTCACTTTAGAGATGGTGGAAACAATGCAGGAACAGCTCCCTGGTCCATTTTCCCACTGCACCAATGAGGTTGACTCTGAAATGATGCATGAAAATTGAATAATAACCTTTAATAACCTTATTAAAAATAATATAAATAAAAGTAATAATAATTAAATGAAATCACTCATGCTGTTACTACTTTCCCATTTTTTTCAAACGCCTTTCAATGTTGATACATTTACCACGACGTCTACTGTTTTTCTTTCAGGCTCTGATGGTGGGGGTCCCAAGCGCTAAGTTGGATAGAATCGAGTCGGATATAGATATATTCACATGGGGTGGCAAATGCCATAGGAGTGCCATTAAAGTATTATACCGCCCTAGATTGCCTGGGGGACTGGGTGTTCAACACCTTTACATGTTCTATGTAGCTGCCGATTTGCAGCCAATTGTCTCTGGCATGCCCCTTCGGGAGAAAGGTGCTGGGTGGACCTTGAATTGGGGTTTACGGGAGCAGATTTACCCCCGTTTTTCCTCGGTCTAAACAAACCACATAAGGTGCCATTCAGGACAGAATGCCCAGCCATATTACATTCTATAAATCTATGGGTTCGGGTAAGGCTGAAATAAGTGTTAGCAAGTTGCCCTTCTCCAATGGCCCCGAAACTAAAGGAAGTTTCTCCAGGGATGACGGCCAGGGACTTTGATAACTTGGAACAAGTAGGACTCATTTCATTATATACAGATTAGGGACTATGGTAGACAAAAGCACATATACTTAGCCTATGTATTTACTACTCATTGTCTTGATATAAAAGGTTTAAGTTTTTACTGCTCATTGGCATGATATACAAGGTTTGTTCATTAAATCTATTAATAGCATTCCCTTGCTAGAAAATCGTTCAGAACTCTTTTTACTAAATGTTTGCTGGTTGGGTAAATCTCCCTTATTGATTAGTGATGTCCAAGTGTCAACTGCTCCCCAGGCTGTTCTCTAATCACTTTTGACATCTAAATGCTCAAATGCATAGAATGTGGTTAGTAAAATTGCACTAAATAGTTTTTTTCACCCAGGTCACAAGTTGCCAGCCCTCCCCTGGCTGGAACCGTGTTACACGATGTTGCTGAGATCACATGATTCAGTCTCACATAGAAGATGGAGGTGCACCCTTTGAACCTAGTGGTCACATGACACTGAATAAGGCAGAATACCTGGAGGAAGGCACAGACTCATCAAATGGACCCTATAAATACTGTTTTTTGAGATGCCTGTTGGAGTGTTTTTATTCATCTCTGTTGTTTACTGATATTTGCTATTTCCCATTCAGTGAAGGGCTTTTCAAATTGTTGTTTTACTTTTTCTTTCTTTAGTCTATACTTGGTCGAGATGGCATAAGCGGCTATACCATGTAAGGGCAGAGAAGTCATAAGACGATTGTTTGATAAATGGGTACCATATGCCATTTTTCCCTCCAGGAAATGTGGGTCAACTGATTAGAGTTTAAACTTGTGATGCAGTAATGTTAATGGAAGACCTGTTCCTTTCCCTTTTTATATATAAACTTAAATGTTTTCAGCATCACTGCTTCCTTATACTCATCACTAATCCGCATGATTCATAATGAAAGGATCCTTTCTTTTATCTTGGGTTTTCCACTCCCTGTCACAGAATGTGAGACTATAATCACATATAAATGATGTGACATTAAAAGTTCTTAATATGAGAAAAATAAATATGAACTATATATAACTAGTAACAAGTTCTAGGCAGAATAGATACTTGCCCTGTGTACTGTACTGGACACCTATTCTCAGCACTTATAATGTACCTTTGTGAGCTTAAATGGGCTAGTGGGGAGAGAAAAGTACCAGGAGCCTTGGCCATAGTCCTTTCTGGTCCAGTCAGGCTCCTGTGTTTGATTGCAGAGCAGTAAGAGATTATTATTATTATTATTATGATATTTATAGAGCGCCATCAAATTCCGCAGCGCTTTACAATGGGTGTCATAAAGCTCAAAGCTGCCCAGTATCTGTGTTTGAGGCTGGACAGGAAGTGGAAGGGATCACTACCCATCTGCTCACTTACAGCCTCTCACATGGGAAATGCCTTGCAGGAATAGCAGGGGAAGCACTCAGTGATGCACACTGTATAACAGCTCCTACAACTCGAACTGCAATCTTAGGAGGCTGACTTGACCGCAGAAGGCATGGGAGGGTGAGACTATGCACATAACAATTCAAACTTAAAATGCTTTAAACACCCCTTTTTCCTGAACTCTACACTTAAGTCTATCCAAAAGCAAAACATCCCTTTCCTAAGTCCAAAATGTAAGCACTAAAAAGCATGAACTTGAAAATAATCATTTACCTTAAAAATGTACTCTTTTTTCATTAATATTTTTGTAATTTTTTAAAATGTATTTATAATGCCTTATTGGGCATTAGTAACTAGGTTTCCCCTATGTAAAGCCATAATTAATAAGGTATAAACGTACATTTAATTCAGAACCGGGTGAAGTTCCCAGTGCTGGTTTCCACTCCCCTATTGACGTCTGCTGGGAGTTGTGTATATAAACAGGCCACTTGGCCATAATAGACCAGTTCATTTGTACCCTTCATCAAGTCTAGGCTGACGTTTGGGGTCGCTCAGAGTTATAATCACTGCTTCAGTTCGGGGACCTGGGAGACTTCAACGGATATACTCAGTCGGAATATAGGGGATCCGTTACAGGTATGTTCTGTAGTGTTCCTCTATATGTTTGCCTGACCTACAGGTATTTTATGCAAATTTGGATGGGATTGTGACCTTTCAAAAATGAATAGTAAGTGTTCAAATCCCAAATTTTTTATTTGAAGTGGTCATGGTTTTTGGAGTCTGTATGTGGAGTGTTTTGCTGTGAAATGCTGCACATACAGAGTTTAACCCTTTCTGTGGCTGGAGATGGAACTCCACGTCTAGCAGCATCATTGGAGCTTCATTAGCCAGCCATGAACAAGAGTTCAAGGAGACCAATGTGAATCCTGTGTACATTGGATGTCTGATATCAGCATGCACAACATTCTATTGACAGGTGTCCAATGGCGTCCCTACCTCTGTGCCACTCATATCATCCCCTCTGTCTGTCCTCTCTAACAGTGAGGTGTAGTGATGTCAAGAAAAGAAGGATTTAGCGGAGGTGAGAATTAGGCCTCAGTGGTAGAATGCAGGTAAGTTTAGCTTAATTTATTTATTTGTATTAATTTGGAGGGATGCCATAAGTCAGCTATGCTTCCATTTCAACTACATTGGCCTTAAATTTTAAATTCACGTTGGATTCACTTTTGAATTCTCACCATAGTAAATAACCCTGACATTCCTCTGTGAAAATGAATGTTATCAAAACGTGTATTGAAACATATATAATTAAGAATATTGTATAGAATTATGGCAGTTAAATTTGATACACTACACTAAAACACAGATGTGATAATATACTGAACATTGGGGTGATTTGCAAACCGAATTGCCAAATGTGTACTAAAAAAAAGTTACGTGTGAAAAAAAGCTGAATTGAAAATTATTTTCAAACACAACTGTATAAATCCAGTTTTGCCACACTTCACTTTTTAGTGAGCAAACTCTTATCAGAATTATTATATAAAGTGAGATTAATTCAAAGTGAATTTCAAATTTAGGGCAAACTTAGAGGATTGTTCCAATTCAGATATTTTGGCTCTAAATTGAAAATTAGTTTCTTGAATTCTGACGTTAGTAAATAATCCTGTTTTTTTTTTTTTTAACAAACAAGTTACTCCGTTTATAATAATGAACCAGCAATTAATACATTTAAATGCTCTCCATATTGAAAGTAACCAAAACACGCTGAGGTTAAAAGTGTGTCAGTGGTAAATATAGTTCCGTTACTACAAGAGAGGTAGAGGCTAAAGCTCATTGCTCAGAATAAAAGTGTTAAGATACAAACAAAGACATCAGTGTCTAAAATAAAACATTTCATCCCTCGCAGTTAGGCAATCAAACTGTGCTCTCTGTCTGTTTCCAGGAAGAGATGGGATAAAAGGAAGCAAATTGAGATTCCACAGTGATTAACGGCATAGACCGTGTACAGTGACATATGTAGCAGATGGCATTGGATTTGTAGTCCTGCTGAAATCAAATAAGCGAACTGGAAAATAATGATAATAGTATAGGACACCAAAGCTCTAATGAAACTACAATGTGGTATTACTATACTTTAAAGCTATTATATACATATAAACGAATCTTATTATAATGTATTATCTTTTTAGCATACTATTAATATTAAAGGAATAAGGCAACATAAGAACTTTAAATAAGTGATTAAAACCTATATAAAATAGTGGAGCGCTTAAAACATAATGGTACAATATTGCATACACCTATAACATATGGGTAAAACAGCGATATACACCAATTATATTTTTTTTAAAAACAGAAAAAAGAGACATATATAGTGCTGATGGTACTAGTTAAAATTATTGGTGGTAGATAAGATTTATAACCACTCACATGGAAAAGAGCCTGATGGTAGCTCATGTCGATGTGAGAGGTTCTTAATATGTAGTCCACAAAATCTGGGGTGTCGAAGGTGGCCTACCCTTATATGACTAGTGGAGTAGGATCAGAGGCGTAACTAGAAACTATGGGACCCCGGTGCGAAAATTGCTCTGGAGCACTCCCCATACATCTACTCCCCGCCACTCCTCCCATACGTCTACCTCCCCCTCCCATACGTTGCCCCCCCACACATGCATACAAACAGATACACATGCAGACCCACACAGAGAAATACACATACATACAGACACACACATACATACAGACACATACACACAAACACACACATACACAGACACATAGACAAACATACACACACATACATAGAGACACACATACATACACACATACGGACATAGAGACACATACAGACACACACAAACACACACACAGACATACATACAAACACACTTACATACAGACACACATACCTACACACACACACACATACATACAAACAAATACATTCATATACAAAATGTTTTAGTCACCCTCCTGTTTCTTACCTTTTAGCTGCAGGAGAGTGACTTCCCTGGGGTCCAGTGGCTCAGGCTGATGGGAGTCAGAGTTCCCACTCCCTCCTCTTTCTCCCGTGTGGCTCCTGGTGTAAGCTGGGAGGAGTGACCGAGGCAGTGACTTCCTCCCAGCCTCTGATGTCATCTCAGGGGGCCCGATAGCACTGTTAAAGTGCCACAGCGCTGACCAGGCCCCCTGGAAATGAACTTTCATCGGGTGGCCCCTTAAGTGCGGCCCCGGCGGTTCTACTGCTGCGACGCCTGCGACCAAGGTAGTTCTGCCACTGGGTAGGATCACCTTTTCCTGCCAGAGACAAGCAATATGTGGTTACACTGTTTTACTGATCAATGCACACAAAACTGGACCAGGCTGTGTACTACCAGCTATGGTACGACTGCATTTAATTTATTAAGCATGCCACTCATTCTCTGAGATATGAACTGCAGCTGGTGGATAAAGTAATTGTCCTATAAACCACAGCTGGACAGATGTTGTGGACATCTGTGGGATAAGAATGAGAGGCTCCTGTTTGGTGGAACAGCCTCTCTCTTAACTGTTTAGCTACAGAATTTGAAAAGAACACAACAAGCATCATAACCACATCAACCTTCTGTAGTGGCTATGGTACCAGAAGTTATCTGGCACCCATTTAGGATAAGTAGTTAAACTATTTGAGAACGGTTTGACAACTTATCTGAAGCCTGCTGGGTGCAGATTGCCTCTTAATGTGGAGTCGTTACCTGCATTGAGCTAAGCCTTGCCATGTAGGACTGCCTCGCTGGCTTAAAGCATCAGCTGATTGTCTTGATTGAGTCTTCAAATGGTTTAGCTACTTACCCCAACTGATACCATGGCCACTACACTGAGCTGTAGTGGTTATTGTGTGTGTAGTGCTCCTATAAAGGCAAATATATTTTTTATTTTAGTTTGTTCTTTAAATATTTGCCTATTTTTCACACATTATATGTAAAATATATTATATATTAATAAATAGGGCAGTATATTCTCTAGAAATGGCATGTGCCTTTGAAAAACACCACTTGCTTTAAACATCTTGGAGATGACTCCAGGTAGCACATCAACATCATGAAGACTGAAATCGTTTAGAAAAGGCCCATGTCATAGTCAGAGCCATTCTGTAAGATAAGGCAGGTAGCTCAGATTCATCCACTATAATTGTGCAAGCTCTGCCCTGGCACATTCTAATGGAGTGCCAATTTGTACTGCCTGTCACCCAATTAGAGTACAACCTGCACTTTTAATTTCTTTTTGCTTATTATCTAGTAGATAATAAGAAACACGATATCTATGTTCTTTATTGTATCTTGTATACACAAAGTAATCTCAAGAGTTGGTATTTTGAGCAATTTTTGAATTTTTCATTACAATAAATTTTCTTCATTATTTACAAATATGAGTTCACAGATTAATTGTGCTGCACACACTTAGATAATAGTAGAAAGATATGTGAAAGCTGGAGGTCAGGATCACAGAATCCCAAATTTCACCGAAATTGGTTCACAAGCAAAGGAGCACAATATGAGAGAAAGAGCAACAAAGTAGCTGAAGCTTTTAAAGAGGCACTCCACTGTCCAGCTACAGTGAAAAATATACATAGCAATCACTGCTTAGTTGATATACCCAAAATTAAAACATGCATTCATTTAATTATGCATGTTTTTTAATTGAAGTATATCTAAAAACTGTTTGCAAAAGCTGCAGATCTCTTGTCTGCAGCCTTTGCAAGCCCTCTACTTCTTCTTTAGCCTAGACATTCTGTGGCTGCCAATCACAGACTTCCCAATGAAGCTAAATAGGAAGTCTTTGCAAGGCAGAAGCTCTGGGCAATTACCTGTCTCTTGAGTTTAGCTCCACTGAGCTAAACAAATTTGGAAATAACAGGACTGGTTGTCTGCTTGAAAGTCATTGGGGTGTAACAAACCTAATTTATAAAAGTGCACATTTCTATTGACATCTGCCCCCCATGTGCCCTCTCTCCGCTGATCTTCATAGCCAGTGGAGAGATCAAAGATCTCCCTCATCGGTGTTCTATCAGATTCTGTTCCCACAGGACACAGTAATCTCCACATCTCCACATACACTGACAGACTGTGTCACAGAGAAACAGAGAAGGCAGAGATCCAGGTTGCAGACAAGCACATTCCCCCACCGGACTACCAGTAATAAGGATTCCCCCTCCCTGGCCAAAGGTAAGGCTCAAGGAGTGGGAAATAAATGCTTTAAAGCAATTCTCTACCCATGACAGCCTCTATTACCCCTTGAACCCAGTACTGCCCCTAATCCTACCCTGAACCCACTACAGCCTTTGTCCCTTCTGCACCCACTGCAGCTCATATGACTCCTCTGCACACATTAAAACACCTATTCCTCCCCTGCACCCACTGAAGCCACCTCTACCCAAGCACTCACTACAACCCAATTTAGCCCCTATAATCCCTGCACCCACTACAGCTCTTATGACCCCTGCACCTACTACAGCCACTGCACCCACTACAACCCCTATAATGCCCTGTAACCACTGCAGGCCCTATTCCCCTGCTCCCACTACAACCTTTATCCTTCCCATGCACCCACTAGAGCCCCTATTCCTCACCTGCACTCATTAAAGCAGTTAAACCCCCTTCCTCCACCCTGGTACCTATCACCCCATTGCACTTATTAAAGCATCTGTTAATTCCTGCACCCATTACAGCCCCTATTACCACCCCACCCATCCCCTATACATCCCCTGCACCCACAGTCCCTATCTATCCCCTCCACCCACTATAGCCTCTGCCCCCTTGCACCTTATGCAGCCCCTATGCATCCTCTATGCATCCCCCAAACTACAAAAGCCCCTAATAATCCATGCATCCACGAATGCCTCTATTACCCCTGCACCCACTACAACCCCTGTGCCCTCTGCAGCCACTACAGCCTCATTTACCCCCTTACCCCCACTCATGGCCAGATTAAGAGTCCAGTGGGCCTGGTGCTGACAATCATAATGGGCCGAATTACAAAATCTTAACGATCAAAAACACCAACAGTCATACCTTCCACAAGTCATGTATCTTGAGCTGGTGATGGAGGGAAACTCACAAGATATAGCCAGGGCCAGATTAAGAGCCCAGTGGGCTTGGTGCTGACAATTATGACGGGCCTAATAACAGAATCATATCAACCAAAAACAGTAAAACACTCCCAAGCATCATGTATCTGATAGAGATGGTGCTGGAGAGAAAAAAACAGCAGCTATAAGAAAACACATACCCTAGGCTAATCTCTCTCTAATTTATGTTTTCATTTTTTAAGTAAATCCATAACCCCTAACAGCAGTGTCCAGTCAGGCATGAAGTCCATGGGCATGGTAAAAGGGTGTGCCACTGACACAAATCACGTAACCTGCCAAAAGGGGCGAACATGCCCAAAAAGAGGACATGTCTGCCCAAAGAATTAGAAGGCCAGTCTGGCATGAATGCATGTCAGGCTGCCTGCCAATCATGCAGCTGGCCAACTAAGGGCATACTATGCAGACAGCACCCTGAGCTTGGCATAAATGCATCTAATGATGCGTTCACTCAACGCTTTCTAAGTACTGTTCCCTAGCACTCGCTGGTCCACTTGTCTCCTTACCTTCTTATTAGCAGGAGAAGCTCCTGGTATATAGTCTGTGAAGGAGAAAAGCTGTATGTAGTGAGTGTAGAAGAAAGGGAACATGCCACAGTGTTAGAGAGACCAAAGTCAGCATTACCTTAAAGGATCACAAGAGGGTCAGGATTACAAACATGAATTCATGACCCTATAGTATTAACACCACCATCTAGCCCCCCTGGGCCCCTCATGCCTCCATAAATATAGAAAAATCTTACTATATTCTAGCCTGAAGCTGTAACTCTGCATGCTGTTAGACTCATAAAAACAAGCAGTCTGCTGACATCATTAGAAGTGGTGGCCTGATCCAATCACAGTGCTTCCCCATAGGATTGGCTGAGACTGACAAAGAGGCAGATCAGGGTCAGAGCCAGCATGATTCAAACACAGCCCTGGCCAATCAGCATCTCTTTATAGAGATGAATTGAATTAATGAATCTCTATGAGGAAAGTTCAGTGTCTGCATGCAGAGGGTGGAGACACTGATGTTTGGATGCATTTTAGGCAGCCATGACCCAGGAAGGATCTCTAACAGTCATCTTAGGAGTAGTCAGTGAAGTTATCACTAGGCTGTAATGTAAAGACTGCATTTTCTCGGAAAAGACAGTGTTTACAGCAAAAAGCCTGACGGTAATGATTCTACTCACAAGAACAAATTCAATAAGCTGTAGTTGTTCTGGTGACTATAGTGTCCCTTTAACTATATTCATTGTCAGCCAGTCCACACAAGTTTTGTTCCCATACATCCCTCTTAAGTTTCCATACTTAAGTAAGAGTATGTAAAAAGTAGTTAGGGTTGCCACCTTTCTTGGAAAAACATACCGGCCTTACTAATTTGCATAATTAAATATGTATGGGTGACATCACATGATGTAAATCACAAGGAGTGACATAAGAGAAAATTCTGTAAAATCACCAAAAACTACTTAGTTTGATTCTGCTGTATAGATGGATTCCTCCCAGTGCCCCCATGTCTCCCAGTGCCCCCATGTGTCGATTACTCCAAGTCTCAGTGTTCCTATGTATCAGTGTCTCAGCGCCCCATGTCTCCCAGTGTCCCCTAGTGTCGTGTCCCCGGGTCTCCCAGTGATCCTATGTATCACAGTGTCTCAATGCCCGATGTCTCCCTGTGTCCCGATGTATCCCAGGGTCCCCATGTCACTAGGACACTAGAAAGACGGGGAGACTTGGGGACACAGGGAGACCTAGGGACACGGAGACACCAGTGACACTGGGAGACTAGGTGACTCTGGCTGGGACACATGGGGACAATGGGAAAATAGGGGACACTTGAAGACATGGGGACACAGACACCAGGGACACAGACACTAGAGACACTGGCTGGGGGACATGGGGACATTGAGACATGGGGGCACTGGGAGACATGGGGACACTGAGACACCAGGGCCACAGACACTAGGGACACTAGCTTGGAGACATTGTGACACTTGAGGCACTGAGAGACATGGAGGCACTAGGAGACATGGGGACAGTGAGACACTGGCAGACTGGGGGCACTAGGAGACTAGGGGTCACTGAGACACCAGGGACACTGGCTGGGAGACATGGGGACACTGTGTCCCCATGTGTCTGTTTCATAATGTCTCCCAATGTCCCTTAGTGTCTCAGTGAATGTCTCCTTGCAGCCTTTCCCCCCCCATCCCTTACTTCCCTGAGCTGTAGGCTGTCTCTGCAGGCTGGGAGTTGCTGTCTGGACTCACTGTAGCTGCACCCCTGCAGATCAGTGAGTATAGATAGGCAGGGAGGGATATGCTGGAACTTCCTATCCCTGCCTGTCTCCACACACACAGTGACCCCTACTGGCCAGTGCTGGTATTGCAGAGTAATCTCTTGTTTATACTGAGAAAAATACCAGCATTTGTAATGCCAGTATCCCTGCAATATTGACACTAGCCAGGCAGCCTCAAATACTGGCTGTGCCAATAATATAAAAGCCAGGTGGAATCCCCCTAAGAGTAGTGTGTGAAAAAAAAA
>OW240914.1:313600030-313618957 GCA_933207985.1 Pelobates cultripes
CTGTGTATGATGTGTGTGAGAGTGCTGTGTGTAAATGTGTGTTGGGGGTAAATAAAAAACTAAGGGGGTGGGGGGGGTAAATAAAGAAATTTAAAAAAAAAAACCTAAGTAGGCATTAAATCCCCCCTCCCACTTACCTTTAGCCTGGGAGGGGGGACCGGCATGGTGGTAGCTGGGAGGAGGGGGACCGGCACACGCCCGCCATCATCCTCGGTGGTCGAGGAGGAGGAACCCCCACTCATGGCTAGAAGCTCACTCGCGAGATCCGGTCGTTGCCATGGCAACGCGCCGGATCTCGCGAGAGGAACCCGGCGGAGCTGCAAGATAGAGCTCCGCCGGGTCCTCTCCCTCCCTCCCCAGCCGCAGGTCTATTTAAATGGGCCGGTGAGGAGCTCTTTGATCTCCCCACCGGCCCTCCGTGGAAGACAGCGGGGCCGGCGCTCGGATAGTGCCGGCCCTGCATAGACCGGCAGGGGAGATCCTGGGACCTCCCCTGCCGGCCTCGGCCCCACGGCCACCGCGGCCCACCGGGCATTTGCCCGCTGTGCCCGATGGCCAGTCCGGGCCTGTCCCCTAGTGTCGTGTCCCCGGGTCTTCCAGTGATCCTATGTATCACAGTGTCTCAATGCCCCATGTCTCCCTGTGTCCCCATGTATCCCAGGGTCCCCATGTCACTAGGACACTAGAAAGACGGGGAGATCTGGTGACACGGGGAGACACCAGTGACACTGGGAGACTAGGGGACTCTGGCTGGGACACATGGGGACAATACGAAAATAGAGGACACTTGAAGACATGGGGACACAGACACCAGGGACACAGACACTAGAGACACTGGCTGGGGGACATGGGGACATTGAGACATGGGGGCACTGGGAGACATGGGGACACTGAGACACCAGGGCCACAGACACTAGGGACACTAGCTTGGAGACATGGGGACATTGTGACACTTGAGGCACTGAGAGACATGGAGGCACTAGGAGACATGGGAACAGTGAGACACTGGCAGACTGGGGGCACTAGGAGACTAGGGGTCACTGAGACACCAGGGACACTGGCTGGGAGACATGGGGACACTGTGTCCCCATGTGTCTGTTTCATAATGTCTCCCAATGTCCCTTAGTGTCTCAGTGTATGTCTCCTTGCAGCCTTTCCCCCCATCCCTTACTTCCCTGAGCTGTAGGCTGTCTCTGCAGGTGGGAGTTGCTGTCTGGACTCTCTGTAGCTGCTCCCCTGCAGATCAGTGAGTATAGATAGGCAGGGAGGGATATGCTGGAACTTCCTATCCCTGCCTGTCTCCACACACAGTGACCCCTACTGGCCAGTGCTGGTATTGCATAGTAATCTCTTGTTTATACTGAGAAAAATACCAGCATTTGTATTGCCAGTATCACTGCAATATTGGCACCAGCCAGGCAGCCTCAAATACTGTCTGTGCTAATAAAATAAAAGCCAGGTGGAATCCCTAAGAGTAGTGTGTGAAAAAAAAATGTAAAAAAAAAAAAATTTTTTTTTTTTTTTTTTTTTAAATCAATGGGCCTATTCCATGGGCCTGGGCCTGGAGCTGCAGCTCCATCAGCCCCTATGTTAATCCGGTGTTCTATCAGTCTGGTATACTCCGTCAGATTGCTATACCCACGTCACTTCCGGGGAGGGGAATCAGCTGTCTCCTGTGCTGCACATGCGTGCTAGCACTCCTGCTACTACTCCACAGCAAGGTCCTGGAAGGTAAGTAAAACTAGTTTTACACTTTCATTATAGTTAGTGCATTCACTAAGCTTAGGCACACGGGACATTTAGGGTTAAGTGAGGGTACAAATTAGGGTTAGGTAAGTGCTTCTAACCTCTCTCACACTCTATTCTTACCCTAACCCTTGGGGTAAGGGTTAAAATAAAGTGTGAGAAATCACTATTTAGTGATATTCCCCTAATGTGAAATATCACTAAATAGGAACAAGTCCCTAATCCTAACCCTAATTTGAACCCTAGCATTAACCCTAAATGTCCCATGTCCTAAGCTTAGTGAATGCACTAACTATAATGAAAGTGTAAAACTAGTTTTACTTACCTTCCAGGACCTTGCTGTGGAGTAGTAGCAGGAGTGCTAGCACGCATGTGCAGCACAGGATCCAGCTGATTCCCCTCCCCGGAAGTGACGTGGGTATAGCAATCTGACGGGGTATACCAAACTGATAGAACACCGGCCCTGGCCATATCCAGGCCCTCCAGGTAACACTATCTCCCAAAGTCCTGGAGACAGCTAATATGTCTTCCAGCCTACAGCCTATCGTCATCGCCTTCGAAGCCATAGCGCCTCTGACTGAATGAGAGGAGAAAACCGTGGTATCAATTCCAGCTGAGGATAACAACCATTTGGGAGTAGGTGTAGACACTGGTAGGTGAGGTCTCTTGAATGAGATGAATAATGGGCCATCTTGTGACGGGCGCAACTCATATTCCTTCAGACATAAAATCTGGCACAGATTCGGATGTCCTGATAATTTAGGGTAAAAGACGTTCTTGGTCGCAGACTTCGTCCTTCGTGAGATATCAAAGGATACTCCTTCTGGGGTGAACACCCAGGCCTGCCAATCCAAAGCTCTGATGTCAGATACTTGTTTGCAGGAGAGCAAACAAAACAGCATGAGTAATTTGGCCGATAATTGTTTCAAAGATAATTCAGCGTTTAGTAGCCAGTTGTCTAGTAGTTTGAAAATCACATTCATGTCCCAAAATGATCCATACTTAGGTTTTGGGGTGTGTGAAAAATGAATACCCTTGAGTAGGCGGCAGATCACTGGGTTTTGCCCGATTGGAAGACAATCTAAACCTTTATCTCCTGCCGAGATTGCTGACTGGTATAGGATGACGGTACGAAAGGCCTTGCCTGATTCGAACAGGTGCGTAAAAAATTCCACACAATCTTCACAGTAGCTGATATAGGATCCACTGACCGTTCCAGGCCCCAATCAGACCACATTTTCCATGCTGTGTGATAGGAATGCCGCGTTCCTGATGCCCAAGCATTTGCCAGGAGTTGGGCAGTTGTTTGTGAAACATCTGTGATTTCCCAGGGTCCCCAGAAACGAGCCATGCAGTGTGTACTTTGTCCTCTGGGTGGCCGCCATTCGTGAGATGAACTCGTGGTGGCCATCTTAAACTCCCGAACAGTGGTGTTTTGCAGTCGAGTGTCTGGAACCCAAATCGGACACTCGGTTAGGCAAACATCGCTGAGACCTCCATACTGCCGCTAATTCGTGTAAAAACTACCGAACGGCTCCCCGTTCAGTAGAAAGAACCCCACGAACAAGGGGATTTACCCGAATCCTCCCCAGTTCTCATAACCCAAGCCATTCGTGTGTTTCATTCCCTTTTCTGTGACCGACCGCAGGGCCAAAATGTATGGAACCCTTTTCGGCTGTCAACTCCAGCGAAGTCGTTTTTTTTAGTACCTCCAGGAATTTCCCGAACCCCTTGTCCGATCTCGGTGATTTTTGGATATGTGTCTCACCCAGATCAGGGCTACCAGGGGATGTAATATTTAAAGGGGTACCTGTAGCGGAGGAGCAGGAGTTAATCCAATAGCTCTCCGCTGGGAACAAAGATTCAGCATACAAAGTCACAGGAACACAGCATAATCCACCTCCCCAAGGACTAGACGACACATAGTCTGGGAGTCAACTGCCAGCTTTATTCACAGGTCTTCTTTTATGCATTTCTCCCATGCAAGGGAGGTAACTTTCATAATTATTACAGTAGCCAATTGTAACACGGTCACCTCCCATCCCTCTCCTCCCCTTAGATTAGCACTTAAACAGATTAGTGGGGACAGAGTTTTCCCCACTTTCTGGATGTCCCCTAAATACAGGGGGTACAGGGACAAATAAGGGGTCCCCTGGTAGGTCTGCGAGCAACATACTCGAAATTCACCCAGATTGGACCAGGGGTTCGGGAGTTATAGAAAGTTAAAGATTTGACTGACCGCAGGGACTCAGTAGCCGAAAACAGTTCCATGAATTCTGGCCCTGCAGTCGGTCTATTTTAGTGAATGAAAAATCCCGAACAGCTTAGCCATCCATGCGCCTGCTAGCATTCATATGAATCCCCTCGTTTAGGGGATTCTATCTACCGAACGCCGGGGCGTTCGTGTGTTTAATTTGTGCTGTCGGAGCATGCTGGAGGTCTTAGCAGTACTTGGTTAGTCGAATGCCTGGTTTGAGTTCCAGGCGTTCGACCAAGTACCGCTGTTCGTGCGTAAGATGGCCGCCGCCACGTGTTCGGTAGGCGAAATGGCGGCCACACATGCAGGTACTTAATTCCCTTCGCAACATTGTATCGTTCAGGTGGTCTCCCGTTCGGTAGTTTCAGGCATTCGCATAAAAAACAGTAAAATAGCATTAAAGTCTGTTCGTGCAGTTATTCACTTGGTTTAGCACCCATTCGCATAGAATAATTAGTCCAAGTGGCAGGGTTTGCCACAGTACCCCTATGTTTAGGGGTACATCCAGAAAACAAGGGGAACTGTGTCCTGCATAATGGGATTATGTGTCATACTAAGGGGAGGGGATGTGTGGGTGGCAACTCGTGTATGATTGGTGTATTGTGTAATTACTGTAAATCCTTTCCTTGCATGGGAGAAAGCTTTAAAAGAAGGTTGTGTGATTAAAAGTTAAGTTCTGCTCCTGATGCTGTGTGTCGTCCAGTCACTGGGATTGATGTTGGGATATTATTGGATTGTCTTGCCTGCTGGAATTGTTGCCTTATGGATTTTTAATACTTGTTCCTGAGCCCCACTGGGATCTTGAGTGGAGATAACCTGTGGAATATCAGCTCTCCGCTACATTCAGTCTGGATGCAAAGAGGTCCACACGTTGGGGCCCCCAGAGGTGGGTAATGTTTTTGAATATAGAAGGTTCAAGTCTCCAATCTCCCATGTCCCTCAGGTAATGGGAGTTCCAGTGTGCCATATAATTCTCCAGACCTGGTATGTGCTCTGCAGTCACGGAGATGCTGTGTTGTAGACAATAATTCCAGAAGTCTTGAGCCAATACTGCTAAGATTTGTGATTTGGTGCCCCCCAGATGATTGATGTAGCAGATGGCAGAAATGTTGTCTAGTTTGAGGAGGATCGAACAGAAGATGACCTTTGGAGAGAGACTGTGAATGGCAAACGAGGCTGCCAGCAGCTTGTGGCAAACCTAGCCACTCGGACTATAACTGGACACTATGCCTTTAAGGGTTGCCTATAGGTCTGGAGAGAGATGCATTGTACCTGTATGTGCCTGTTTCATGTATTCCCTGCATTGCCTGTACTATCTGTTCCGCCGAATGCAAATGGCGGTTTGTATGGGGATTCCCGTTCGTTTCGCGAACGGCACTTTGGAGGGCCGTTCGTGAAACGAATGCGATACCCCCTAATAGCCCACACACTTAGAGGCGTGTGGCGCTAGTTAACCGATTGCAACATTGTTGCAATCGGTTATTAGAGGCTCTCCTGGGTGGCCGTCGTTCGACTACCGACCATGCGGCGGGCGGCCATCTTGGATCCCTGGTTCATCAGCGGGTTCGTGTCGTCGAACGCATAGCATTCCCAACAGTTATTCGACGGCACGAACACCGTTAAGCCTCCAGGACGTTCGGGAGTTTCAGGACCAGGTTCATTAAAGACAATCGGTTCTTTTCATGTGTTTTGAAAGAAAGTTATTTTCTGTGCGGCGTTCGGTTATTTTAGCTGGGATCTGAGCGGCAATCTCACGAATGATGCGCCCAGACCCCAGCTATCTACCGAACGTCCATTCGTGTAAATCCACCGTATATTGTACCAACTGTGGATTTTTGTGTGAATTGCCGGTTCTGCTGCACGAGGGGATAATCCCCTTAACGGTGCATTCTGGGAGGATGATCCCTCTCGTGCAGCGGTGCCTGATGGGAGAAATATGTAGTACAGTAAGTCCCCCATGTAGTCCCCTCCTGTACAACCCCTGTAATGTCTGTTTGGAAACCCCTTGCATGGGGAATTGCATAAATACTGTGACCTGTGATTAAAAACCTCAGTTGACTCCCAGCCTATGTGTCGTCTAGTTCTTGGGAAGGAAGGGTTACTGCAGTGCTGTTTGGATTATTGTATGCTGATTCCCTGGATTATCCTTTGTTGTTCCTGTTACCCAGCGGAGATATCGTGGATCATACTGCCTCTCCGCTACAATTGGTGGCAAGCGGTGGGATTGAATTTACACAGCAAAGCAACGTTCGGCAGATTTTTAAACGAATCAAGGAACAAGCATTCGGGAATTAGCGCATTCGAATAAACCTCACGAACAGCAGGTGAATGGGAACAGATTACACCCTGCTAAAACGGAGCACATTAAAGGAGCTGCTGGAAGCAAGAGGAGCAATCGCCAGTAACAAGGCAAAGGCTGTCCTAATTACGGAGCTCATGGAAGGAGACAGAGCCGCAGCTGCTGCAGCACCTCAAATGGAGGGACAAAACAACGAATTTACAGCGGAATTCCGAGCACGACTGGCTTTATTTCCTGAACCACCATCTACAGAAATGTTTAACCGGCTGTTCGCCGATGTACAGGAGTACATTATGGCTAGGGGGCCGCCAGGAAACCAGCAAGCCAGAGAAAGAGCCGCAACGCCAATCCATAGTTTCCCAGGGAAAACCAAAATCCCATATCAAGCCTTCAAAAGCTATGTGGAGACAGAGGGTGGCGTTGACGACTATTTACAGGATTTCGAGAGACTGTGTTTGCTGCACGAGATTAATGATGCAGACAGAGTACCCCTACTAGCAGGGAGATTATCTGGGCGAGCCGCCGAAGCGTACCGGGCAGTACCAGACGAGGATAGTAGAGACTACGCTAAAGTAAAACGGGCCATCCTAGCCCGGTATGCCATCACCTCAGAGGCATACCGAAAGAAGTTTCGGGACATTAAAAAACCCAGTAAGGACACCCATGTGGAGTGGGCGCACCAGCTACAACGAGCTGAGGGTGGCTGGAGGCCGCCCAAGTTGATACATTGGAGGGTCTGTTCCAGCTAATGGTACTGGAACAATTCTTCAATGGCGTCCCGACCTACCTACAAAACTGGATCCGGGACAGGAAGCCACACACCCTGCAGGAAGCGGCTAATATGGCAGACGATTTCCAGGACAATCGGAGAGATCAACCCATACCAACCCGAGCCACCATCCCCCCTACAACGGCCAGCCTTCCAGGGGGCCCCGCAACGTACCAGCGACCAGGGGTAAATCAGAATTCCTACCCCCCCAGATATTCAGCACGTCCACCAATCCGGTGCCATACCTGCAACCAACAGGGGCACATCCAGAGAGACTGCCCACGGAACCGGCCTCGACCTAGCTGGAATAACGCCGCCCCGAGCAACCGTGCCGCAGTCCACTGCCTACAGGCCGAATCCGACCAAAATCTGGAGTTGGGGACGACCCGGGAGGAACCTCTCGGTACTCTACACGAGGTGAACCCTATCCAGGCCGCCTCCGATAACCGCCAAGGGCACCGCCAGGAAGTACACATGGAAGGGAGGAAAGTACAAGGACTTCGTGACTCGGGAGCCACCCTAACTCTAGTACGCAGTCATCTGGTACCAAAGCCCAAGCTCACGGGGGACTGTGTGGCTGTGCGGGTGGCTGGGGGAGCCATTTACAAAGTACCCACGGCCAAGGTGCACTTGAATTGGGGAGCGGGGCACGGGAATGTATATGTGGGGATGATGCAAGACTTGCCAGCGGATGTGATTTTGGGCAACGATTTGGGGGAGCTGACTTCGGCTTTTGTTCCCCAGCCCACCGTACAAGAAGCATACCCGGTTGTGACCCGGCAACAGGCCCGCACCACTGCACCAGTCGAACACTCTGAGGCTCAGGTAAGCAATGACCCTCCCCTACCCCCTACCCTGCCCTGGGCCAATTCCCTAGAGTTCGGGGCCGAAGTAGCCCTAGATCCTTCGTTACAGGTGTACAAAGACCGCATGGATAAAAATCAAGCTGGGTTAGAGGGGGAAAGATATATCTGGGACAAGGGGCTACTATATCGGCACGCAGAGAAGGTAGTGTCCGGGTCAATACCGTTGCCCATTAAACAGCTAATAGTGCCTCGGAAGTATAGGTTAGAGCTGTTACGCATAGCCCATGATATCCCCCTGTCTGGACACCTAGGCATCAGTCGGACCAAGCACAGGCTGACCCAAAATTTCTTTTGGCCAGGTATTTCCCAGGATATTAAGCGGTATTGTCAGACCTGCGATACCTGCCAAAGGGTAGGCAAGAGGGGAGACAGATACAAAGCCCGACTACGGTCTCTGCCCATCATTGAAGAACCATTCAGTAGGGTGGCAGTAGACATTATAGGTCCCCTCGCAAAACCCAGCCCCTCCGGCAAGAAGTATGTCCTAACTGTGGTGGACTACGCCACCCGGTACCCCGAGGCAGTGGCCCTAACGAACGTACACGCAGAAAAGGTAGCCGAGGCCCTGATGAGGATATTCACCCGGGTAGGATTTCCCCGGGAGATTATCTCCGATAGAGGCACCCAGTTTACTGCGGAAGTGACCCATCAGCTCTGGAAAATATGTGGGATACAACAAATCCTCAACTCCCCATATCACCCCCAGTCCAATGGGCTCTGTGAACGATTTAACGGAACCCTGAAACAAATGATCCGCACGCTCATGGACACCCAAAAGGACTGGGAGCGGTTCTTACCCCACCTACTGTTCGCGTATCGAGAAGTGCCACAAGAATCCACCGGATTCTCTCCGTTCGAATTATTATTCGGGAGGAGAGTAAGGGGACCTCTTGACTTGATACGGGAACACTGGGAGGGAGACGAAACCGTTAATGGCACCCCTATCTTACCATATGTGCTCGAGTTCCGGGAACGCCTGGAGAGGCTAACCCAGACCGTCCGAGACAATCTCCAGGTAGCGCAACAACGACAGCGCCGATGGTATGATAAGGGAGCCAGGGACCGCAGCTTTCAGGTGGGGCAGAAAGTCCTAATCCTGCGACCCGCCCACAAAGATAAGCTGCAGGCTTCCTGGCAGGGCCCATACAAGGTGGTGGAACAGATCTGTGACACCACCTATGTGATCGGCCCGGTTACAGGCACGGGAGGCAAACGCATGCTCCATGTGAACATGCTCAAGCCGTATCACGAACGCACTGAGGAGGTCACCGCAATCTGTGCCCCTGCCACGGAAGATTTTGACAACCTACCTCTACCCGATCTCCTAGACCAAGAGGGCCAGAGCGGAGATCTGGGAGAGGTACAGTTAGGAGAAAGATTAAATACCCAAGAACGGGCCCAGGTACAAAAGTTGCTTCGGGAAAAGAAGGCCACGTTTTCCAATTTACCCGGCTATACCCCGTTGGCTACCCATAAGGTAGAAACGTTAGATTCGACCCCCTTGCGCCAACCCCCCTACCGCACTCCAGAAGCAGTCAAGGAGAATATGCGCAAGGAAATTGAGGAGATGATTCAGCTAGGAGTAATAGAGCACTCTGACAGCCCCTGGGCCTCCCCGGTAGTACTGGTGCCGAAACGGGACGGGACGACCCGTTTCTGCGTAGACTACCGACGGCTCAACGATAAAACGACCTCTGACGCATATCCCATGCCCCGAATAGACGAACTCCTCGACAAAATGGCCAGGGGTCAGTACCTAACCACTATAGACTTATGCAAGGGGTACTGGCAGATTCCCTTAGCGGACGACGCCATCCCTAAGTCGGCTTTTGTCACCCCGTTTGGCCTGTATCAGTTTAAGGTCATGCCATTCGGGATGAAAAACGCTCCAGCTACCTTCCAGAGAATGGTGGACAGACTGTTAGATGGGTTCCAGGAGTATGCCTGCGCGTATCTAGATGATATCGCCATATTCAGCCACTCCTGGCACGAACATCTGGTTCACATAGGAGCCATTCTAGACCGAATCCGAGAGGCCGGACTGACCCTAAAACCCAGCAAATGTCATATCGGTATGGCGGAAGTCCAGTATCTGGGACACCGGGTAGGGAGTGGGCAACAGAAACCCGAACCTGCTAAAATAGAGGCAGTCGCCCAATGGCCTACCCCTCGCACCAAGACCCAAGTGCTCGCTTTTTAGGGACCGCCGGGTATTACCGGAAGTTTGTGGCCAACTATAGCGCCCTCGCCAAACCCCTCACAGACCTGACCCGCAAGAACCTCCCTAAGTTAGTAGTCTGGGCCCCAGAGTGTGAGCAGGCGTTCCAACAGCTCAAGACGGCGCTGGTTAATTCTCCTGTACTTTCTGCTCCTGATCCAACTAAACGCTTTCTCGTCCACACAGACGCTTCTATGTTTAGATTGGGAGCAGTACTGAGCCAAGTTGGACCCGACGGCGGCGAGCACCCCGTAGCTTACCTAAGCCGAAAACTTTTACCCAGGGAAGTAAGCTACGTCGCCATTGAAAAGGAGTGCCTGGCTGTGGTGTGGGCCCTCAAGAAGTTGCAACCCTACTTATACGGGCAACCCTTCACTTTACTCACGGATCACAACCCGTTGGTGTGGCTGAACAGGGTGTCCGGAGACAATGCCAGGCTGCTGCGCTGGAGTTTGGCGATGCAGCCTTTTGACTTTACTATCCACTACCGCCCTGGGAAGCAGAATGGCAACGCCGACGGGTTGTCTAGACAAACCGACTTGGAGCCGTGATTCGTGAGTACTCCTCCGGACATCCCCAAGCCGATCCGTTGGGATCAGACTGTGGCAAACCTAGCCACTCGGACTATAACTGGACACTATGCCTTTAAGGGTTGCCTATAGGTCTGGAGAGAGATGCATTGTACCTGTATGTGCCTGTTTCATGTATTTCCTGCATTGCCTGTACTATCTGTTCCGCCGAATGCAAATGGCGGTTTGTATGGGGATTCCCGTTCGTTTCGCGAACGGCACTTTGGAGGGCCGTTCGTGAAACGAATGCGATACCCACTAATAGCCCACACACTTAGAGGCGTGTGGCGCTAGTTAACCGATTGCAACATTGTTGCAATCGCTGCCAGAGGCTCTCCTGGGTACCGCCGCCTCACTCATCAATTGCGCGGCGGGCGGCCATCTTGGATCCCGGTTCATCAGCGGTTCGTGTCGCCAACGCATAGCATTCTAACAGTTATTCGGACGGGCACTAACACCGCTAAGCCTCCAGGACGCTCGAGTTTCTAGGACCAGGTTCATTAAAAGACAATCGGTTCTTTTCATGTGTTTCAGAAAGAAAGTTATTTTTCTGTGCGGCGTTTCGAAGTTATTAGAGTTTTGTAGCTGGGATCTGAGCTGCAATCCTACCTAATGATGCTTCAGGACCCCAAAGCTATCTACCTAACGCCCATTCGTGTAAATCCACCTATATTGTACCAACTGTGGATTTTGTGTGAATTAGCCGTAGCCCTTGCTGCACGAGGGGATAATCCCCTTAACGGTGCATTCTGGGAGGATGATCCCTCTCGTGCAGCGGTGCCTGATGGGAGAAATATGTAGTACAGTAAGTCCCCATGTAGTCCCCTCCTGTACAACCCCTGTAATGTCTGTTTGGAAACCCCTTGCATGGGGAATTGCATAAATACTGTGACCTGTGATTAAAACCTCAGTTGACTCCCAGCCTATGTGTCGTCTAGTTCTTGGGAAGGAAGGGTTACTGCAGTGCTGTTTGGATTATTGTATGCTGATTCCCTGGATTATCCTTTGTTGTTCCTGTTACCCAGCGGAGATATCGTGGATCATACTGCCTCTCCGCTACACAGCTCCAGGCAATTGATATGCTGAATGGATTCGTCTGTGGACCATCTGCCTCCGGTGGATATGGGACCGCAACGCACGCCCCAGCCATGTAAGCTCGCATTCAGTGGCGTACACATGACCCATGGGGCCCCGGTGCGAAAATTGATCCGTGGCCCCCCCCGCACGTGCGGGCCGAACCGCAACACATGGCGGTGGGCACCTGGTCGCAGAGGTTACAGGGCTGCGACCCTTGCGACCGCGATATGTTAGCCAGTGCATGCAGATGCACACTCACTTAAAGGACCACTACAGACCCCCAGATCATATCAGCTCAATGAAGTTGTCTGGGTGTCAGGTCCCTCTATTTTTAACCCTGCAGCTGAAAACATAGCAGTTTCAGAGAAACTGCTATGTTTCACTGAGGGTTAATCCAGCCTCTAGTGGCTGTCTCACTGACAGCCGCTAGAGGAGCACACTGAATGTCCATAGGAAAGCATTGATTAATGCTTTCCTATGGGCGGTTTGAATGCGTGCGCGGTCGCATTCGGAGCTGACAGATCCCCAGCGCCAAGGGAGTCCGGCGCTGGAGAAAGGTAAGTGCTGAAGACACACACTCACTTACAAACGCATACACACTAGCTAACAGACACGCATTTAGTGACAGAGACACACTCAGCGACAGACATAATACACACTCACTTACAAAACATACACTCTCATTGACAAACACACACTCACTAACAGACATCAAACAGACTCACTAACACACACACACACACTCAGTAAGACACACACAGTAACACACTCACTGACACTCACTAGCAGACACACACACTAACACTCACTCTAACACTCACTCTCACACACACTAACACACACACACACTCTAACACACACTCTCACACACACTCTCACACACACACACAATCTAACACACTCACACACTCTAACACTCACACACACACTAACACTCACACTCACTCTAACACTCACTAGCAGACACACACACTAACACTCACTCTAACACACACTAACACACTCTAACACTCACACTAACACGTTTTTTTTTTAATGTTATCCCTCCAGCCTCCTTACCTTTTGGAGTGCTGGGGGGATTCCCTGGGGTCTAGTGGTACTGCTGGGCTCCTGGGCGGGTGGCCGGTCGGGCAGGCGTGTGCATGAGGGAGCACTCAGTGCTTCCTCTTCGGCTCCCTCGCACGCCGCGTAGGTATGCCGGCGCCGGAAGATGACGTCATCTTCCGGCTCCGGTATCAGTGCGGTGCACGAGGGAGCCGAAGAGGAAGCACTGAGTGCTCCCTCGCGCACACGCCTGCCCGACCGGCCACCCACCTTCCGGGTGTCAGCAGGGCCAACCTCGGGTGGCCCTGGGGTGGTCGGCTCCTGGGCCCCCCAGGGGAAGAGGCTGGCCCTGTGGGTACATACCGGGTCGCAGGGGCGGCCGGGCCCCCTGGTGGGCCGGGCCCGGTTGCAGCCACGACCCCTGCGACCCTGGGTTGGATCCAAATATCGCTCAGAATTCGTCTGACCCTGTTACGTCTGACAGCGCAGACATTTGGGCTGCTTTGGCCGTTGTGGATGCAAATTGCTTCCCTGCAAGGTCCTCGCCTTGAGAAATCTCGTCCTCATAAGGATCAGAGTATGGCTCATCTGATCCCTCCTCCTCACTTTTGTCCGAATCGGACATCATATCTTGGACCCTCGCCTGTTTCCAATTTCTGGCTGCTTTTGCCCGGCCAGTGGCTCATTTGCGTGGTTGTTGCGTGGTATCATAGACAGCCTGAGGCGTGTCAGTCAAACCAGGGGTCTCTTGGGTGTGAGGAGGGACACTGTCTACTACTTGTTTCAGAGAGATTGAAGATATAAATAAAACCACTCAAGGAATCTAGATTTATTTCCTTGATTTTTCTTAAAGGTACAGTACCACAAATTATTTCTGCAGTTGTGTTCCTCTATTTTTTCTATTTTCAGCTGAAGCCTACACTACTTTATATAAATATATAGTTTTTGTGGCAATTTTGTTTTCTCTAATGGCTATTAAGCGAACAAGGCTAACATACCAAATTCTAACATTTCTCTACATTGAAAATGTATTTTAATCTTTGTATTTTGTGACCTGTAACTACCAAAAACCTAGATATATGATGTACTTTGTAAAATCAGTACATATTGTTGAATTTATTTTTAATTACTTTTCTTATGCTGCACTAATTATGCAGCATTATTACTGCCAACACTGTAATTTTTTTGTTTTTTTAATATTAAATGATAATTTGTATATGTCACATTAAAGCTCTTTTTGTCCTTTCAAACAGAGCAATACATGGTAAAGATGGAAATTGGAGTTGTCATTAAAAATGTCAAAATAGTGTTCTCAAGCAAAATAAAATCATTGGGTTAACGTAGTTCATTGAAGGGATGCATTTAATATCCAGGAACAAATTTTAGGGAAGTAGGAAGACAATCTAATGGTGAAATGGACACAAACATGGCCCAAGTTTGTAGCCACGGCTACTATACACCTCAAATGAAGATACCCAAGACTCAACTGTAGGAAATCTATGAAAGAAAGATATCTTTTATAAGCTGTTTTCCTGGCACTATAGGCTCCTGCAGTGCTCCCCATGGTGCTAAAGGGGTTAAAACGCCTTCATGAACCCAGCGCAGATATCCCTTGATGCTGGGTCAGGCTCTGCCCACGCCGACGTCAGCCGGCTGGGGAGACCTAAAGCACATACGCGGCAATGGCAGCAATCTGACGCTGGAGGTCCTAATGCAGAGCATAAAAACTGTACATGTGAGATACTGTTGCACTCGTGAGACTTCGGTGAACACAAATATGAGCGTTTTAAAACAATAAAACTTGTAATGATGATATCATCAGTGAAAAACAAAATATGAAAACTAACTTTGGCTAGTGTTTGTGACTAAGTGGCTACTACAAAAGACTGGACTTACCCAATTCTGAATATCCTGGGTTGTCTACTTTTGTGAATGGTATGCCATGGTGGGGTTAATTTTCATTCCTGGATTGCCATACAGTCCCAAAGGCAGCATAGGCCCAGCAAACCAACCTGGCAAATTTCATTGTGTAAAAATAAAAAAGGGGAAGAAAGCCCTATATTTAACCCTGTAACTCTCCAAAACCCCATAAAACATGTACATCAAGCATGTCAAACTCACGGCCCATAATACATATTTTTTTCCGGCCCAGCGAGCCGCAATTTTTCCATGCTTACTAAAGCAGAGCTGGCACCTGCTCTCCCCACATTGCATGTGCCTACTCTGCTACAATTTACCCGGCTGGGGAGAAGAGGTTGCTGGTGGCAGCGAGGGAGCACAGTCTTCCTGCTCCCTCGCGCGCCCTCTGTAGTGATGCCGGGTGCTGGAATATGACGTCACCTGGCATCACTATACTGCACGCGTGAGGGAGCAGGAAGACTGAACTCCCGAGAGAAGCTCAAGAAAAGGACCCATACCAGCTTCCCAAGGTAGGGAGCAATAAATAAAATGATGTGAGTGTGTGTAAATGTCTGTGTCTGTCTTTATGTGTGTGTCTGTCAGTTAGGGAGTGTGTCAGTGTCTGTTAGTGAATGTGTCTGTCAGTTTTGCGATGGCTGCAGCTGGACAGTGGAGTACCTGGAGGTGTATAGAGGCATGCAACGCCACATTCCGACGTGACGTCAACGTGCTCCAGAGGGGGGGACTGGGGTTTAGTACAGAAGGGGGGTCTGGGATTTAGTACAGAGGGGAGGGCTGGGATGTAGTAGGATTTAGTATAGAGGGGATCCTGGGATTTAGTACAGAGGGAGGGGGACTGGGTTTTAGTACAGAGGGAGGGGGACTGGAATTTAGTACGGGGGAGGGGGGTGGTCTGGGATTTAGTACAGAGGGGCTGGGGTTTAGTAGAGGGGGATACTGATTTTTTTTTTATATACTGTACTTTTCAAAACAAACCTACGTTTCTATGAAAATTAAGGTTGTGTTTTTTTGCGGCCCACAAACAAACCTTGTTGAAGTGGCCCATGCTATCCATTGAGTCTGACATGCTTGCTGTACATAGTGAGTACTTTTGTACTTGTGAGACATCGCTGAATACAAATGTGTTATTTATTGCAGTAAAAACCTAACAGTATTATTATATTTACAGTTAAAATGCTATGCAGAATTTGAAAAATAAAAAAAACGTATTTTTCCAAAGTTTTATTATTTATATTAAATTAGGTTTCATATATAACTATTTAATATGAAATCCCTGTTTCTCCTGAATTAAATGCTATATAATAAGTGTGGGTGCACTTAATATGAAAAAGATGAATTCTGGTTGAACAGACATTTCGCGCAAGTTCCAGGTTTTGTTTACGTTTTGATCACAACTTGTACTACTGACTCCGTCCTTAAAGGGTTAAACTATAACATCAACATTGACAGTTCCTCTTTATTTACATGTATTTATTGTTTTAGTCAGGAAGCACCCACATTAAAGCAACACATTGTGTAATCAGGACGTCATTGACTCGCCTCCCGCAAGAGTTCCAAGTGTAGTATACCTCGGAGTGCCAGTTTGCCAACGCTCGCATTGGGCAGCTGTTATTAGAAAGAACTTGGGTGATATACCGGGTATTTATCTGCTTTTTAAATAGTTTTATTTGTGAAATAGAATCATTGAACAGTTTCTGCTGACCATCACTTGTCCAGGAGGAATTAACTACACTGTCCCCTACTGAGGTGGCGTATTGGAGCATTAACAGCCTGATCAGTCTCTACCAGCTCTGTGTTTGTGGATGGTTTAACTCATATACACATCACTTGCATATTTAAAGGACCACTATAGTGCCAGGAAAACATACTCGTTTTCCTGGCACTATAGTGCCCTGAGGGTGCCCCCTCAGGGTTAATCCTAGAGGGACCTGGCACCCAGACCACTTCATTAAGCTGAAGTGGTCTGGGTGCATACAGTGGTCCTTTAAAGATCAGTATTACACTATATGGGTTCTTTCTGTTTTCTCTCTCATATTGAATCAATCCGGTAGGTTTTCTATGCATTTTTGGTATTCTTGTGAGATGTGCACAAATATTTGAAAGCACTTTGAGTGTGTGGTTTAGGAACACTATAGGGTCAGGAACACAAACCCTGGACAAATATCAGACAATTATACACACGGCTTTATGGTAAATAAACTAGTGGACTCTGCAACATGTCAACCTAAATATTCTTTGGTTAATTAAAGGAACACTATAAGTACCTAGACCACTTCATCTCAATGAAGTCTGGGTATCATGCACCCCCATTTTAACCTGCAGCTGAAAACATTGCAATACTAAAGGAAAGACAATGTTTTCTTTGCCGGGTTAGCCTGTCTCTAGTGGCTGCTGTCCTCCAATAATTAATCAGATAATCTCACAGACCATCTGACTGGCACATACACATCTCTGCCAAGAAGGCAAGACGAGCCGCAGACAGAGCAGCGTCTGCCACGTTAACGGATAATCCTCGTGGGTGGGGCATTACCTAAATGGTGACAAGGGTACTATCTATAGTGTTAGGGATACACATTAGCATTCTTAATGCTATAGTGTTCTTTTAACAGGTCATCTCAGCCGCCTTGCTTCTTACCCCAGATTTCTCAGAGCTCCCTAAATACTTTCTTTCCTCCACGTCAGCCTCCAAATATTCCTTTATACCACATGTCTCATTCTAGCATGTTCCTTCCTATTCTCTCTGTTCCTTATCCAACCCCTCTCTTATGCAGTGTCTCTCTTCGAAGATGTCCTCCTTTAGCCACCCTTTCCTTTTAGTTCCTACTATTACAAATTAAGTAAAATTGACCAGACATTGTTACATGTGCAACTGACCCCCGAGAGGGGATATGGGTCCCTCTCCTTAATCAAGACTATACTCAAGGTGATCCGAACACCCACAAACTCATTCTCTGACTAAGTGCTGCTTTAAGAATATAATTCAAAAAGTGTAAGATAACCGTTCTTTCCAAAGCGGACGCCCAAATTTAGCATATACTTTAAACAGAAAAGCTTGCTAATGCTACAAATTAAACCATTTCGCTTTACCTGGAATGAATATGAACCTATTCGCATTGTGAGTGAGCGTTCCTGGAGATTTCGCTCAGGGTATCTTAGGGGAGCGAATTGAGGCTACTCATTTCCATGGTAGCTTTGCACATAGAGCATCGCAGTTATATCATACATTTTTTTCCCCTCTTTGTTTCTCTCTCCATTTCCCCTCCTCCTAAATTTTTTGTGCTGCATTTACTCATTATACTGAAGGTGTTCCGAATACCCACAAACTCATGTCATGTTATAAAAAGTTCAATAAAAGCTTTAAACAACAAAACACAGGATGTATTTCTGCACTCTATCATTTTCTTGTTTTGTCCTGCAGGGAGATAGAGTTGTGTACAGAGTGAGACGCACATATTGCTCCTGTCTCACAAATGAAATGATGCATATAAACTGCAACTCTGGGGAACATGCCCACATTTAAACGACAACAGGGGCTCAACTTCCACTCACCACTGAATGGACACTTTGAGCTCCGATAGAGGAAAGGAAATAGTTTATTTCTTGTGTGATGCCTGATGCTTTTTAAGAGAGGCCTTCGCAGTCATTTTAATCCCACACTCAGAACATGAAAATGGTTTCTCTCCTGTGTGAATTTTCAGGTGAACTGTAAGGTTTGATTTCTGATTAAATCTTTTCCCACATTCTAAACAACAAAATGGTCTCTCTCCTGTATGAATCCTCTTGTGACGTGTAAGTTTTGATTTAGCGAAACATTTTCCACATTCAGAACAAGAAACTTTCTCTCTTCGACAAGTCTTGTCCCGTCTGATATGTGAATTGTGACGTGCAATGAAATTTGTGATATACTTGGAATGGTTTGTCCCAGAACCAACTGTTGTTGCTTTATTATTTTCATGAACTCTTTGACGTTTACCATAATCTGAGAATGCAGCTAGAACCTTACAACTCTCAGAGTTAGCATTGAACTTATGATTTCTCAATGTCATGGTCACTACTTGTTGAGGGTTACTATTCATTACATCTTGAATTTCAATAAAACAAGGGAGTGTTTGAATGCAAGTATCTTTCACATTTCCTTCTTCACATGAGGGTGATTCATCCG
>OW240914.1:313619057-313640952 GCA_933207985.1 Pelobates cultripes
GACTAAATCACGGGGTTGACACTCCTCCGTTCTGCCTCGGTATTCGAGGCAGACCAGAAGCACCTGATCGCGCTGTCCCTGCAGCTGAGATCGCTCTGACAGGCTATCAGAACGAGCACATGTGCTGCAGGATCTCCTGACCCTGCGCTTCTGTGGTCAGTGTGAAGTGCAGGAAGATGGATCAGCAGTGACCTGTGTAAAAAAAATAAAAATAATTAAAGCTAACTCCCACCCCCTCTAACCATTTAAAATAAAAATTAACCCCTTCCCTGCCAGTGATCACGGACTACAGTGATCAATTGGCAGGGACTACATTTTATAATTAATGAGAATTTATACATGTATATGTGACATCGAATAAAAGCCCTTTTTGTCCTCTAAAAATCAGTATATAATATGTGTTGGTGCAATAAAAGAGAGAGATGCAAATTGCGATTGAACACAAACAGGAAAAATGGCTTATGTCCTTAAAGGAACACTATAGTCACCTAAATAACTTTAGCTAAATAAAGCAGTTTTAGTGTATAGATCATTCCCCTGCAATTTCACTGCTCAATTCACTGTCATTTAGGAGTTAAATCACTTTGTTTCTGTTTATGCAGCCCTAGCCACACCTCCCCTGGCTATGATTGACAGAGCCTGCATGAAAAAAAAAACTGGTTTCACTTTCAAACAGATGTAATTTACCTTAAATAATTGTATCTCAATCTCTAAATTGAACCTTAAATCACATCCAGGAGGCTCTTGCAGGGTCTAGCAAGCTATTAACATAGCAGGGGATAAGAAAATCTTAATTAAACAGAACTTGCAATAAAGAAATCCTAAATAGGGCTCTCTTTACAGGAAGTGTTTATGGAAGGCTGTGCAAGTCACATGCAGGGAGGTGTGACTAGGGTTCATAAACAAAGGGATTTAACTCCTAAATGGCAGAGGATTGAGCAGTGAGGCTGCAGGGGCATGTTCTATACACCAAAACGGCTTCTTTAAGATAAAGTTGTTCAGTGTCCCTTTAAGGGTAAGACAAGCTTCTGAAGCTGTGTCCTTAAGGGGTTAATATGTAACAAGAGTTGGAAATACTGGCCCTTTGATAAGTTCTCCCTTATATTTGCTCTATACATAAACACATTGCTGAAACCTTCTCTTACCCAATGGGCACACAGGCCGGCGAGTGTCCGTCACGACATCATTATAAAGCTCCTTGTGTCTCTCTAAATACTCCCACACCTACAAGAAAATTACAGTGTGACATGAACATAGCTCTTAGGGTGATACATCCAGACACATCCCTTGGTTTTACTCTATGATGTCCCATTCCCAGCAGCCTCACCTCTCCAGTCAGCAGGTGGATGATCTGATTTGTCAGTTTCAGGACCTTCTGCTCATTGTTTCCATCATGGATCAGTGAGTGAGGTGGAGACACCGTGCTGGGACTCTGGGCCCTGTCAGAACCATCTGACAAACCAGGACTATGGCTCTGTTGCACAGACTCACCCGGTCTCTTCATAACGATACAATCCTATATAACGAGGGAGAGTTTAATAAATATGAATTTATGGAGAGGAACACCTTCTATAGATATATTTCTTTAACAGGATTTAACTGTAAAGTTCAGACTTAAACAGACTACTTTAAAAAAGCCAGTATGTATAAATGTTTAAAGTGCTCACCAACTGGAGTAACTGGACCGGCACCAGAGAAGGTTAATCACAA
This sequence comes from Pelobates cultripes, assembly GCA_933207985.1. Taxonomy (NCBI): domain Eukaryota; kingdom Metazoa; phylum Chordata; class Amphibia; order Anura; family Pelobatidae; genus Pelobates; species Pelobates cultripes. The sequence goes on from OW240914.1 coordinate 313,620,768, forward strand.
CAACGAAAATCTAACAATGAGACTGTCGACCAATAATATCCTCCTTTTAGATGATGATTATATAATTATGAGATATATAGATATATAAAATTATATGTGCACAGTGAGCAGACCTGCCTGAGACCATATAGCGGCTCCACCAATCAGGAGGCTCTTATAATGAACTACGAAGTTTCCCTTACTCCATAAACTCCAATGCAGGAAATGTTTAGGGGATAAGACGTTTGTCCTTCAGGCAGATTTAATCTCACCAAACAGGATAGAGCGGACAGGTCGAGAGGGTCACAGAAAGCAGACAATGTATAAACTCAGACATAATCTGCCCTTTTCTTACTAATACCAATGATAAATTTGGACAAAAAACATCCCCTGAGAATCACTTAAGAAAAACAACATTCGGGAATGGATGCCAAGATATAGCACCAAATGGCAGCCCTGCCGGAAGCTAGCTCCTGTTCTTCTGGGGGAGAACGACCCCAATGCTTTAAATTAAATTCTCGCCAGTGGAGGCTAGTACATCTTATGTTGGCGATATAGATAAATAATTGAAGTTCTCTAATCTTACACTTTATATGTGACATTTTTGAAATGATACAGATCATCCGGGCATTCTAGAACACAGCCCTAGGCATAGCCAGAATGGAAATATGCAACCTTGCTACCTGGATTATGGAGATATATATCAATTTATTGCAAGCCCTCCCTTTCTAACCCCCCCACCCGCGACTTTCTGTGTCTGTCCTATCACAGACCTCCCAATGCAGCTCAATAAGAAGTCTTTGCAAGGCAGGTGCTCTGAGAAATTGGTCTCTTGAGTTTAGTTCCAGAGAGCTAAACAAACCAGGAAGTAACAGGACCAGTTGTCTGATTGTTGGGAAGAGGTGTAACAAGGTTCATTTATCAAAGTGACAGTTTCTATTCATGTCTGCACTTTTTGTAAAATGGAAAACAAACCAGGACACCCTCGTCACCCAGAAAACACGTTAGCGAGCTAAAGACTGTTAGATGCTTAGAGTATCCTTTTAAATGTAGAGATACAGCTGAAAATATGCACAACGGGGAAGTTCCTCACTAAATTCGCTGCCCGCTGTTATACTATCCCAGAAACAGGCTAAAAACTTCCACTTAGATGCTGTAACTCAGCTTCCGAAATCACTACTGTACATTGCGGTGTCCTGCTGTGCTTTCAAATCTTCTCCTTGCTCTATGGGATCACATCAAGAACATCTATACCACATACCTGCGATGTGACCTCTACTACTCCATTTATTATAGGACAATCTAGCAGTGACAGGTGAAGTGGACCTTCCTTGAGATTTGTGCTTTAGCTTCAGTATTCAAATGTTTAATTTGTTTGAGTATTGGTCTGATCGTAAACCGTTGTGGTGTATTTCCCCCTATAGTCCTCCCTCCTTAATGGGTAACAGAACACTAAGACAGCCACCACGATACTACTTCTTAATCCCTTTATATTCATATTCATTATGTGTGTACCTCACATATAAATTGTTCACGTGTCATTATGTGGTCACTGTGACATTCTCAGAATCCCTCACCTCTCCAGTCAGCAGGTAGTTGACCTCCAGGGTGAGATCCAGGATCCTCTCCGTCATCTGATTCCGGTTTGTGTTTGTCATCATTAAGCCAATCAGGCAGCCTGAGAACAGGCTCTGGGGTTGTGCACACGAATTAGAAGATTCTGTGACTCTTAAATGACAGATACATAATGCATTTTAATTTACACATTACACCTGAAATAAAATGAGAGAGACAATTAAATTTAAACTTGGTGCAGATCATCAAACCGTTCTAATATAACCAAAGATTTAGCGGTTAGCAAAGGGTTATCGCAAAAATACTACATGCATTTTTCAATTGACTTAATTGCCTGTATTATAAATGCATTGTAACTTTCAGATTCCCTTTAAGGCGGCTATGTCACCATCTCTGATCTTTGCATATTTTTGTCCTGATGGTGACTATTTGTCTTGCAGTGGGGTGGGCCGTGAGAGCTGGGGAAGGTGACTTTCACTTCCCTGAAGCTCTGTATCATGCCCACCGCCAGCTTCATGCAGCAGGTGTTCTGCAGGTCCTGGCACTTCCTCTGCCAGGGGCCCATGTCAGGGTGGCACTCTTGCGCATGCATAGGGAATATACATATGACAAAGTATCCCCTAAACCACATAATAAAAGCCATCTATAACTTACGTTAACCTTTTTTTTTTAAATTTGATGTTCTATTGTCCTTTAAATGTATATTAATGATTTAGAAAGTGATATCCCAACGCGGTTCACTCCAGGCAGAGCCGGTGCACACAATGTAAACGTGGAGAACAGAGACGCTATTTCCTTTTTTTGGTTCTATCACAAACGACAATGACGGACACAGGAAATATTTATAACAGTGATAGAGAACCAAGACGGACACGCCATGTTCAATGACAGACGTGGATTTCTGTTATTTTTCACATAATGCTGAATATCTGGGATTCTGATAAAATGAATAATCCTGGTTAGTTCCCCTCTCAGGTTAGCATATTTTTTATCCTGGATGGCGACTGCTCCGCTTGCAGTCCGGTAGCCAGTGGGCGCAGGGGAAAGTGAGCTTTACCCAAAGCTGTCCCTCTTGGCCTCTGCCATCTTTATCTGGTGGGTCCTTTCCAACTTCAGATGCGTCACCTGCCAGGAGCCCACGTAAGTGATGTAACTGCACACCAACTGAGGGCGATGGAGGATCCCGCAGGAGCCACCACAGACAATGCCTTCCTCCTGAGACACGGCCAAACCGGACAGCGGTCGCTCTGCCTTATGTGAAGTATTGGGAATACACATAACTCGTCCCTTCTTGGTCTCAATACAGCGACTGACAGCGAGGGGATTTCAGCCAATGGGAGACTTTCATACAGGTTTTATAGCAGTGAAATCCTCCTGTGGTGGTGATGGTCGAGGTGATGATGGAGGTGGTGATGGTGGAGGTGATGTAGTGGTGGTGATGGTAGTAATGATGGTGGTGGTGATGGAGGTGAAGGTGATGATGGTGGAGGAGGTGACGGTGGAGGTAGTGGTGATGGTGAAGGAAGATAGTGGTGATGGTGTTGGAGGTGGTAGTGTTGGAGGTGATGGTGGAGGTAGTGATGGTGGAGGTAGTGATGGTGGAGGTAGTTATGATGGTGGTAGTGGTGGAGATGATGGGAGTGGTGATGGTGGTAGTGGTGATGATGGTAGTGGTAGTGGTGGTGATGGTGGAGATGGTGGTGATGGTGGCGGTAGTGATGGTGGTAGTGATGGTGGAGGTGGTAGTGGTGGTGGTAGTCATGATCATGATGGTGGTAGTGGTGATGGTGGTAGTGATGATGATGATGATGATGGTGGAGGTGGTGATGGTGGTAGTGATGATGATGATGGTGGAGGTGGTGATGGTGGAGGTGATGATGATGATGGTGGTAGTGATGATGATGGTGGTGGTAGTGATGATGGTGGTAGTGGTGGTGGTAGTGATGATGGAGGTAGTGGGTGGTAGGATGATGGTGAGTGGTAGTGATGATGATGGTGGTAGTGATTGATGATGGTAGTGGGTAGGGATGGTGGTGGTGAGTGACGGTGGAGGTAGTGGAGGTGGTGGTAGTGATGATGGTGGTAGTGATGATGGTGGTAGTGGTGATGATGGTGGTGGTAGTGATGATGATGATGGTGGAGGTAGTGGTGGTAGTGATGATGGTGGTAGTGATGATGATGATGGTGGTAGTGATGATGGTGGTAATGGTGGTGGTAGTGATGATGATGGTGGTAGTGATGATGATGGTGGTGGTAGTGATGATGGTGGTAGTGGTGATGATGGTGGTGGTAGTGATGATGATGGTGATGGTGGTAGTGATGGTGGTAGTGGTGATGGTGGTAGTGATGGTGGTAGTGATGATGGTGGTAGTGGTGGTGGTAGTGATGATGGTAATGGTGGAGGTAGTGGTGGTGGTGGTAGTGATGGTGGTAGTGATGATGATGATGGTGGTAGTGATGATGGTGGTAATGGTGGTGGTAGTGATGATGATGATGGTGGTAGTGATGATGGTGGTAATGGTGGTGGCGTGAGTGATGATGGTGGTAGTGATGATGATGGTAGTAATGGTGGTGTTAGTATTGATGATGATGGTGGTAGTGATGATGATGGTGATGGTAGTGATGGTGGTAGTGATGATGGTGGTGGTGGTAGTGATGATGGTAGTGATGATGGTGGTAGTGATGATGGTGGTGGTAGTGATGATGGTAGTGATGATGGTGGTGGTGGTAGTGATGATGATGGTGGTAGTGGTAGTGATGATGATGATGGTGGTAGTGATGGTGGTAGTGATGATGATGATGGTGGTGGTAGCGATGATGGTAGTGATGATGGTGGTGGTGGTGTAGTGATGATGGTGGTGTTAGTGATGATGGTGTGATGATGGGTGGTGGTGGTAGTGATGATGGTGTGGTAGGTGATGGTGGCTGATGATGATGATGGTGGTAGTGATGGTGGTAGTGATGATGATGGTGGTGGTGGCGATGATGGTAGTGATGATGGTGGTGGTGGTAGTGATGATGATGATGGTGGTAGTGATGGTGGTAGTGATGATGATGATGGTGGTAGTGGTGATGATGATGGTGGTGGTAGCGATGATGGTAGTGATGATGGTGGTGGTGGTAGTGATGATGATGATGGTGGTAGTGATGGTGGTAGTGATGATGATGATGGTGGTAGTGGTGATGATGATGATGGTGGTGGTAGCGATGATGGTAGTGATGATGGTGGTGGTGGTAGTGATGATGATGATGGTGGTAGTGATGGTGGTAGTGGTGGAGACAGTCCCCTCTCAGGTTAGCTGGAGGCTGTAATGAGCAGGTTACTCTGTAAATACCATACCCTCCCCATAGTGATACCGAGTACCTCACTCACCAGTCCTGGCGGCAGCCGCTCCCTGGAGGCTCAGCACTGTATCCACTACTCCCCTGACTGATAGGACTCGGAATGGCCGCACTGCGCATGTGCGAGACTGACTGCTACCCGCCCGGCGCATTAAACGTGACGTCATCGGCCAGTCCTCCTTCTAAGCGGCCATCTTGGTTTAGGGCAAACTCCAACTCGTGTTCTAGCAGAGGGAGGGCAGAACCAGGACTAGTGGGGGTAACAGAGTGGAGATATATCCATGGGGTTTATAAAGTGGGAGATTTGTGAAGCTCCAGATTTCAGCCCCAGTAATTACTGTCATTGGGAACAATCAGCACTGTCTGACTGTGAGAATTGGGAGCTAATTAATAAAGAAATTAATTATTGATCTTTAACAGCCAAACTAAAAGAGATACATGTTTAGATATTCAGCTATAATATCTGCCAAGTGCCCTGAATCCAGAGAAAGTCCTGATTTTGTCCAGACATTTTGTTTCCTTCTTTTATTTAATGTCCTACTTCTCGGGGCAGCGCAGGAATTCCTAATAAAATGTAGTGTTAGATTCTTGTAGATTGGCATGTTGTTTAGGCAGCGAACTCGTCTCCTACGGCTCCTGTATGTCAGACATGGTTTGACAGAATTAATGGTCTGTCTTGGTTTTCTGCTGTGCAGTGCTGTGGAATATGTTGGTGCTATACAAATAATTGTAATTATTAGCATGTTTAATGAACATGCCAAGCACCGTAACCAAAGCTAACTGCACCACGCTGTAGTGGTTATGGTGTCAAAAGTGCCCCCCAAACCCACAGTTAGGCTTCTCTCTGACAGCTTCTGGCTCTCTGACTTAGGTAGTAGAGGCGGGGCGTGGTGCGTGATTTTAACAAGCATAGAAATGTAATTACAAAATACACACAATATAGAGAATGGCTTCATGCAGGCCCAGACTGGCCTTCTGCCAACGGGCTGCAGTGGCCATGGGCCAAGGCCGACCAGGGAGAACACAAAATCTCCCAGACCGGCCCCTTCAGGACTGACAGAGAGAGGGTTTCGCAGCCAGCATGGAAATCGAGGATCTCCCTCACCATCCAGTCCTCGGTACTGCCGGGAGCCCAGGGAGCATGAACTGTACTCAGTCCCTAAACACACACACTACAGTCGTTATCCCCTCTACACAAATACACTACAACCCATTCCCCACACCACTCAAACATGCATCTCTATGAGCTATGAGGAGGTGCTGATTGGCCAAAACGTTGGCCAAAACGGTGCTGATTGGCCCGTCCCTTGCCAATTTTAGCCCATCCAATGCTGTCCCTATGTGGCTATTGTTTGTTCATAATAAATATTCCTTTATCAAGTTCTGCCTTTGTCTGGTAGAGACTCACCTTACCTGGTTAGACCAATTTACTAGTATTTTGACATCGTGTTAAATCATTTTTAAAATCAAAAATGCACTAAATCCCAGTGTGTAACAGTCAAACACCTGTGTGGTATCTCCTTAAACCGCTCCAACAGACTAAAATAGTCAAAATATACAATACACAATAGGTGGAGTGTACCACGTCAAATAGGAGATGTATATGTTAAAAAAAAAAAAGAACGATCTGTAGGATGAAAGGAACAGAGAAATAATAAATACTAATTAAATATTTCTTAAATTCAAAATTGAGGTGTATAAATATGCAGATGTTCACTCTCAAAATCAGAGCCAGTAACACTAGGCTCAATATCTGGGCTTGATGGGATATTGTCAGGGACCCCACTCCCTCTTCTGTATCCTGGTTGAAATTGTCTTTAGCTCCAAAAAGTAATCCATCGGGCGTTGTGGATACAGCAATTTGATTTGAGCATAAAACGGATAAAAAGCAAAACGCAGGAACAAAATAAACATAAAATAAAAACCCTACACTTCGATTCAAAACGCGTTGAAATTGTGCATTCGGTTTCCTGGGTCAGTGGTACTTTTAAATATTTTTTAAATTGTCACCTTCTGATACTTCCTTGAACATCAGGGTCAGTGGCGTACACACAACCCACGGGGGCCCGGTGCGAAAACTGATCCGCGGGCCCGCCCCTCCCCCCGCGCTTACTCTGCGCGGGCCGGGGCTGCAACACATCTCGGCAGGCACCTGGTCGCGGTATGTACGCCAGTGTATGCAGATACACATACACTTAAAGGACCACTACAGACACCCAGATCACATCAGCTCAATGCAGTGATTTGGGTGCCAGGCCCCTCTAGTTTTAACCCTGTAGCTGAAAACATAGCAGTTTCAGAAAAACTGCTATGTTTCACTGAGGGTTAATCCCGCCTCTAGTGGCTGTCTCATTGACAGCTGCTAGAGGAGCTTCTGCGACTCTCACTGTGAAAATCACAGTGAGAAGACGCTGAACGTCCATAGGAAAGCATTGAGTAATGCTTTCCAATAGGCGGTTTGAATGCGCACGCAGCTCTTGACGCGCATTCAGAGCTGAGAGGCGGATCAGGGCGGAGGGATCCCCAGCGCCAAGGGAGTCTGGCGCTGGAGAAAGGTAAGTTCTGAAGACACGCACACTGTCACGAACAGACGCATACACACTAGCTAACAGACACACACTCTCACGAACAGACGCATACACACTAGCTAACAGACACACACATTTACTGACAGACACACACTCAGTGACAGACATACATATACACTCACTGACCTACATAGTTACATAGTTACATAGTTACATAGCTGAAAAGAGACTTGCGTCCATCAAGTTCAGCCTACCTCACATTTGTTTTTTGCTGTTGATCCAAAAGAAGGCAAAAAAACCCAGTTTGAAGCACAATTTTGCAACAAGCTAGGAAAAAAAATTCCTTCTTGACCCCAGAATGGCAGTCAGATTTATCCTTGGATCAAGCAGTTATTACCCTACATTGAAAGATTATATCCTTGAATATTCTGTTCTTGCAAGTATGCATCTAGTAGCCGTTTGAACATCTGTATGGACTCTGATAAAACCACTTCTTCAGGCAGAGAATTCCACATCCTGATTGTTCTTACAGTAAAAAAACCTTTCCTTTGCCTTAGACGAAATCTTCTTTCTTCCAGTCTAAACTCATGGCCTCGTGTCCTATGTAAAGTCCGGTTTGTGAATAGATTTCCACACAATGGTTTGTATTGGCCCCGAATATATTTGTATAATGTTATCATATCCCCTCTCAGGCGACGTTTTTCTAAACTAAATAGGTTTAAATTTGTTAACCTTTCTTCATAGCCGATATGTTCCATTCCTTTTATTAATTTTGTAGCCCGCCTCTGCACTTTTTCTAGTGCCATAATATCCTTCTTTAGAACAGGTGCCCAAAATTGCACAGCATATTCAATATGGGGTCTTACCAGTGATTTATAAAGAGGCAAAATTATATTCTTGTCCCGAGAATGAATGCCCTTTTTCATGCATGACAATACCTTACTGGCCTTGGCCACTGCTGATTGACATTGCACATTGTTGCATAGTTTGTTGTCTATAACAATTCCCAAGTCCTTTTCGTGTGTTGTTATCCCTAATTCGCTTCCATTAAGGGTATACGTTGCATGTGTATTCTTTACGCCGAAGTGCATAACTTTGCATTTTTCAACATTAAATTTCATCTGCCATTTGAGTGCCCAGTCCCCAGTCTATCTAAATCCCTCTGCAGCAAAGTAATATCTTGCTCACATTGTATTGTTTTACAAAGTTTTGTGTCATCTGCAAACACTGAAACATGACTTTCAATGCGGTCTTCAAGATCATTTATAAACATGTTAAATAGAAGGGGTCCCAGAACAGACCCCTGAGGGACACCACTTGCCACCTCTGTCCAGCTTGAAAATTTACCATTAATGACAACTCTTTGTACTCTGTTTTTAAGCCAATGTTCTACCCAAGAACAAGCATTTTCATTTAGACCGATTTCCTTGAGTTTGAACACTAATCTATTGTGTGGAACTGTATCAAATGCCTTGGCAAAATCCAAATAGATCACATCCACGGCAACACCCTGATCTATACTTCTACTTACTTCTTCGTAGAACGCAATCAAGTTAGTTTGACATGACCTGTGCTTCATAAAACCATGCTGATTTTTGCTGATAACCATGTTCTTCTCAAGGAATTCTTGAATATTATCCCTTAATAACCTTTCAAATATTTTACCAGCCACAGAAGTTAAGCTCACAGGTCTATAATTTCCAGGCAAGGATTTTGAACCCTTTTTGAATATAGGAACCACATCTGCCTTCCTCCAATCCTCCGGAACACTTCCTGAAAGAAAAGAATCTTGAAAGATTAAAAACAGAGGTTCACTTATTTCTACACTTAGTTCCTTAAGTACACGTGGATGGATACCGTCAGGCCCTGGAGCTTTGTTTATATTAACTTTCTTTAGTTGCTGCAGCACCTTGTCTTGAGTTAACCAATTACAATTATTCTGCAAGTTTTTAGTAGCAATCATTTGCACATCTATTGCCATGGGTTCTTCCTTAATATATACGGAGGAGAAATAGTTATTTAAAATTCCTGCCTTTTCCTGGTCTTCATTAATTAACACCCCCGTTTCAGTTTTTAGTGTACCTACACTTTCATTTTGTTTTTTTTTAGAATTTATGTACTTAAAAAATGCTTTGGGGTTGGTTTTGCTCTCTTCAGCTATCATTATTTCATTTTGAAGTTTAGCAAGTCTAATTGCCTTTTTGCACGCATTATTTGCATCCTTATATCTTTTATAAGATGCATCTGATTTGTCCGATTTAAATGCTATAAATGCCCTTCTCTTAGTTGTAATCTCTTGTTTTACTTCTCTAATAAGCCATGTTGGTTTTAATTTGTTTCTTTTATATTTATTTCCCAATGGTACATACTGAGAAATGTACCTTTGTAATATTTGTTGGAAGATGATCCATTTATCCTCAGTGTTCTTTTCACTAAAGAGTTTATGCCAGTCAATATATTGTAAAGCTTCCCTTAACTTATTGAAATTGGCCTTTTTAAAATTATATGTTTTAGTATTCCCCATGTGCTTTTGTTTTTTTGAGTTTATTTCAAAGGACACTATATTGTGATCACTATTTCCCAAGTGCTCACCTACTTGAATGTTGGTCAAAAGATCAACGTTGTTTGTTAAAACCAGGTCCAGACAAGCATCCATTCTAGTTGGTGCTTGTACAAGTTGTGACATGAAGGTGTCATTTAACAAGTTTAAAAACCTAATTCCCTTTGCTGAGGCACTAGTCCCTCTGTCCCAATTTATATCCGGGTAATTAAAATCTCCAATAATTAAAGTGTTACCTAGATTTGCAGCTTTCTCAATTTGCTCAAACAGCTGTTGTTCCTCGTCAATATTAACATTAGGTGGTTTATAACATATCCCAACCAATAGTTGGTTTCCCTTCTTTTCCCCAAGCAGATATTTACCCATAAAGCTTCCACATTATCCTCCTCGCATTCCATTTGCTTAACATTTGGCTTTAAATCATGTTTGACATACAAACATACCCCACCACCCTTCTTGTTTTTCCTATCCTTCCTAAATAACATGTACCCATTTAAGTTAGCTGCCCAGTCATGTGTCTCATCCCACCATGTTTCAGTTATGCCTATTATATCATATTGTTTAGTGTATGCTAATGCCTCTAGTTCCCCATTTTGTTATTTAGGCTCCTTGCATTAGTAAGCATACATTTAATATTATGCGTCACTTGTATATTTTGTGAATTTTCAACATTACACAGCTTCTCTGTTCTGAGCTTGCCCCTCCCCCCGTTTCCACCCCCCTTATACTGTGCTAAAGCCCATCTCCTTTCTGTCCTATCTCCATTTTGTAGATTGCTATGACCCTCCCCCCCTACTACTAGTTTAAAATCTCCTCCAACCTTCTAGCCATCCTATCCCCCAGCACTGCAGACCCTCTCCCGTTTAGGTGCAATCCATCACCACTATAAAGGTTGTACCCAATCGCAAAGTCGGCCCAGTGCTCTAAAAACCCAAAACCCTCCTTCCTGCACCAAGACTTAAGCCACGCATTGACCTCTCTAATCTCCCGCTGCCTTTCCACTGTAGCGCGTGGCACAGGTAATATCTCAGAGAATACCACCTTGGAGGTCCTTTTCTTAAGTTTGCTACCTAATTCCCCAAAATCATTCTTTATGACCTTCCATCTTCCTCTTACTTTGTTATTGGTACCAACATGGACCATGACCGCTGGGTCATCCCCAGCCCCTCCCAATAATCCATCCACTCTGTCAGCAACATGCCGGACCCGAGCACCCGGGAGACAGCAAACTGTCCGGTTGAGCCGATCAGAGCGGCAGATTGCCCTATCTGCTCTCCTAATGATAGAGTCCCCTACCACCACAACCTGTCTTGCCTTCCTTACATTTTGATCCCCACCCGTACTAGGGGGGCTGTTAGCTCGGCTGTTAGAAGTAACAGCTTCCTCTAATACAGCTACTCCTGAGCTGATGCTCCCAACATCTTCCCTCAAACGGGCAAATCTGCTAGGTTGCACCAAATCAGGACTAGCTAGCCCTTTCCTCTTCCCTCCCCCCTGCTTCCTCGCCCCACTGTCACCCAGCTACATGCCTGTTCCCCATCTGTCTTATCTCCTCCCTCTCCACTACCTGTCCCCACTAAACTCTGCTCAGTGAGCAGTAGACTCCTCTCAAGATTGTCAATCTCCCTCAATGTTGCGATTTGCTTCTCGAGATCTCCAATCTGAGCTTCCAGAGAAGCCACTCGCACACAACCATCACAGAGGTATGGACCCTGGACGGGTACATACAGGCATCCATACATGCAACAAGATGTGCATTGAGTTAAACCAGCAATCTTGCTAACACTCATATCCCCTTTAAACAGAAAATAAAAACAATTACCTTGATAGTTTGAACCCCTTGTTAGTTTGAACTCCTGGTTTTCTAACTCCTACTTGAAAGAGTCTACTTAATAGAGGCTGCTTTCAAGTAATGTGAGCAAGCTCAGTGGACAGACACATACACACTCACTTACAAAACACACACTCACTAACAGACACCAAACAGACTCACTAACAGACGCACACAAATTAACACACTCGGTAACACACACACAGTAACACACTCACTGACACAAAAACTAACACACACGCACTCTAATACTAACACACACACACACACACTCTAACACTAACACACACACTGACACAAATACTAACAATAACACACACACACTCTAACACTAACACACACGCGTTTTAAAAAAAAATGTAATCCCCAAGCCTCCCTACCTTTGGGATTGCTGAGGGGATTCCCGGGGGTCCAGTGGTGCTGCTGGGCGGCCAGTCACCGGGCAGGCTGGCGGGCGCACGAGGGAGCACTCTCCCCTGAGTGCTCCCTGTTCAGCTCCCTCACGCACCGCGTACTGATGCCGGAGCCGGAATATGACTTCAGGGCCAGCCTCGGGGGGCTCTGAGTTGGCCGGTTCCTAGGCTCCCCAGGAGCAGAGTGTAGCGGATGGCCTGTGACTGTCTGCCAGAATTATATTTTAAAAGACTGTTCACATGTTTAAACTGCCTGTACATTGAAAATTGCATATATGTTCGTATGTTAGTTCGGTAGTTTCATTCATAGTTTATACGAATGGAAACTACCGAATGCATAGACCACCTTAGAGAAGAAGTGTGTCCCTAGTTAAACCCTTATTCCCTTTCTAACCGCAGTTAATTGATGTTTTATTGCTGTATCTGGGTGGCTGCCATTCGGTAGATGAACACGCGGCGGCAGCCATCTTATGCACGAACTATCAGCGGTGTTTGGTCGTTGAGTGTCTGGAACCCAAATCGGACACTCAATTGCGTGAACACCGCTGAGACCTCCAGAGCTCCAGAACTCACGAACGGAGGGACTAATCGACTCCCCGTTTGGTGAGTTCAATATACCGAACAAGGGGGTTCGTGCGAACCCGGTATTATCTATGGATGGCAAGGATTTCTACCTGCTTTACCTCCCAAACGCAGACCGACTGCAGGGCCAAAATACATGGAACTCCTTTCGGCTACATAGTCGTGTGCGGTCGGTCAAATCGTTTATTACCTTTAACTCACGAACCCCTGGTCTGATCTGGGTGAATTTCGAGTATGTTAGTCAACCAGACCAGGGCTACCAGGGGATGCCACTTAAGTCCTGGTACATCCAAGAAACAGGGGAAAAGGTGCCAGGATTAAGTGGATTAAGTGTCACACTGAGGGGAGGGAAAGTAGGTGAGGGAACCTCTGTATTATTGGTTACTGTTATAATTACTGTAAATCCCTCCCTTGCATGGGAGAATCCTTTATAAGGAGCTGCTGTGAATAAATCTTTAGTTCTGCTCCTGATGCTGTGTGTCGTCCAGTCATTGGGATTGCGTTTGGGATATTGTTGGAGACTTTTTGCCTGCTGGAATTATTACTCTGTGGATTTATTATACTTGTTCCTGAGCCTTACTGGGATCTACAGTGGAGATAGGCTATGCAATACTAGCTCTCCGCTACACAGAGGCTGGCCACAATGGGTACATACCGGATCGCAGGGCAGCCGGGCCCCCTGGTGGGCCGGGCCCGGTCGAAGCTGCGACCCCTGCGACCCCGGTATGTACGCCACTGATCAGGGTCTTACATATGACATTTAAATCGTGTGCCTACGTCCACGCTGGAACGCATAGTTATGTTCTATAGGCGGCGTCCTGACATTGCGTGTCCTTGTTGGGACGTCTCATTACATTATTTCTTTGTTATGCTCTGCAGTCTAGGTAACCACTTCCCTTTAGTATTGGAACACAGTGTTGCGTTCCACTTCTAGTATACAGCATTTCTTGAGGATAAGGCTCCGTTATTTTCTCAAAAGTTCATAATAAACCATGTGCACAAGAAGAAAAGTGCTAAAGATAAAGGTACACTTTAGTCACCAGAACAACTACAGAACGGAAGGGATCAGCGCTCTCTATCTATACAAGATACAACAGAAACAATAATAAATAAGTAAAAGGTGGCAGCACACCTAAAAAGTAGGGCTCCCTCACAGGCCTTACAACAGAAATGGTACAGAAAAGCTCTTGAAAACGTGAGTAGGACCATATACTCTTTTATTGCTTTTACCCCTTTCGGGACATACTGCACCATCAGTCATTTTTTCATTTCATATGATGTACAAAGACACATCTACACCACTCTGAAGAATCCCCCAGTGTTTACATTACAGCCTAGTGATAACTTCACTGGCCACTCCTCAGATGGCTGTTAGAGATCCTTCCTGGGTCATGGCTGCCTAAACTGCATCCAAACATTCAGTATCTCCTCCCTCTGCATGCAGACACTGAACTTTCCTCATAGAGATTCATTGATTCAATTCATCTCAGTAGTATAAAACGGTACAAGTCATCAAACTAACTTTTGACAGGTGCCCCGCCCCCCTTTTTATGAAACCACGCCCATTTTAGGAAACCACACCCCTTTTTATGAAACCACGCCCCTTGCGCAATATGCCAGACGCCCCGCCCTTTTTATGAAACCACGCCTGTTGCGCAATAGGTCTCCGCCCCCTGTGTGGTGATGGTTGCCCAGCCCTTTCATGAAACCACGCCCCTTGCGCAATAGGGCCCCACCCATTGCGCGTTGATGGGTGCCCGCCCCTTTTTTAAAATGAAATCACACCCAATACGGCATGTAATAGACACGCCCCTTTACAATGTTCATAGAGTCTGCCACCATGTGGTTGTATGAGGTACTACATCCTATGGTTGGATGTTTATTTATTTTTAATTTCATTTCATATTACTGAATAAAGAGGACAAGTCTGGACATGTTTTGGAAGATGTGTCTGGGGCCAGTTTTGAAAGTAGAGAACAAACCCAGAGGGCAAGTTTATATACATCTGAGAAATAAATAAATTTCAAAGTAACTCATATAACGATATTTATTAGACAAAAAAAAAAGCCGATACACTTCGCAGGAAAAGCAACAATACAATAGTCACAGGCAAAAGGGGTAATACAATGTATGAAGGAAAAGCAATAATCATCACATGTTTTAGACAGAAATGCAATGAATAAACATCACAAATTCAACCAATCAGCAGGCTGCTTTAGTATACAGGGGCGCTTCTTAGGTAGCAAATAGCCGTGAGATGTAGTTAATCCCGGGGTGCTAAAAGAAATATTTGGTAACGATTGTCTCTTTTGAAAATGGGGTGTTATGTCCCGAGTCTCGCTTGGAAGGATCCGCAATTTCAATTGTTCCAAATAGTCTCTATTTGATGTGTTGCCCACAACGGTAGACGGTATGTTCAGGTCAGCCATAGCCTGAAGAAAAGTATCCCAGCCCAGAGGTAATTTACGTACCGTAACACTGTGACTCTGGGTAACACTATGTACCAAATCGAGTATATTTGATCCCGGTACAACAGTGTTTTTATAAACAAATTCACCCTTATCATTCCAAGCGGTAATGTGCTTAAATTGAGACATTCTACTCAACAACAATTCAGCATTTTTTTTATAGCGGACATTTACATTATTAACAACTTCACAAAATACAGCGTCTGAAACATCAGAGACTCCAGCATTATGAGGATGTGCTACAGGGGGGTTTGGTACGGAGGATTCTCCAGGAGGTAAGAAAAGTGTCAAGCCCAACTTTTCGCTTTCACTCTGTTTAGTACGTACCAAGTATTTCTGCAATATAGTGGTATACCTCTTTATCTTCTCATCATCCGATACACCTCTATTTTGAAGAATAGAAATAATCTCATTATCTAGGTTTTGAGTGACAGACTCACGAGCGTTCTCAGAGCTCTGAGTGGTTCGCTGTATTAGGTCTAACTCTTGTTTACACACTAAGTACTTTTTCTCAGCGTGTGCCATTAACGGTTAGTCAAAAGACCGGTCAGAAGAGGTATAGCAAATCCCAACAGAGAGCCAATAAATCCTCCAGACTGTTTAACCAACTGTTTCTTCTTACTAAAAGACACTTTTTTGTTGCTCAGTGCTTTTATATTTTTTCGCCACTTTTTTAGCTTTTCTACTTGTTGTTGTGATAAAGGTATCTTACCTTTAAGGGTATTAAGAGCTATTTCACATATAGCCGTGACTAAATCATGAGATGCGGAGCATAAAATATCTTTTTTTTGTGATGGCGATGCACTTATTAGACTTTGTAAAGCCAACCAATTGCGACGTATACGCATAGACATCCTTACAGGATCTGAGATTCGGCAGGGAATGACCTGTTAATGGTATGTTATCGACTTTTAGAGGGCTGTTTGTTATAAATATATGCAGAGGGAAGGTCGGGTGGGAAGAGACCGGTTCTTAAGCGGTACTCTTCGAGGGTTGCAGATCTTAAATCTACAAGTAGATAACCATAAGATTTGCGTGTGGCATCTTCAAAAGCGTCTAGAAAAAATTGTGATTTACCGGGGTACATTTGGCGTGCCAGAGTAGTGATTTGCAGTTTATCTCTTGGGTTCTTAAAAAGTACCATATATTTAGTGTTTAAAGCTATAGTACGACTTTTTTTACCTTGACAGAACACATTCTGCACCAGATACATAATACTCAGATTTCTGTGATGCACATACTTGGTGAATGCTTTCTCAATTTCTGAACTCTCACTAGCAGCCTCCATTAAGTCATCAACAATAGTTAAATTTACTCTGTTAGGGGGGAACAAATTATCATCATTAAATGTTGTGGGTAAACCCTCTATAAAACGAATATTTGGGATTGTGAGTAATAATTCATCATAAAGCACTTGCCAGCAGGCATAAAACCAAACAATGTTATCAGGAGTGTGCGACATTAAAGCGGTAGCATTCTGTAAAACCTGTTTGACAAAATAACTTTTCCCGGAATTAGAAGGGCCTGCCAATATGCATGAAAAAGGATGTTGTAAACGAGTGTCCATGGTGAATGATTAGTAACCAAATGGGAGAGTGGTAAAGTCGTCGACCAAATATCTTTTTGTATATACACACTTCTGTGTTTTCTGTAGCGGTCGCGTCTCTATCTGCCAAAGGAGTTTATTTCTGACAATGGAGGACTGTCGTACTACTATTCTTTTCTGTTCATCAGGGTCTGAGTGCAAGGGGTAGTCCAACACCAGGTCTTTTAAACTGTCAAAGTTAATCAACTGGGCATTACTGGCATGAAGTGTTATGCCTTTCACCTTTAGAGATGTTTTATCCGTCGATAGTTTGTAACCATACGTCTTGGGACCTGCAGATACAAACTCTGTAATGTGTGTGTCACAGGGTATTTCACTAGTCAGCTCACCTAGATAGTCCCCTAGAGGTGGATTCCAGTCACCCGCTGTACTAACAAAAATAACAGAGTCAGTGTCGTGGTAGAGACATCTCTCATTAAGACGGTCTAAAACATTGTACAGTTCAAGTCGTGCATAGGCGGTGGTAAAACATGCAATAAATATATTGGTATTGCGAGACGGACTGTGACAACCCTGGGCGTGCTTCCAACTGAGCATGGCTGTATCATCATTTATGAATGACAGAGAAGACACCTCGTATTCAGGTAAAAATATATAACCAAAAAGCTTGTCAGGATCAGATACAAGACTTGTGGTTTGCAAATTAGGTTTCTGACCAAATTTGCCCCATAAAGAATTAAGAAACAATTTTGCAATCTGTCGTTTTGCAGGGTTTACTTCTATTTTCTCTGGTCTTAGCAAAATACCCTCTTTAGCGTAATAAGCATCAATGTATTGGCGTCTTTTTTCATCAGTCGTACACCATTCAGGGTAACCTGAGGATTCCTGCTTATCCCTAAGGTGCACCTTTATATACTTTTCAAATAACGTATTGGAAGAGTAAGGAAAGTGCCAAATCTCAAAGATCTTCCCCAACCTGTAGCCCTTAATCAGGGCTTGTTGTATTTCAATAGTGCACCAAGTACCTGTCAAAGAGCGTTCCTCCTCATTATGTTCACAATGTGCTGTTTGGTTATTGGCTGTGCATGTACGACATAATGGGAGCATAAGTTTGCCATTCATTTTAACCGGTAGAACAGGGAAAAATAGACCTCGGGGTGGGTACACTGTTACTTTAGCAAGGCCAAAATAGTGTTCAAAAGACTGAAAATTATCATAAATGATTACTGGGTGATCCGTGGGATATAATTTTGTTTTGTTGACGTATGGGTATAGACTGGTAAAATCATAATAGTGTATGCTCTCACCTGGGGCCGCTTTGTGGTACAATTTGATTGCGTTTGTGCGGCCCCCATAAAGCGCATCACGAGGTTCCAGCGGCTGTGGAAAATCTTTATCGATAAGAAAAGCCTGTAGATCCTTGTCAGTTTCTAACAGGTTTGACCAATCATGTTCCCACATCTCACGGACCACATAACCCCGCATTTTTAGAAAATGATTTTTAACATTGGTTTTGTGGTGTAATTGTGCATAGGTAGTCTTTGTAACTGTGTTAAAAGCCTTTTCATTATAACAAACTGGGCAACCGTGGTAGAAACAACCCTGAAATTCAAAAGCTGTAGGCTGGCCATCAACCAGAGCGTACCCATCCAAAAAATAGTTACCAACAGCCCTTTCACCGCCCTGTAGAGCGTGCTGAATAGTGATCCCCTCTTTGTGTGCAACATACATTAACCACTGTATAGACTTTGTTGAGAAACGTTTCTGATTTGCATGGTAATTGTCAGAGGGTAAAATTGCTATGGTATTTTTCGGTAAAAACTTAAATCTGTACATGGCCATGCACACAGACGCTAATGTAGTGAGTTGAAAAGGATCAATATCAGCAATGACGGTTTCAGGACCGTCAGGACCCACAATAGTTTTTACCTTCTTGGTCATCTCCATCACACTTTCTCTGTAGCAGACACAGGCCTGTTTCAAGATTTTAACATCATCTATACAGTATTTCTTAAGTTCATTTTGAAAATTGAACTGACAATGTTGGTTCTCTTGATACCAGACCATAAACTCCTTTTTATCATCACACATCATTTGGTCATAACCATAATAGTCTACCAAAGGCATAGGGCCAATATAAGACTGATTCTGGGCTGTGTTAAAAAAGTGTGGAAAATAGCCTTTACAACCGACGAAACCCAGGGCTTTTGGCAATTGACTTAGTTTCATGGGGAGAAAATTTAAAGAATCGATAAATCTGATACCTAGATCAGCGACAGTCACACAAAGTAGTTTACCACCTTGCGCCAACAACTCAATAGCAATTTTCTCCTTAAGAAGTTGATTCACCACAAAGTAAGAATCATACCTGCCTGCATTATGCGCTATGAATGTGTAGCTACTAAAGGGCTTGTTTATAAATGTTATTATAAACTCCTCTAGGCACGCTGTACCCTGAAACTCCCAGCACTTATCCCCTTCTAATTCTGAAGCATAGATATAGTTGGGGATATGTACACCGGTCTCCTGCATACATTCAAAGTCATAAAAAATGTATTTGTTAGTAGGGTTTTCTGGGGTGTATCTTCTCATATAACAAACATGCCCATCAAGCGTGACTACAGTGGCATAGCAAATCTGACATTGGAAACCTTTACACTTATGATCGGCCATTACGGTGTAACGGCCGCAAGAATCACAATAAGCTTTCTGCCTGCACTCTATGTCTCCGGATACGGAGAGCTCTATGTGCAACTTTAAGCACTCTTGTGAACGACAAAAAGTACGACAACTGGAACATCTAGGAAACTCCCCTTTCACTTCTACACAGTTCTGTCTGTGACAGGCCTTACAAAAATACCGGCAGGAATGATTGTTTTTGTGAGAGAATGGTGTGTGACAGTAATTACAGAAGTATGATTCCCCAATGAACGCATTAATTTTTTTAATGCCATAATAATGTTTGTCTTCATGGTATATAAACACAACTTTATCTTTACAGGGCTTGTCTGAATGAAAATAGTGCCACGAACCATGATTGTGATACAGTACTTTAATTGTAATGCCTAAATGTTGTTCAAAAGCTGTAGGTATCCCTGATGATCGTCTGGTTAGTTTTAGCGACATCCCAGCTTTTGAACAACATTTAGGCATTACAATTAAAGTACTGTATCACAATCATGGTTCGTGGCACTATTTTCATTCAGACAAGCCCTGTAAAGATAAAGTTGTGTTTATATACCATGAAGACAAACATTATTATGGCATTAAAAAAATTAATGCGTTCATTGGGGAATCATACTTCTGTAATTACTGTCACACACCATTCTCTCACAAAAACAATCATTCCTGCCGGTATTTT
>OW240914.1:313641052-313857190 GCA_933207985.1 Pelobates cultripes
TAACGAAAGCTGTCAACAAAGTCGCGGAGGGGGGACACTTTGGCACGGAGTCCCTGATGGCAACAATCACGGTCTTGCTCAAACCCGGGAAGGACCCGGAACAATGTGGCAGTTATCGCCCGATCTCTCTGCTGAATGTGGACACGAAACTCCTGACGAAAGTATTGGCAACTAGACTTCAAAGGACGTTGCCAAGCCTTGTTCACGCAGATCAGACTGGTTTTATCCCAGGTCGAGAGGCACGAGACAGCACGTTATACCTATTTTCTATACAACATCATGCACGGAAGTTTCGGAAACAACTCCTACTATTGTCCACAGACGCCGAAAAGGCATTCGACTGGGTCAACTGGGAATACATGTTCCAAACCCTCCGGTTTATGGGTTTTGGCCAGAGAACCATGGCGTGGATTACTGCCCTATACAGCACACCGAGGGCGGCGGTACGCGTCAATGGAGCGCTGACCACGAGTTTTGGAATTGCGAATGGAACCAGGCAGGGTTGCCCCCTATCTCCGCTCCTTTTTGCACTCTCTCTGGAGCCGCTTCTACAAGCGATCCGGGACCGTCAGGACATACACGGTTACACCTGGCAGGACACGGAACATAAGGTGGCTGCTTATGCGGACGACCTTTTGTTCTTTGTTTCCCAGCCTCGGATCACACTGCTATGTATACTCTCTGAGATGGATAGATTCGGCCGAATCTCTGGGTTTAAACTCAATCTGGCAAAATGTGAAGCACTAAATCTCACCGTACCCACGGCGGATTACGTATCCCTCGGCCCACTCTTCCCATTTCGATGGTGTACGGGAGCAATGAAATACCTCGGCATATGGATCACCACAAACCCACAGGACATATACCAACGCAACTTCACGACCCTACTGCACGGCATTGAATCAGACTTGAAAATATGGTCCTATCCACATATCACATGGCACGGCCGGATAGCGGTCCTTAAAATGAACGTTCTCCCAAGAGCTCTATACCTATTCCAGACTATACCGATGGCACCGCCGGCAAAATTCTTCTCGACTCTGAAATCAGAGGTCATCAGGTATGTATGGAGGGGAGAAAGATCCAGGATACGCCATTAAATACTATGCATGCCCAGACATAGGGGGGGTTTAGCCCTGCCCGATTTTAAAAAATACCACCAAGCAGCGACGTTGCAACGGATTTTGGAGTGGCACGAATTAGAGACGACCAAACAATGGGTGATCCTGGACCGAGAAGGAGATAGTGCAAAACTGAAGGCGTCAATCTGGAAAAGACGGGCAACGAGAGGCAACAGAAGAAGAGACGATGACCCAGTTACACAAACACTCCTCACATGGGAACAACTCAGGGAAACACCGCAAATCTCCCCGACCCCCTGCCCATTGCTGCCGATTGCTCATAACTCCGGTATAGGAGGCGGTCTACCGCCAGACGCCTGGTCTTTCTTGGGTGAAGCAGAATACATCCCAATACATAAGGTCATTCGGGATGGCGCCCTGCAAACTCTGGACGCGCTACTGGAATCACGACCGCGCTCACACATGGCGGTTTTTCGATACATGCAACTGAAACATTACTTCAACTCACTCCCTCACATAGAAAAGCTACGAAGAGACCTCACATGGTACGAACAACTCTGCTCCAATGGCACGTCATTAGGGAAAGCTATCTCGAATCTCTACCAATACATACTGACCAGCCCCGCCTCAGAAAACAACCTCTTCAAACGACACTGGGAATGAGCCATGGCTAAGCCCTTTACACCAGCACAATGGGACAAGGCCTTGATATGGCAGCACAAAACCTCCTCCAGCTCTCACTATCAAGAGGTGAACTACAAACTGCTTTCCATGTGGTATCGAACACCCGTACTATTACATAGGATTTTCCCCACTACGCCACCAACGTGTTGGAGATGCCAGGAGGAAAGGGGGAACATGCACCACATATGGTGGGAATGTAAACACATTGTCCCATACTGGGACCGGATCAAATCAGACATTCAACTAATCCTGGGAGATGACCTTGAATGGTCGGAGGAACTAGCCTTGCTACACATATCCACATGACCACTATCCACATACAAAAAATCTATCATGCGTCACCTACTGAAGCAGCCAAATCGCTCATACCGGTATACTGGAAGAAACCAGACATCCCGACAAGGGAGGAATGGATCCACCGAGTTGAGGATATCAGGGCAGTGGAAGCTCTGAAGGCGGAGATGACGGGCAGGGAAGCTCAACACGCTGAAGCATGGGCACCGTGGTATACCTACCGCGCACAGCCATGATACGGGGCTCACTACACTCGTGTGACATGAATCACACTTTGTACCGACCATCTGACGACCGCAGACTCAGTCGGCACACCTGACACTCCATCCACAACGTTTGGGGGATAAACACATCTCCGCCGCTCCAATAAGAACACGAGATCCCAACCAACACGACAGATAGCCCTGACCCACAGTAACTCCCTAGGTCAAGGGGGGACACCTTAGAGCTTTGCCCATATCTCCACAGAACCACAAGGAGGGGTATGTCGAGCACATCTGGACATGACACGCATACCACCTCTGTAAGAGGTTCCCGTCCTATGGACGGGGTCACCGCCTGTTGTAAATGGATTAAAGGGGGGTATACTGACTACACTAAACCCTGGGTACATACGGATCTCTTCCCACTACTCTCCATGTCCCTACACTGTGGATTTCGTATCAGACAGACATCACACACTCCTACACATGACCACTAGTTAGAACACCATCCTTCACACCGAAACACACAACATACACTCACCGACAACTACTCTGGATTCATTCCAATCAAGGAACCGCATCCTTAGAGTACCTATGAACGCCACCATGCCCATGTAGCTCTAGCTTTACCTGGAAACCCCTAGCTCCAGGATACACTGAGACGACAATATTTTGCAATCCACGCTTTAGAAAATAAACACAATTGTACCCTGTCATTGGTTGTGTATTGGAACAGGGAACATCCCTGAATATGTACATGTATATGTTATACTTCAAAATTGCTACCTTCACTGTTTGATTGATGTGGGCCTGCGAGCCCTACATTTATTGTACCCAATTGCTAATAAAAATCTGATTAACAAAAAAAATAAAAAAGATAGCACTCAATTTGGGCTAGGTTTCCCAGATTTTAATATTCTACATGATGTAACTATGTTTTCACATTTGTTGGCATAGAGTTTGGAGAAAAATAAGTCGACTGGCTGGTTTCACTGTGAGAAGTACCAGATGGGAAAATTAACTCCCTCCCATATGTATTGGATTAAGCCTTCAGTGACTAGACAATTGAAGTTATCAAACCCTATTTTCATAGACGCAATTAAAACGGGGGTTAAGTGTGAGAGGAAAGATGGGTATTAAAGAATATGTTACTCAGGACACACCGATAATGGCCATTAACCAGTACATCAAATATCTAGATTTATCAAGTTGGGTTAGTAAAGGAGTTGATAGCTTGGTGGATTTGTGTCTGGAAGGGGAGATGGTATATTTTGAAGCTCTTAAAAGAAAATTTGATCTAGCTAATCAAGATTTTTTTTATTTATCTAAGATTGAAAAACTTATTTAAAACCAACTTGGTTCCCTCTCCACCGAATTTGTGATGAGTTTATAGCAAAACTTCCTAGCACCAAAATAATTTTAAAAACAAAAAAAATGGGGGCGTGGCCTGGACACGAATGGGAGAAGTCGCATGTAGCAGCAGCTCCGCGCCAAAAGGCCTAATTTGAGCAATTGCCCCACAAATTAATGGCGAAAAATACCATACACTACCGCAATGTCTTACCCTAAGACGAAGAGACAGGCGGACAGGTAAGACAAAACACAGTTTTTCGCTCCGAAACAGAGCGCACACAAAGAACAGTCGCAGACAGCGGGAAGCCAAGATGGCGCCGACGACTCTCACAAGGCAGCTTCCTGCGCTCGCACCGAGCAGGGGCCTCTGACACAAGCAGTGATGCAAGACATGCTGGACGAGATGTCCACAAAAATAATAAAAAGTGTGCAAGCTACCATAGGAGATCTACGCAAGGAGCTGGGGGATCTTGGATCCAGAACCTCCTGGATAGAGGAAAAAATGGCCGACACTGAAGAGGCACATAATGATATGGCTGACAAGCTGGCGCAAATGGCGCAGCGCATCATGGCACAAGAGGTAAAACTTGCTGACAGAGGATAGAAGCCACCAAAATAATTTGCGGCTGAGGGGAGTAACAGAGGAGGTGGGCATAAAAGACTTAACATCGCATCTCACGGCATACCTGAGATCACTAGTGCCTGACATACTGCAAGACATGCTCCTTTTTGATTGAATCCACAGGACGACGAGGCCCAAGTTCCTCCAGATGCTTCCTGAGACATCTTAGTGCGTATGCACTACTACCACATCAAAGAGGCCATATTGAAAAGTAGCAGAAACCACAGGGACCAACCAGAGCAGTACCGAGGCATCCTGTTGTTTGCGAACATTTCGGCATTTACCCTCAAACAAAGAAGAGCATTCCAAGACATTACTGCAGCGCTCCGGGAACAACATATCGTGTACCAATGGGGATACCCAGTCAAGCTGCTGGTACAGAGAGCAGGCAAGAATATAACCATGTCTACCCCAGAGGAAGGCGCCCGCATATTGAAGGAATGGGGCATCGCGAGGGCACCCCAGAAACAACTGGCCAAGGACGCGAAAAGACTGATACCGGACTGGAAAAGAGCAAAGCACTCAGACTGTATAGGCATGGCACCAGATAAGGCCTCCTACAACATTCCGAGCTAAGCCGCAAGTATAAACACTGTATTGCTGGTTATGCTGCAATTACTGTAAATGTCTCTTGTTTAAATGCTTACTAATACCCAACTCCAATCCTGCAATATGAACTATTGAAAACAGAGCAAGACTAATAACTTAGGGCAGCCAGGATTGTTAAGTAAAATAGGACGTATACCACATATTTAGAGGGATTGGGATCCCAGTGAGATAATATGCAGAAGACCCAGTAAGTCAACAACTAACACGAAACACAGGAAGGGTTAATCGCACACAAAAAAAACTAAGATAAGTTGCCATAGTTAGACTGGCCAGCGCAAAGCGCATACTCTCCCAGGCATAGGAGCAGAGAGCTCCTACCCCCAAGGCACTTGGATGAAGTGCCTAGCCATAAACAGGGCACATTTTCACATTGTAAATACTTTCTTTATCGTTTGGTTATGTTATTATGCTGTTACACCCAGAGGGATGCAGCCTGTTGCCCATGATGCTGGGATCTATATCGAGGACCGTGTGGGAGGTCCCATCTCTGATACGGATAGGAATCGCGCCCCTAGGGGAAGGCGAGCAGGAAGGAAACCTGACCTAACTCAAAGTACCTATGGGAAGTCCACACAGACACCAGGGGTTGGTCTTCTCTGCTTGATGGCACCGGGAGGAGCGAGCCACCCCGAGACAAACAGACACTCACAATACACAGCACAACCATTCATGCTAGACTCTACATGAAAATATACACACATAATGTAAGGGGATTGAATATCCCAGCAAAAAGACACTTACTAACCTGAGAACTTCGGAAACAAAGCGTGGACGTGGTCTGCCTGCAGGAGACCCACTTCCGCACAAATGATCATCCAGAGGTGTTGGCTATGGAATACCCATATCAGTTTCACTCCACCTTTCCGACTAAGTCCAAAGGCACATCTAACTTGATAAGCAGACATGTCACCTTCTCCCTAAAATCACAGCATGTAGACCCCATGAGCAGATACGTGATGATAGTGGAAACGATTAATAATATGGAATACTCGATTGCAAACACACATGCACCAAACCAAAACCAGAGGAACTTTTTACACAAAATATGGCAAACATTGACGTTAATAAGACAAGGAATAACCCTGGTCTGTGGAGACTTTAAACACATTTTTGACCCGAACATGGACACAACCATACACAATACTAGCAGTAGATACAGAACCCTCAAGCGCCAAAGTAAAGCCCTCCAGACATTATTGCATGTCTACCACTATTACGATGCATGGAGAATCACACACCCATTGGAAAAAGCATATACACATTTCTCACACGTCCACAACTCATATTCCAGAACAGATGGGTTCCTCCTCTCGGGTTCCCATCTTAACCAGATCAAGACCTGTGACATAGCACATATCACATGGTCGGATCACGCTCCGGTACTCCTGGAAATGAACAACCTCTATGACTTCAAACACCGTAGCCCCTGGAGAATTAATGATTCCCTCCTCCACAGTCCACAAACAATACTTTGTGGAAAATGAGACGCAGGACGTCTCATCCACGACAGTCTGGATGGCCCATAAACCAGTGGTGAGAGGCCTACTGATAAGGTGGGCCTCATACCTCCGAAAACAGGCACAAAAGCACACACTCGAGCTACAAAAAGAACTAAATGACATAACCCACCAAAACCAAATATCCCCCACTGACGACAAGCGTCGGCGCATACTCCAAATCACTAGAACCCTGAACAACCAAGCCCTAGAACACACAGAGCGCAACCTACAGCGCCTGAAACAACGTCACTTCACCCAGGGAAATAAGGCTAGCAAACTCCTAGCGCAAAGACTCAGGGCCAAACAGGCCTCACAAAAGATCCCCTACCTTGTCTCCCACACAGGACAAAACCTCAATACCCCAAAAGCCATATGTGATGAATTTACGTATTATTACGCACTACTGTACAACTTGAAACTGGACCCCACAACCGATAGAGAAGGACATATAGGCATACCTGAGAAACATACACTTACCACGCCTCACAAGCCACCAACAACAAGATCTCACAAAACCACCCTGGCACCTTACCTGGTCAAAAGCTATATACAGGCCGTTCTGCAAAGAACCCTACCCCCTGAAATGTTAGCGGCGCACATAGTAACACTACCCAAGCCAGGGAAACCACCCACGGTACCACAGAACTTCAGGCCCATATCCCTTCTAAATACCGACTCCAAAATCCTAGCCAAAGTGTATGCAATCCAACTGGGGGCAGACCAAGTGGGCTTCATCAGAGGGAGACAAGGGTCTGACAATATGAGAAAGGTGCTAAACATCTTCCACCATCTCTGCAAAACAGAACACGGGGGCTTACTGGTCTCTCTAGACGTGGAGAAGGCTTTTGATTCCTTACACTGGCAATTCCTTCGCGAAGTGCTACACAAGTTTGATATCCCAGAGGGGTTTGTATCGGCGGTGGAAGCGCTATATAGCTCCCCAGGGGCCCAGGTGCTAGACTCGGGGTTCCTCTCAGAGCCCATACGACTCACGAATGGCACCAGGCAGGGGTGCCCCCCTGTCGCCCCAACTATATGTCTTGGCACTGGAACCCCTGGTGGCAAGGATAAGAGGCAACCCAAACATACATGGAGTCACGATTAACAAAAGGGAATACAGGACAAATCTATTCGCAGATGACATCTTACTAACACTCATGCAACCACAGATCTCCCTCCCCAACTTACTACAAGAAATAACTATATATGGACAACATTCCTACTACAAACTAAACATTACAAAAACACAAGCCATGGGGGTGGGGATTTCGACAGCTGTATTAGAGCTTCTACAGAAAACATTCACATTAGACTGGAGACAAGACCATATAACGTTCTTAGGGATCAAACTTACAAAAAATCCGATAAACTTGTTAGCGGCAAACTATGACCTGCTGTTGAGAAATACGGTGAACACTTTGAAGGGGTGGGAGGGGAAGTTCCTATCGTGGCTGGGCAGGATGGCCGCAGTTAAAATGATAGTGCTGCCAAAATTACAATACTTACTGAGAACCCTACAGATCCATATACAAAAAAGCTACTTAGATAAATTGCAGAAGCTCATAACGGGCTTTATATGGGCTCACCAAAAAACTAGGGTGGCAGCAAAGGTGTTGATCAGGCCACAGGCTCAAGGGGGCCTGGGGTTGCCACACATTAGACTATACTATAAAGCGGCTATCCTGACCACCGTCCTACAGGCCCACGCACAGGAGGAGGTACCGCAGTGGATGGAGATGGAGGCATCTTGGGCGTGCCCCAGAGGCCTGAGCTACTTATTCTGGATACCCCACACACAAAGGAAAATATACCAAGATGTACCGCCCACTACACGGCTTTTATTCACCATATGGGACATTTTCAGACAACGCTGGGGGCAGACCGCAGGGTGGGCACGAGTGACCCCCCTGTACAGCCTACACTTAGTAAACCCCACTTTCGACTACCGCCCATGGACACAACAGGGATGCACCACGATAGGCCATCTATTCGAAAAAGACAAACTGGCCGATTTCACAGTCCTACAGCGCAAATACACCCTACCACATAACACCATCTTTCAATACCTCTAAGTGAAATCCATGATTCAGGGATCTACGACTAACACTGCAACCGCCATGGCAAAGCATATTGAACAGATGTGCACAGCCACAAAACAGCCCAAGAAATTGTTATCCACCCTATACAATAAGTTGATCCAACAGACTACAGGCCCTCCAGACAAGTTCAAACTAGCCTGGCAAACGGACATAGGGAAAATACAAATACAAAAAGAGAAGTCCTGCGCTCACTCCCATCACTACTGGGCCTGCAGCAATGACTACAGTACACATCAGCCCCAATTTATAGTAAAAACCAAAGAAAATAAAAAGTTACCTGCGCTCTCTCCTTAATCCCTATGTATATTTAGACAAATGGAGGTCATTTAGTTGCAGACCCCCCTAAGCGGGTCCTAACACTGACCCTTAAGCCTGCTTCCTTGAGCTTCTGGCTAAGAAAAACTTTCACTGAGCAGCAATGGGGACAAGCATTCTTGGCACACAAAAAGAGGACGAGTTGCGCGTCTCACCTGGAGCAGATGCGCAAACTCCAATACCGCTGGTACATGGTACCCGAGAGGCTGGCAAAAATTTACCCGAACTCCTCCGGCGCATGCTGGAGATGTCGAGGGGAGGTGGGATCGATGTACCACATGTGGTGGAAGCGTCCAATCATAGCTAAATACTGGAGGGAGGTGGAGGACATGGCACTAGGTAGCAAGATCACGATAACACCGGAATGTGGACTCTTGTTCATGGGTTTAGAAAAGCTCAACAGAACAGACTCCCGTTTACTATTTCATATCCTGGTGGCGGCCAATAACCAGATAGCAAGGGCATGGAAATAAGCCCAAGCACCTACAAAAGAGGCTCTGCTTCAGCAAATAACCACGAATCTGGGGTACGAACAGGGATTGAACAGACAAAATCCCTCCAACAAACATGCCACTTTGGCCCACACGAAGTGGGTGACAAAGATGGAGGGGTACAGGGAGTAGGGAGAAAAAAAAAGTTCTTGGGACGAAGCATCCCCCATAGGGAAAAAAAGAACGCCGCATTGGTCAGGAGCAGGTCCACAAATGCAGACAAAGCTAGAAAGGATCACAAAATGTTGGTAACTAGACTAGGAGAATAGGCCACTGAGAGGCCATAGAGACGGTCGATCCAGGTGATAAGAGGGAAAGAAAATAGGTCATAAGGGTGACACTGGTTAGTATGGCAAGGTAACAAGACAAGTAAAAATTAATGCGTCGGATCCCCCCCGCCTCCCCGTTAACTTCCTTACTTTCTTTCTGTACCCCTCCCCCCCCTTCCTGCACTCGAACTACCACTCACCGGAAAGATAAATGTAGCTTAGAGAATACAAAACATGTGAAGACAAGACGAACCCAAACAAAGCGATGTACAAACAAAGCGATGTCAGGATTGTTGTTTCCCCCTCCCCTATCTTTCTTCTGTACCCCCGATAAATCAATAAAAATTGCCAAATTTAAAAAAACTAAACAAAAAAATGAATAATAAATAACCAACAATCTTTAACACTGTTGTCTATCAAGAAATGGGAGAGAGACTTGGAGGTATGCAATCCAATGGAGACATGGTTAGAAGCTTGGACAATGGTTAGGAAAAGTGTACATTCTATAAACCTACAGGAGGTGTTCTTTAAGTTAATAAATCGTTATTAACTTATATGGTCCATTGATGTATTAGTAAATTTAACAAACTAAAGAAAGGGGGAATGCTGGAGATGCTCACACACACAAGGCACAATAATGCACATTTGGTGGAAGTGTGAAAAAATTTAGCAACTAAAATCATCAACAGAAATTGTATTATCAAAATTATTGCAGGGACATTTTAAGCTTGAACCACAAACCTGGCTTTTTCATTTTGATCTCCCTGCAATAAATAAAGCGAATAGTGATGTCCTGAATGGTTCGCCGCAGACTCATCATTGAGTAAACTTTGACCCTGTACCTCACAGTCAGCAGACACATTCCAGCCAATCAGCAGCAGACCCTCCCTCCCAGACCCTCCCACCTCCTGGACAGCATCATTTACCATTGTGAAGCTGCATTCTTAGTGAGCTGTCCAGGAGGTGGGAGGGTCTGGGAGGGAGGGTCTGCTGCTGATTGGCTGGAATGTGTCTGCTGACTGTGAGGTACAGGGTCAAAGTTTACTCAATGATGAGTCCACGGCAAACCGTTCAGCGAACCGTTCGGGACATCACTAAAAGCGAACAAATATTTAGTTATACATATATTATTGGCAGGTAAAATATGTATTGCCGGAGATTGGCTAAAACCTGACCCACTAGCATGGAGTAAAATAACTAGTCAGATCACACACCAAGGCAGAATGGAAAAACTATTTTACAGTTTGAAGGGTAAATTATCTTTATAGAAAGAAACTTGGACCCCTTGGTTTGAGTACATTGAAGAGTTATGAAATCCCCTATTGGAGAGTGCCTTGAATGAAGAACAAACTTGGGTTAGCTGACGATTCCTTGATCATTTAGAGCTAAGTGGTTAAGAAGGAGGAAAGAATAAAATCCGCCACACAAGGAAGTTCTAGATAGATAGATTGTCAAGTAGTAATGTATGGTAGGGATGTGGATTGTAAATTCTTTTTTCCGTCTATTGAAGATAATCCCTATTTTGCAGGTATTAAGTTGAACTATAACTTAAGTAAGGGAGTAACTTGGAAAGGGAAGGGAAGAGAGATAGAAGAGAAGTGAAGGAGAAAATTAGGAAATAGAAAATGTAATTCCATCCAATGAGATTTTAATATTTGTTGTATGTATAACCTTTTGTTTTTGATTAAATAATAAATATTTAAAAAACATAAAAAAGATAACATAAGCAATTTTCTTAATTTTGGTCTTTTAGCTGTGTAGTAAATAGCTCCATAATTTGATACCATTAAATATGTCAATCCCACATAGGGATATTAGTTTTATATAGGGATCTATCTACTAAGCGGCTAAATGATCAAAATAAAGAAAAAAAAACAAGGAAAAAATGTACACATATCAGTGAAAAGAAATGAATGTGGGGGTTAGAATATGAACTGAAATATTTCCTTTTCCACCGGTATTGTAGACAGCAAGATTCCTCTAAATCATCATTGTACATCATTGTACATAAAACCATAACGCTACAATAGAAACATCACAAAATAGTGTAGTATTTAAAAACACCAGATGTTGGATAAGTGGGTTAATACACTCACACAAGTGATTTAGTATTAGGCAAAACACAACATCAAGTTGTAAGGAGTCTTCAGTCACACAGCATACAGTTGCAAAAGTATCGGTTGGATATTAAGAAAGATAAAAAGGTAAATAAAATTAAAAAAAACAACCAGCATTGAAAAACCACCTACGGAGTGAGATGACCACCTCTTTGGAGTTGGAATGATAAGGTCCTGATATATAGGAATCTATCTATTTGTCCTTTAAAATAGATAAATGTTTTTCCAATTTTTTTTTGTTTTTTTTGGAGAAACATCACTTAGGATTGTAGACTATGAAGGTGATTTAAGCTAGGTGTTCGAATAGCCATCTCGCTGAACTCCCATGATTCACAGGCCCTCAATTGCATACAACTCCCAGAATTCCTTGGTTGCAATAAACACCAGTCCACCACTAGTTGCAGAAAAAAGCCTGCCCAATGCCCTGAACTATTTGCCCCTATTGTTTACAGGATTTCGACATCACTGCAAGCTGCACACACACAAGCAAATAACAGCTTAGCCTTATATGACTTCTGTAACAGCCACGGCATATTATGTCATTGCATTTTTTGCTGAATGACTTAGTGACACTTATGAACTTTTTCATTAAATTTAAAGAGCGATGCTGGCCATAGGGAAATCTTTTATGATCCTGTATCAGAGAATCTGCTGTCATTAACTGTATGTACTTCAGCGTATGAAGTCTGGATCTCCAAATACTGGTTCTTTGATTGTCTCACCCATGCAATTCTTGGTTACTAAAGAAAACATTGCAATACGTTGCTTGCATTTACTCATCATATGTCATTGACGGCAACTGAGACTCTCCCAATAATTTTAGTATGATAGCTAGCTTAGTGGACGGCTTTGTGTGCGGTAACTAGCAATTAAATATATGATTCTAATATAAAATGACAGATGGTTAATTATTCTTCAAAGAACAGGTGAGTAATATTTTAGAGATGGGAAGAGGATTGAAAATAAAATAAAATAAAAGGAAACCTCTCTTGTTTGCTCTGGGTCACATTATTTAAAGTTAGAATAACAGAAGCAAAAAGGAGGCACTCATCTCAAGGGGTTAAACCGTTCTTGAACAGTTTAACCCCAAAGTTGCCTCCAGCAGCGATGACCACTCCCCCAGGCAGCATCTGAATTTTTAGATATAGGAAGCGAAGCCAGTTTTGTGAACGGGGAGTCCCTGATTGGCTGAGAGCGTCAGATGACCGCTTTCAGCCAATCAGCAGCAGCATTGCGCAGTTCCTGAATCTGAAAATTCAGCCAGGATGCCACTTTGGGGCAAATGGAGATCACCGCTGAAGGCAGATTTGGGATTAAGCCATTTGAGAATGGTTTACCCCTTGAGGGGCATAATAATAAATTGCATAGAAGATGAAAGTTCCCATTTAAGGGTAATGATATTCAGAGCAGGGATGAAAACACATGACAGCCATAAAATGTATAATCATGCTAACATTTCACCATTTATCTCTCACACCATGCTTAACCCCTTAAGGACCAAACTTCTGGAATAAAAGGGAATCATGACATGTCACACGTCATGTGTCTTTAAGGGGTTAAAGGGATTCTATAGGGTGCCCCCCCGCTCCAGACACTAACCCTATGGCAGCTCCGGTGTCCCTTGACGTTGGGTCGGCCACTCTGCCTTCTAGGACATCATCCGAGGAGGGACGGACGCAAATGTCAGTACAGTGGAGGTGGTTTGACACTTACCTAGAGGACAATAGGGCTCTCGAGGCATTATAACCATCGTCGGCCGTACACTGTCATGATTAAGGTGCATGGAGTGTTCCTTCTCCCCCAGTCAAAAATTTATTTTAGAGCACTTCGATAAAACAGCCAAGGTTTGCAGACAGACAAGTTGCAGAAGCAGAGCACACGTTTTATATACAGCACAGCTCCAGCTCAATCATTTTTCCTGACAGATATTTTACATGACACTTTGGAGCACACCCACTTAATATATATTTTATTTTTTGTTAAATATGAATACACATAACTACATCCAATGCAGGAAAAAAAAAAAAAATAAGATTTAAGTGCTTTTATTCAAGATATAAAAGTCCTTCACATTATGCAAAAGTATATAAAATAATTCCTAACTCTTACAAGCATTTTGTAATGCGGATATGATTCACAGAGTAGTGAAGCGCCTCTTTGTCAAATTACACGCTATAATGTGTGGTTCTCAGATTAATCCACTCGAATAGCTTCTATACCATCCACAATTAAGCCACATGGTAGCCCTTACACAGTGAAAGGCTTATTCTCGGAACTGAGGATTGTTGTGAGCTTAAAGTGAATTTTCAAATTTAAAGTCAAAATTGCTGAACTAAAAGCCTAGCTGACTTGGGTGAATGTTTCCAATTCAGCTACTTTGAATTTCCAACAATATTCACTTTAGTATAGAACCATGTGATGTTGGGAGGAAAAAAAGCTGAAATAAACTCTGACTACCCCATTTTTTTGCACTATTAGGGAAAGAAAAAAGTACTTTCGACGCTCCAGAAGTTGCCGAAAAGATCTCCCCTGATATGGCTGTAAGAGAATTATGAAAGATTAGGTCTACAAATCCAAGAATGCCAAAGGTTGACTACCCTAATGTAGGCAATGTTAGCCAGAAAACCAGACCAGGGTGGTCTAAGGGCCTAATCCCATTGATTATAGAAAGAGGGGAAGTAACAGAAAATGTACCCCACCCTACCTGGTAATAAGTTGTTTTTATCCAAGAATTAATAATCTTTCTATGAATAGTTAAAGAATGTTACAATTATTCTGTCCTTTAAAAGTGGCAATAAAGTATTGTTGTGTGGAAGGAATGTCATAATGTATTGCACAGTGGTGGTGGTACAGCCTCAGGCTTTAATAGTGTGATGCCGACGTGAACCACCAACTGTGATTATGACTTGTCATTGAAATAGTCCACAAGTCCACAATATAGAACAAAGATGGCTAAAGAATAAAAGGGGACTGGGGGGAAGTAGACTCAACTGCCTCTCAGTCTCCTCTATTTATTTTTTGTTATCCTACCCCCTCTGCGCTCATCTCCTGTTGATAGATTTGAAGTCTGAAGCATTGATTTAGGGGGGGAGGGAGAGAGGGAGGATGGGTGGGTCTCCCTCTTGCTATATTGTTAATATGTTATTTATACAGCGTCAACAAATTCCGCAGAGCTTTACAATGGGTGGACGAACAGACATGTAGTTGTAACCAGACAAGTTAGACACAAAGGAACAGAGGGGTTGAGGGCCCTGCTCAATAAGCTTACATGTTAGAGGGAGTGGGGTAAAATGACACAAAAAGGTAAGGGGAGTATTAGACAGTTGCAAGAGAGGAATCAGTCGGGAGCTATTAACAGTTTAATTGATACGCTTTTATGAAGAAGTGGGTTTTTAATGATTTTTTTTGAAGGAGTAGAGACTGGGTGAGCATCAAACGGAGGAGGGAAGCGAGTTCCACAGGAACGGTGCAGCCCTCGAGAAATCTTGAAGGCGAGCATCAAAGGTGGGAGTACGGACAGAAGATAGACGTAAGTCTTCAGCAGATCGTAAGGGCCTAGATGGGACATATTAGAGAGAATAGATAGGTGGGAACAACATTATGTAGAGAATTAAAAGTAAGAACCAGAATTTTAAATTGAGCCCTATATCTTACAGGAAGCCAACGTAGGGACTGACAGAAAGGTGAGGCGTGGGAGGTGCGGGCGGACAGCCGCATATCTCCAAAATGTTTATCCCACCAATATTTACATGTATGACAAATTAATAAAGAAATACATTTTATACAAATTAACATAGGTTTATTGTATTTCTTTATAACAAACGACACAATAAATTGCTGTTTTATGATATGTTTTTATGCAAGCTACCAATCTCACAATTTAGATAAATGGTATGCTACTACATCTACAACATGACAGTAGCTAACAATTGTGCCTACTGCTACAGGATCCCATCGCAGTACGGGTGGTCTACCCGCGATGGCAGACGAGGGAGAGGAGGTCGACCTCCCTGTTGTGGCCACTGCCGGAGCAAGCCGACGCGACCGGGCACCCTGTTACCCCCTGCCGGTGAATGATGTCACGGCAAATACTCGTTGAACCACTGGTGGAGTGGGACCCACCAGGTTGTCCCTGAAACTCTGTGCCCTTATAATAGCGTGTCCTAAGATGGCGGATGAACAGCTTACCTCCAAATCCGGAGGCTTGAGTGGGACAACAGTGGCACGGCTATAAGAAATCTTTTCAAACTTCTGCCGGAAGATATCCAACCGACAAAAGCAGCTGGATGTGAAGAGGCAAGCATGTAAGTGAACCACAACACGCACCTCATGCAACGCCTGACTTCACGGAAGACCTAAACTCACAAGCATCCTAAGCAGAGATCTCGAGCTTCCTGCCCACGTACAGACTCCGGACCAACTGCCTGATACCGCACTTTCAGGCTGAGGGCTTTACCCCGGTGCCAAACACACCCCAAGAGGGGGTATCCTCTACAGGACATGGTATCCAAAGCCAGTGTCTACCCTAGAAGTGGTATGGACTTATCGATCAATAAAGCTGCAGACCGTGGAACAGTGGTGCAAGTTCATACACAAACTGAGGGCTGGGGAAGAGCCCACACCTGGCACGGCTCCACAGCTACTCACCTGGACATTCCTACCCACATGCAGACTATGCCACTTGCAGGGGGAGGTTGATTCTGACACCAAAGAAGCTGCCAAAGAGCTGGATGGCACTACATCTAACCTACCATGCGACTAGTTGAGGCCTGATCTATTCGTAGCTGTCAAACCTCTCTGTTTATGCTGACCTGTTTTTCCTTTTATTTTCTTAACTCATAGCCAACGCCAAAACCAAACAGATACTGAACGCAGTTCCAGTGGTTTAAGCAGGTTCATAATTAGCATGTAAATTGATATACATATACACGCACATAAAAACACACTGACTTACCCTTGCGCTTGGACAAGTCTAAATTTGTATCTTCACTTGCAGAAAAAAAAAAAAAGGTTTTGTCTCTATGCTTTTCCAGCAACTTCAAGGAGGCAATTAGCATAATATTCATGCAAATTGTTGGGTGGCTTGCAGACAAAGGCTGTATCCTCTGAGATACTTTATGGAAATAATGGTTTCTTTGTCATGAGTTTCTACATTTGCCAATTCACAAGATATATATTAATTCGATAATTTGAGTATTCTACCTTTTTAATACCCACATCAAAACATTTTTTGTTGCTCACATAATTTGATCTTTTAGAGTGTAAGGCTCTTCTATTTAATGAAATAAAATGATTGCAATAATGCTTTATTCACCTGTAATCTAGCACCACGACAGACCTTTCTCTGCAGTCCATTCCATCTCCTCTGTGGTAATCAGGCTTGAAAACAGTTTAATTTAATCAAATGCTTCTCACAGAGAGAACCATTTTTCCTCAGTGATTGCCTTGATGCACCAATCCAAAGCTTCTCTATTAGAAGCACCGATTAAACATCCTCATGCAATATCTGTGGACATCAAACGCCAAGAACCGAGTCAGACTTTGTTCTGGAAGCACCATCTAGCGGCTGTCAGCAATTGGAGGTGTGTTTAGTCTGGCGATGTCTCCGAACAGAGAAAATGCAGTGTTTACATTACAGCCCAGTGATAACTTCACTAGCCACTCCTCAGATGGCTGTTAGAGATCCTTCCTGGGTCATGGCTGCCTAAAATGCATCCAAACATTCAGTGTCTCCTCCCTCTGCATGCAGACACTGAACTGTCCTCATAGAGATGCATTGATTCAATTCATCTCTATGAGGAGATGAGATTGGCCAGGAATGTTTGAATTGTGCTGGCTCTGCCTCCCACACAGTCTAAGCCAATCCTATGCAGAAGAATTGTGATTGGCTCAGAACAACACCCCCCCTCCCCCCAATAATTTACTAAGGGGTAAGTGAAACTAAGGAAGCGCTGCACCTTGGGACTGTGTGTGTCAGGTGGTGGGAATATAACCTTAAAGTCCACTTTTTTGTTTACATTCTGTTCTCTAGTGGATTTTTGAGATATCCACTAATGGCGCTGAAGCTACTGGTATCAGATTTGATTTTGTTACAGTGTATATAAGGCGCTTCACAATGTGTATTTGGTTTTCAGAACAACACTTCTGATGATGTCAGCAGGCAGGTCAAAAGGAAACAGAGACAAAGCAAGCATCTCCAAACTTGAATACAAGTAAGATTTTACTATGGTTAGGGAGGCATGAGGGTGCCAGGGGGGCTAGATGGTGGTTTTAACACTATAGGGTCAGGAATACATGTTTATGTTCCCGACCCTATAATGCTCCTGTAACAGCACAACTGATAGCTACTGAACAGTCTTAAAGGTATTTCCTCATTCCGATGCTGGCTGCCATTTTTTGGTTTTGACTTCTCCTTCCCTACCAGATATACACCTCTTTCCCATCAAATTTTAAGTTATACACACCGATCCTGCTGTTCATTCTAAAGGCGGCCATAAACCAGTTTGAAAGCCCCTTTTAATGCTAAAATAGCAGTCAGTTGTCTCATGTACCAACAAGCTGTGAACACTGTATAATTATTTGAATTTTATATTAAAAAAAAAAAAAATAAATCATCATCCAGACATAGTTTAAAAATCTGCACTGAATATATGAGAAAACATATTTAGGCAGAAAAATCCCAAAACTTTAAACCCTTTATAATAGGTCACAGGTAAAATTTATTTTTTTCTACTCTAAATGGCCTCTTGTATTTCATAAAATGCTATTTAGAAACAAGTTAAACATGAGCTGTTTACACATACATATTATATACAGAGGTAGTACGATGTTTCATCTTCTCTAAAACACCTCCCCTCCATGTAAACAAGTTTAGGTTTTCTACCCTTTCTTCTTAACGAAAAACTTTCCATTTCTGTTATAAAGTGTTGTAGCCTACCTTTTATCTCTTCTAGGTCATGAACATGGTAGCAGTTTGCCTACATTCCAGAGACATAGAAACACTTACCCGTTTGGTGACCGTACCACATTTATTTTTGTGGGGCATTCCACACATTTTCAAAAAGTTAATTAAAATAATTTGCTCTCCTAGGCCCCAGGGTGTTGCACACTTCTTTTTATAAAAGTATTGTATTTATGCCACCTTGAAAATAGAAATACTTGTTTATCTCTAGCTATATTTATGGTCCATTTGTTCACAAATGGTCATTTTAAGCACCATAACCACTACAGCATTCTATAGTAGTAATGGTATCAACAGCCCCTGTCACTTTCCCCCAGGTTTAGTTTTTTCTGATATATCTAAAGTGGTGGAAGTTTCTTTTCTGCAATAGAATTCGGTCCCTAGTTAGACAGTATTCATTGGCTCAAAGAGTGCCAGCTGATTAACTCCGCAAATGAAGTCCATTAAAACACAGGAAGAATTAATGTCACCATTGCAGAAGTAGGAACTTCCGCATTATCGTTATCAGGAAGTGAAGGTCGAACTTGAGTACTCCTGGTAATTGTCAATATATATGATGCTTACACTGGCTCCAAGATATCTTTGCTACAGGGGTTTTACACACCAGTTATGTGTCATACTCAAATTCACACTCGTAGGTAGAGAATATCTTATCCAAGGAAGAGCAGGCTCTGATATGAGAATATTTGTCCTTGAAACTTGTCTGCAATATAGTCAGACTGTTTATTTTCCTTAAATCTGCCAACAGTATACATTTGCATGAAATCGTGCTTCTTTAGGGTATGGCTTAGAATATACTTAAAGACTTACCCTGTTTTCGTTCCCTGTTTTTCATGACAACCCTGCATTTGTCTACTATTTTCAATAATTTTGTATTCATTTAAACTATGGATGACCAGTGACATATCAACAGCACCACATTCCAATTTGGAATAAGATAGCAAGATATGGCAATTATTGGCCCTTAACGGAAAAATAAACTACTCCAAAACACCTCAGACTAAGCAAATTCCTTTGTGTTATTTGGATTCTTTCAACACTTTTCCCTCATACTTGATTGCTTCTTACAAATTGTTTGGTTTTTCATTCTGATCAATATCCTCTTCTCTTTCACATAATATGTAGTTTTAAACATGCCTGTGTAATTTGATATCTTCTGTTAGTGGTCCTACCATTCAAGAAGTGTTAATATAAATTTTTCTTTTTTCAATAACCAGGTACACCACAGACTGTATGTACGGTCATACATCTGTGCCATCATAATTATTTGATAACAATAAATACTCAAACACATGAGAAGAAAGTGATTGAGGAATCCTTTACAATTTTAATGAGCTTGACGATTGAAAAGTTTCATATACAAACTCAATAGCTGATTAACATTTGATTGTTCCACAAAAAAAAAGAAAAAAAAATATGTACAGTCAGTTTCTATATAGTGAAAAAGTTTTCCACACTCAGCATGGGTTACTGAAATATATACATAGTCCCATGCAACATACATTTTGCCTGCAACACAATGCAAATGACAATGGCTAAAACAGGCATTTCACATTATATTCCTTGAACATGTCACTATTAACTGCATCTATCAATGCCATCTTCCGGTCTGTAGAACGTGTCAATAGGGAGCTTGAAGGCAACATTTTGCTTACATTTCACAACAATGGATCACCAAGCCCACTTTAAGGGTTTGCACATTTTTTAGATAAAATATACCTTTATTTTGGAATTTAACAAACTCAATTTTCAAAGACCAACTCCTTGGTGGGATGACAGTCGATGAAAGATCAATATGGCTGTTCAGATGTTTGTAACCTCCAATTCACATATGTTGTATCATCAAGTCTTATACTTCTAAAGGGTCTACAATTTAAACCAGTTTCTTTGCTCATCTGTACAGACAACAAATCATATGGAGACATTTCATTCAAAGCCATATCTTTGGCATAGTAGAGTAAGTATTCACTTTTGAAATGTATGGTCTCACTGGGCTTACATTAAATGGCGTTAAGCATTTTAAATAATTCGCTTTTTTGCAATATTAGAGGTATGAGTTCACAATTTTTCCTCTGAACATGTATAGTGAGAAATGTCTTTGCTTAAGCGGTCATTACATTACATCCAGCTGGGAAAGGCAGACCAAACATTAACTGGGCCAAAATAGAGGCTTCCAAGTGAGTCAAGAATTTGTAAAAATTGTACTTACTATTACCAGGGGGAGAAGCAGGAGTAATATTTTGCCTTTAGATTGCTTTTCCATCAGTAGACATGTAATTTTGACAAATAAAAGAAATGTTGCCCACCCCCCCCCACCAAAAAAAACAGACTTTGCCTACTTTAATATTCTCCAGGAAGTTACAGATGTTGGATCAACTAGCGTTAGAAATGATGAAAGCTCATTCGCCATTTTGTTTGCTCTGGACAGTAACATGAATGCAAAAGAGGAGCAAATTACAGCTGAACAACCTTGTATGATGGAATGATGGGAGTTCACATCAGCAAAACCAAACATGCATTACATGGGAGTGATCTGCATGGTGTTGCTTATAAAGACTGTTCTCATTAGAGAGAGTACGTGCTCAGATTGCATAGAGGTTTTGTATTTGCACAGTTATTGATGTGTAAGATTGTGGCATAAAACAGCCAAAACGGCAAAGCTTGGGTGGTCTATATCCCAACCGATGCTGTCCAAAATATTACACAGCAATGCATATAGGCCACCAGCTGTTAAGATGATAGACTACAGCAATACTGTACATGTTTTTTTTTTATATAAACCTTTTTTTCCGAACATGTTTAATGAGTTACAAAAAAATCATGCAATACAACCCCTAAAACATTGCCACAAGCTTACTTCTTTGCTTATCTCACAAACAAAAGCTTTCATTTAAACAAAACACAGACTAGTCATTTTATAAAATACTCAACTGGTTGTCAGATGTGATTGAACAGAACTGCAACCATAACGGAGACTGCCGTATACAGATAGAGATCAACTCTGCAGGTGCCTCTTCAATGTAATGGCCTGGTTAGTGCTACTGTTTGTGAAATGGTTACATAAAATGCATTTACAAGGGAAATAAAATAGGTTAATATATAGTAATCATTTACAGGGGTGAACAAAATCAAAAACACCACAAATAGAGTAACTGAATAGTGAAAGCACAAGTACGTACGCAGCTGCGAAGGAGAATCATAATGGGCTGATAGACTAGAAGTATATAATTTTGTTTTAAAGGAGACAAGTGTCACTTTAGAACACTGTCAGTTGCCTTATTTTGCATTGAAAACACGTCAGGGCAAATGGTCTGTGCCCAAACTATAGGTGCAGCAAAATGTTTAAAAATTGTGTGGGAGGGGATCTCTTAATGATGAATGCGTTTACCACATATGGACAAAGTGTGTGTGTAGTCTAGATAATTACTAAATGTCCCAAATGTATAGTTGTAAAGAAGCAGTGAACAGTTTCCATACAAAGTGTTAAAAGCAAATTATTAATATTTTTTTTTTCCTCAGCCGATTTTCTACTTTTAGGCAGTACATTTTAACATTGGAGAAATTCCTTTTATTTTTTTTCAGGGTTACATGGCATACATCGTGACAGTAATCTTGTGTTCACGCTGTCTCATCATTACTTTTCATGGTAGAATAAAAAGATGAACAGGAATCCATTTCACAGGACCAAGTATGGGTACTCTGCATGGGCGTCAGGTATTCCAAGCTAACACGCCCATTCACATTGCTAAACACATTCAAGAGTGGTTTTAGGAACATCTAAATTACTGTGTAAGCTGATGTATAAAATCTTGAATATATCTATTAAATTGAAATTTTTACTTGCATGGTTAATGGCACTCACAATTTGTGTGTGGCTGTTTTTATGAACACCAGGATGAAGCAAAAAACACCTTCTGTAACCTCCACAATTATCAGATTTAATCATTATCAACCTTTAAGAGCTTTAAATATGGGGCAGTATCCCAGTGCATACTGCACAGCACTTGTGTTACAGGACTAGCTGTTCTGTGATTCTTAACTTTCATATATTTCAGGGTGTTTGTTATTTAGTCCACGCTCTGCATAGATAACCACATTTTAAAGCCATCACCTGTTTCACGTTTCAAAATAATTTAAAAGAATTTGGATGAGGGCACAAAAACCCTCGAGTGAAAAAAAATATCAAAAACACCAGCAGATGCATTTCATTTAACTGCAAAGTATGAGACGGCAGCAAGACATCTTATTTCTGGGTTTAATACATGGGTATGCTATGTACTTAAAGAGGAACCGTCAACATTTTGCTCATGAAAGTTCCTTTCTTGTATACCCCAATGTTTATAGCAGTATTTGCAGGTATGGAACATTTATCCTGATAGTGGGCACTGCCATCAAATGCACAGGTAGGCATTAAAATGAAATAAACTATACTCTTTATGTGCATGCACATGTGCGAAAAGGGCATGAACCACGATCACAAAATCAGGTAGGTTTCTACAGAACAAGGCTCTACAAACTGGGTAGAGTAATCATATGCCTATGATTTATCATGTACCCATAAATGAGATTGTATATACCAAGCCTTTAGTGCCTTTTACACAAAGCTCTAATCTGTACTTTGCATAAAGGTGGCCAATATCAGCTCCAGTTCCCTTGTCAAGAGACAAAGGTGAGTTTTATGTACCACTGTTGAAAACCAAACCACAGCAAACACTGCACCAGGGGAAGGGGAAATTGCTATAATAATAAAAAAAAAAAACAAGAAAAAAACAAAAAAAAAAAAACACAAAAATGACAAGACCAAAAAAAAGAAGAAAGAAAAAAAAAGGAACTTGCACACAATTCATGACCATTCCTCTTTAACAGATACTCGTTGGGGCACGCATATGCTAATACTACCAATATATGCAAAAATTCAGATTATGAAGGAGGTACGAAACGATATTTGTTCCACCCCATTAAAAGCATAATACTGGGTTTATGTCTCTTTAATGACACCT
Source organism: Pelobates cultripes (assembly GCA_933207985.1). Classification (NCBI taxonomy): domain Eukaryota; kingdom Metazoa; phylum Chordata; class Amphibia; order Anura; family Pelobatidae; genus Pelobates; species Pelobates cultripes. The sequence goes on from OW240914.1 coordinate 313,664,651, forward strand.
GCACTCCTTAAAACACTGGTAGTATACGCATTATTGCACCAAGAAATATAAATTCCAAAAGTGTCAATAAAATTATATGAAGGCGAACTATAAAATATGCATGGTACAAATATTACTCAGGGATTAAAGGCAATCATATGGCACAGGTATAATGAACTAATAACAATTGTGGCACTATCCTTAAACAACAATAAAAAAAAAAAAAAAAAGTGTGTTACAGCACTCACAATCCATTTAATTTATAGCAGCATTTTACACAATTTGTGTTAAAAAAGTAGAAGAAAAAGATTTGTGTTGAGTAACAAAATGTTTAAATTACAACGACCATCCTTTGTGCACTTACTGTTAATTTTACTGGTTTGATTATTTACAAAAAATGCATTTTTTACATGGAATAGAATGTTAATGTTGGAAGCAAAATTACAATTTATCTACAGATATGAAACAGCCAGGGTGACCCAAGTTCAGGATGTGAGGTTTTCTTAAGTGGCTTTTTTTTTTGCAAAGGTTTCTCTCAAAGATTTGGTTGATTATCAGACTCCAGGGATTTGAGAGATGCCCTGAAAACCAAATATAAACCCTCAAAATGCATATGCAACAAAAGAAAACCTCACTAGAAATATATACGTTGTATTTATAGAGATGTTTTACATGATGAATCATAACCTGAGCTTAACTGCTTGCTGCCTTTGAGGAGGCACAAAATCATTTTATCCACTTGGCTACAAAAAGGTGCCTTAAAAAACACCACTAATTTTCTTGTAGCAAAGGGGTTAAAAGAAAGGAGCTAAAAGGAGCTGTTAATAGATTTTCCCATCAGAGATGTTGCCATAATGCAGACTACCGCAATGCGTTTCCCTTGACTGCCAGGCTATCAACACAAAAGTCTAGCGTTTTTTGTTACTGGCAATCAAGAAAGGGGAAAGGGCATTATTTCATACAATGTTGTGCACCTGAAAATGTATTGGTTGCATCGATATGCAAGTACCTTGGAGAATAGATATTAGAAAGGTAGCTACACTTACTGTGAAACTTGTGCAATATTATAGCCTTACAATTAGAACAAATTATACTCCAGTTTTATTGGCTTAAGCACTCACTTGATGTTTGCCCTTGCAAAGAGAAGCTAAAAAAAAGTTAAGCAGTAACATTTAGACAGGCTGATAATGTAGTTTACTGCATTATTTCATGGCCAATCAACAAAGGAAAGAACATAGAGATCGATCATTAGCTGAATACAATCAGGTTTAACAGTGTATGAATTACAAACTGCGGTGACAGCTTTAAACAGCTGCATACGGCTTCCAGTCAGTGATTGAAATAACTACGAGGTGGACATCACTTGTAGGGCATCTCATCCTGTACATAGAATGGCACCATATTATAAAGAGAAAGTTTACTTTCTATTAATCCATATGAAGTCTGCTACAATTCAACTGAGCTGCTATTTGCAGTTCAAACAACTGTACATTGTATTTCCTCCAATGACACAGACATCGTAATATTGGATTCAGGGAATAAGCAGAAACTAGTATTTATACAGTAAAAAAAAAAAAAAAAAAATATAGGAATATCCACATAAAAAAAGATTTACTTTACAGAATAGGTCTTCAGTGAAGATATCTACGGCAGGGAACAGCCATGAATGTAGTGTGGACTTTCCAGTACCGAGATTGGTAAAGACCACACGTTTTACAATCCAGCTGCATTCCCTCTGCAACACTACTCTCAAGGAAAAAAAAACCTTTAATGCATGGCATAAAAAGGCCCAACTTACATCCACAAATGGTTCAAGTCCTCCTAGTGAAACAGAGCAGTTGTGAAGGTGTTTAAACACAAAAAAAACCAACCTCAAAACATTCTTTTGTTAGCAACTGAATGAATGGATATGAGATGGACAAAAAGGTGGCTATTAAAGGCATCAGAAAAAAAAAATCCCCATGGCTTTGGTTTGATGAAATACTATTTTACAGTGATAAAAACAAACTTGTGAAATTGTTGAAGAAAAAAAAATAAAAAAATTAGAAAGCAAAACAGAACATTTTGCTCAAGAATCCAGGACTAATCATAAGGATGTCTGCTCAAAAAAACAAAGGCCATTCTCCCTAATGAGTGCGAACCAGAGGCTATGCCATGATATACAGTTTATCTCACAGTTGATGGGAGCCCAGAAGTCTGTGCAGAAGTAACATACAGAGCAGTGCTGTCTGATAAAGGGGCAACCACTGAATTTCCATTTGTTGGGGAGCACCCCAATTTCAATTTTTCCAAGTATTCTGCATGTACTGGCTTGTGGCACTGGAGGACCTTGAGGGCATCTTCAACTTTGAACCACTCTCTTTTCCTTCCTGAACAAAATAAAGATAAATATGTCAGTCAGATTATTTGTGATGTAGATGCCACCTGCAACACTAGTATTATGTGACCTAAAAGTATACACATAAGGCATCTAGTACACTACATATAATAAAATATCTTGATATACTAAGTCTAGCTACTCACACTGACAAAAAAACCTCTCAGAATGGCTTTGAATATTTTCTTTAACATTTTGTATCTGACCTACTGCATCGGAATAGTCACTTTTTACAGGACTGAGCATTGCAGGTGCATGGCTAAGTAAATTTAAACACAGATTTCTAGTTGTCTACAAACTATTAATAAAATAATTATGGTCACACCAATCCCTCCAGAGGAACATAATTCTACTTCTCTTAAGAAAATGAAAAATCAACATCTGCAAACATTAAGCAATATCCAGCAATTAAAGCACTTTAGTTTACATACAAACATAATTACCTTAAGAAACATTCTAATGCTAGGAATACATGGTTTGACTCTTAATATTAGAGTTATTTTATAAAAATGTACATGCAGGACCCCCTCCAGGAATTCCTAAAATACCTCAAGATTACCGGAAATATACAACAGCTAATATTTTAGGAATGATAATTACTTATTTGACTTCTAGGCTTTGCCCAACTGTACCCAATAAATATGCAAATCGCACAAAAATGCAGATTTACTGTCCTCAATTTACTTCTACCTAGGTGTGTTACTGGGGAACCTGACGGGTTGGACCCTTGACTGAAATGTCCCAGGTTTACTTTTGACACCATCTCATTGCTAACGCTTCTTCACATGCAATATGGACAGCGAAATGAAACCTCTCAATTATATAATTTGGGACAGTGTCACTTTAATGTACAATATTTGAACTTAACTATACAGATCACTGCTGTGGATGCAGAAGTTTAATACATTGGGATAAAAGGTTAATACAGCATGGCTTTGACTAAGTACAGCAGATATGGAGTTTATAAATACCGGTATACATTCATGTAATATTCTGAATTCAAAGGTTTGGCGTCACAATGTTATTTATAGAATAGGTTAGGGTTGATCTTCTGAGACAGTATATTCATAGTAGGAAGGGATTAAGCCATTATTTGAGGAAGGAGTCATAAAATGTACCCTTGGGCTGAATCCCTGATCTATTGACACCTGAAACACCCCTCTATCTACCTCTGAGGCTATTATGATTACAAGAGGAGTTAAAATTCTGTGAAAAAATAAGGATTTAGGATTAATGGTTACAATGCTTCACATTTTAATGATTGTATTTGAAACACTGAATACTACTAAATGAATGGCAAAAGGGTAATCGTCGTACCAATATTCACAGAATCTTCCCAATCTTCCAGTACTTCTGTCACTGTGAGAACATAAACATACGTTCTATGCTTCCTATCTTGGTTCTGCTTAAAAAGAAGAAAATAAATCAGTTAAACACTTTGAATTATTTTTAATTTTAATGTAAATGCAATTTCTATGACTTAACATACGTTCTGTAATGAATTTGCCCAGCGGAAAGCAGTCATCTATTTTAGATTCTAAGGGCTTGAAAATCATTAGCATGCAAACATAATATTGGAATTCGCACTAGGTTGCATGCTTGTAGATAAGGCAAACTAGAGGGCCATCCTGTTTTTCTTTTACTACATCTGACTTGCACACTGGAAAGATCTCTCTTAACACACATCATTGACTTATTGCTCTAATTATCTAATTTTTAGCATAAATGCTGTTTGAGACAAAGTGCTGCACATACCTAGGAACATCTTTTAGCGATACAAATTTTAGGCTCCCTTGTTACTCACAAAATAAAACATTTGAGATCCAGACTATATCTAATTCCTTCTTGTGTGTTGTAGAACAGTGCCAAAGAGAAATCAAATGTCGGCATATTTCACAGATTAAGCAGTAATTTATTATTTAAGTAAAACAATTACTCACCTCGAATATTCCCAGAAGTCTTCCTAACTTCCCCTTTACCCCAGCCTAAAAAGAAATTTTAAACATACAATTAGTATAAGGAACGGTGCAATTAAGAAAAGACTGAAATATACACAAGACTGCTTAATTATTTATTTTTTAAATCCTTACATAGACATACAGCAAACAGACTCAGTATTGTTTTGCACCTTATTTTTTCCTATCCAAAAGGTAAAAGGGTAATCCAGCTGTGGATGCCCCTGCTCACTGTGTACAGAGGGGTATATTGGCTACAAAGATGAGGGTTAACAAAGCTGAAATTTTTGTCTGGTGTAGCTGTATCTCAAGTGCACAATGAGACGGCCTGCATTTTGGATTTGTACCACCCTTATAAGGGTAATCAGTCAGATATGCAAGTAATGGCAGAAGATGAGCTAAAACCAGCTTGAGCATTAACTAAGTGGAGATCCAAGCTATTCGTGCTGTCATCTGTTCTCCATATTCTCTTACACCTCTCTTGCTCGGCTAAAGTAGAAGATAAAACAATTGCAGCCCCACAAAATTGTATTGCGAAAACCATTACTGGGGACTACCTGTTGGAGAGGTCTACCAGGCATTTTGAAATAGGTTCTCTCCAGTATGAAGAAAGAACTTATATAGGATATGACTCTAAATATTATTTGTAAATAGATCCTCAATTTTTCTTACTAGAGATGATAAACTCACCACAGTAATTACAGGTATTGTCATCACGTTTTCAACATGAGAGCCCAATGAACAGTACGCCAATCATTGCTAGCATGCCACAAACTAGACCTGTGCACATTTAACACGGAGTTGTGCATTATGAAAGTGAACTGCTGTATGTATGAAAATATCCATATCTCTTCATCATGAAGCAGTCACACTGTATATTACACTCTACTGTAAGATTTTCCAGAAAGGTTAAGTATGCACACAAGTTTGTAAGGAAAATGAAAGCTAAAGTTAAAAAAACAGAGCAATAAGCAGTAGTATAACACTGGATTCCATGACGATTGTTAGACTTTTATAGAAATTTCTCCCACTATTACTTTATGATTAACCCTAACACTCAAAGAAATATTATGAATTAGATGCAGGCTCTATAAAGATTGTTAAACAAGGAACATTCATGTCAGAGCACAGTATGAAAGATACTCTAGGGTTTATTTTGCACTTGCAGTGACAAATATTAAAGCAGCTCAGTCATCGTGTGGGGTCTTGGCAAAATATGCAATGACCCCTGATGGTGATTTTGCCCCCTGGCAGGGAAAGTTAGTTTTTCTGAACCTATCCCTTGTGGCATTCATCATCATCTTTTTCAAGGCGGAGTCTCAGGCTAGGACTGCATAAACAAAGTGATTTAACTCCATAATGGCAGAGAATTGAGAAGTATGACTGCAAAGGGATGATCTATACACCAACAACACCTTAAAGCGGCACGGTCATGCCGAACTTACCTTTTCCCCAATCGATTCCTCTTCTCTACCTCTGTCAGGATCTGTTCTTCAAGTCTGTCTTATGTTTTAAAGACAACTTGAGCAAAGTAGGGACTACTTTGTCTTATGGAGGTTTCCTACGCCTGACCAGCGGAGGAGCAAAGTGTGCTTCATTTCCGGTGGTCAGAGCAATTTTGCCACAATTCTCACCTTTGATCCGTGATCTCGCGATGCTTCCTGTCAGTATTCCCGAACGTCCTGTCACTTAGACAGAAGGCCAGCGAAACGACCTCATTCTGTTAGTACGCAATTCGAACAGTTCGTGTTAAAACGCAATTCGGGACTTTGTTCGGGCCGGCATTTAATTCGAATGAATGAAACTCTGAGCCTATTTGTATCAGGGAGCTATCTACCAAAAGGCTGAAAGACCACAACTTTACGAATACTAAGTAAAGATTACTTAGTTTTAGTAAATTCAGCCCTTACTCGCTATGCTGAGAGTAGGGGCATGTCTATTCAGTGAGCAGCCTGTTGTTGCTCACTGTAAAAAAAATAATTAAACCCCCACCCCCTCAATAAAAGGGGGGGTGGAGTGACTAGGGGCCTTCTAGTCACCTGGGGGGGGGGTTAACATTTACATTTCGGGCCCCCACCCGCCGCTCAGGGGTGGGGGCCGGTGGCGGAAGGACAATAGGTCCTCATTATTTAGTGCCTCCACCCGCCGCTCAGGGGTGGGGGCCGCTAGGGAGGACAATCATGGGGCCATTAATTGAGGCTGCTCACTGTTTAATAGACATGCCCCTATTCGCGTCATAGTGAGTAGGGGCAGAATTTACTAATACTAAGTAATCTTTACTTCGCATTCGTAAATTTGGCTGAAAGACCAATCTTGGTCTTTCAGCCTTTAGGTAGATAGCTCCCTGAGTAGCTGCAGTAGTGGCACAAATAGGATCGGAGTTTCATTCATTCATTCATTGTGTCCCAACATGAATGAACAAACTATTCTCATTCTGTTAGTTCGGTAGTTCCGCCGGCCTTCTGTCTAAGTGACAGGACGTTTGAGAATACTGACAGGAAGCATCGCAAGATCACGGATCAAAGGTGAGAATTGTGGGAAAATTGCTCTGAGCACAGGAAATGAAGCACACTTTGCTCCTCTGCTGGTCAGGCAAGTAGTCCCTACTTTGTCTTATGTTTTAAAGAAAACTAGAGCAGACCGGAAGAAATGAACAGATCCTGACAGAGGTAGAGAAGACGAGTCGACTGGGGAAAGGCAAGTTCGACATGACAGTGCTGCTTTAATTAAATCAAAGTTGTTTTGTTACATAAAGAAACACTTCAGGGTGGTTTTGATGGTTTCCATAATTATTCAGGTCTTAGTCTATTTAAGATGATATATTCCTATTCTGAGGCTCCTGTGACACCCTGGTCAAGTGATCTTTACTAAATCCAGGGTCTCATTCATTTAAATAAAGGACATGGCACATGCAAGGGGGAAATCTTTTCTACTAATTAACGTGCAAAACAATCTTAGAACGCTCACTTTCCGTGCTAGTGATAGAGTGTTTAAAGTTTCTGTATTCTCTAAATTGCTATGAATAAAGGAAAGCTTTGTTTGCTCTGCAGCATAGGACACAGAGTGAATAATCTGATCACCTACAGTTACATCCTGACAAGTCTTTACGGCTCTGATAGCAAATAAGGAATTATATTTTTTTAGCACAGACTAGCCATATCATATCAGACACACAATAGCATAAAAATGTAATTTTATAATACTTAAATGGATAAAGAAATCCCCACTGGACTTCCCATTGACCTGTAAAAATAAGTTATATGGAATTGCAAAAATTTCCCACAAAGTTATTAATTAACCAAATTATCATCAGATAAAATAAATGCGCAGAAAATGTTACACTTAATCTTTCCTCAGACACCACGAGGACAGGAAAGGCAGCTGGGTCAAGGTCATACAGGTGGTGGCTACAGCAGGTTCAGTGTAGTAAAGATTAAGTTACAATTTTAAGATGCTTTTAGATAGCATTGCTAATTCAGCTGCTGTTATTTCATTTTGGTTTGAGTTAATGATTTATGGCATACAACACTATGCATGTAAGTCACTTAAGCCATTTTTTACTGCAAGCTGTAAAGAATCTGCTGGATATTACCATGCTATTGCATAAAAATCAATATGGCTGATGCAATTGCACAACAAACATTTTACCTCTTCATATACTTCTCTCACTGCTGCACCGCCTGGTTCTTCCTCTGGCTCCATTCCTCCACCTGGTACAATCCACTGATCTGGATATCGACTACTGCTCACTAAAAGGATCTGTAAGATTTTTAGACAGTGTTAATTTCCACTACTAGCATCAATGCCCCAAAATATACCCAGATATTACATAGGTAGATTAGAAAGCCAAAATAAGCAGAAAATCGTGGTGGGGAGCCATAATCTGAAACAAACCAACACATTCTGTAACATGCAGAATTTTAAGATCTTATTCTGCTTGAATCAACTTGTAAAATAAATAAGTTTATGTGTACACACAATGCCTATATAATCTAAAAGACAACAGTATATTTCCTTCAAATTGCATTTTTCCCCTATATGGACAATTCTTACACTCTAGCAGTGCTGTAAAGAGCTGTCGATGCTTGCAGTATCTGAAATATTCATATTGGCTGTGTTGGAATTTAAATGAAATTCAAACACATTCAAAACCATACATGAGAAAAGAGGGACTTGTTTTATAATCAAAGTTGACAAAAAGGCAGAGCTTCCTCTGTCAAGTATCACAGTCTATACTGGCGACCGCATCACAAGAGGTGGTCTATGGAGTCTCCCACTGGATCCTCCACAGACCCGTGTTGCATTTACATGCATGCCAGAGCAGATGAAGACAACGAAGATGGCAGTGCCTGTAAGAGTGAACTTCAATCCGTTGCCTGCAATATCACATGACTCTTCATTGTCTCATCCAATTCAATGGTCCTTAAGGAGGAGCACTGGGGACAAGAAGCGAATGCACAGCCAGTGCTCCGCCCCTTCAATCAAATGCTTTCTATGACAAGTAGTGGAGGATGTTACCTGTGAGAGCAGAGTCTGACTATTCTCACAGCAGAAGTGCCTCTTGTGGCTGCCAAGAAGACAGCCACTAGGGGTCCGTTTAGCCCTGCAATGGAAACACTGCCGTATCTACTAAATGGCAGAGCTTTACACTGCAGGGCTAAAACAACAAGGGCAATGCACCCAAACTATATTATTGAGATTAAGTAGTCTGAATTTGTATAGCGTCCCTTTAAACAAGCTTTTAAAAGGCTTACTCCAAGTACCACAACCACTTCAGTGTTTAGCAGGCTCCCTATATGAGCAACGTTTCAGTATGAAATGCTGCAAATACTTAGATATTTAATGCTGCTGTGAAGGTGTAACTCCATGTCAGCCAGTCCAAAACTCTTGGCTAAAGTCAATTCTGTGCATGCAGGAGAGTACAGCAATGATACAGGCTCCTAGTGGATTAAAGACAAAAAGCTAAAAAGAGAAGACTGAAGAGTTTGCAAGGGAGTGTTTCAAGTAATTGACTAGCTTTGCCTGCTTGTGTGTGCCACACGCAAAGCAGGCAAATCATTTTGTCTTTGCCCTTAAAAGTGACAGAGCCGCTGTAATCATAGTAAACCACTTAAAAGCTTCAAGTCTCTATTTGCAGGATTAAGTGGGTTGTGATGGGCACTTGAACAGTACCAATATATATTCATACTGCCAGGTATATTTAGTGTAATATAGGACTTTCATAATTTAACTTCTTTTCCCAATCAGAAATGAAAGCAATTGATTCTCGGCAGGGTACTGCATCCACTTTAAAGGACCCGGAGGAGTCAGCCTCTAGTTCCCTCAAGACCTCAACAACGTACACAATGAGCACTACTAGAAAGCAGCAAAGGAGCCGTCGCAAACAGAGTTGATGTAATAGGTATGGTGCACTGGAAGGATAACCTCTTTATGCTGCCCTAGCATCAGAGAAATGCTAATTCAGCAAATATATGTGGAGGTATGTGAGATGCAATCACTTAGGTTGGGGGCCAAATAAGTTGGTTCCACTGGGTCATTTGTTCAGTGATCCTGCCACACAAATAGTTATATAAAGCTTACAGCGGAGTAGATTATACTAAAGTTGTAGGGTTGGTATGTTTAACGTACACAGAATAGGGACCCCTATTTCAAGACAGTGGTTTTACTAGATGAAACCCTGAAATCTGTGATAGAGCCAAACAGAATATTGTCAGGGTTTTTTTTTTTTTTTTAAACTAAAGTGATAATTCAACAAGAATTTCATATTTCAAGTCAAAACAGCGAAACTGAAAAAAAATATTTGTGAGTCAGCTATTCTTTCAGTTCGGGTACTCTGGCATTAAATTTGAAACTCACTTTGAATTCTTATTTTAGGAAACAACACTGTCTAATGCTAGACTACAACCACTGGTGCTAGAAATTGGACCTGGAACCAAGAATTTTTATTTATGCCAGGCTACATGGGAGCAGGGTGCCTCCGCATCCTCCAGCAGATGTAATGCTTCACAGTACTGAAAAGAAGGGATAGGTCACATTTATAAATCTGTGCCATGATTAAATATGCCATGCAGGAGAGCAGTCAAACAGACAGTTCACTCCTTCCTAGACACAACATAAAATCATGCATTGCCTACACAAGCAGGGGAAGGACAGAGTTGTTACACTTTATGTAAGAATGAGTGATTGTCTAGTTATTAACATGTGTAATATATATATACACACATATTATATATATATATATATATATATATATATATATATATTTTACACAAGATCCAGCGCACTCACCTATCCACTAAACAGCAACTTCAATGTTGAAAGATTTTATTAGATTTTTTTTAAAACACCTAATCTAGGCAAAAATAATGGGGGTTTAGCCACACTATATGATCATACATTGTATAAGCCTGCCACAATGTCAATGTACCCCATCTTAGGACCTGCCAAAGATGGGGTACATTGACGTTGTGGCAGGCTGATGCAATGTATGATCATATAGTGTGGCTAAACCCCCATTATTTTTGCCTAGATTAGGTGTTTTTTAAAAAATCTAATAAAATCTTTCAACATTGAAGTTGCTGTTTAGTGGATAGGTGAGTGCGCTGGATCTTGTGTATTGTATTATTTGGCCCCCAGCAGCACCCCCATTTATGCATGTTAAGGTGAGTGCAGCCAACCCCCTCTTGTTTATATATATATATATATATATATATATATATATATATATATATATATATATATATATATATATATATATATATATATATATATATATATACACATATACATACACACACACACACATACATATATATATATACACACACATACATACACACACACACATACATACACATATATATATATATACAGTTAGTTATGTATGATAGCTGTTTAAAGAGTTACTCCAACCAAAAAAAACTTTTTATATCAAAAAATAAAATATAATATTTGTTAGAGTAATCCTTTGGGAAGTTGTCCATACCCTTAAAAAAAATTGAAGTAAGGCGTAAAAAAAACACAAACAAAAACCTCCATTCCTCCTGCAGCCAGATTCTGGGTGGCTGCTATTGGCTAAAGATACTTCCGGCGTTGGAGTGACATCTCCAGCAGCTAAGTGGTGTATGCATTTCATAACTAAGCGTTCTGGGCAACATTACCTCAATGGCAATATTAAATAGCTAAGTATGTGCACAGTTTTTTTTATTGAGAAGCTGCATACACACCTCTAAAAGATTAATCTATAAAAATGTTTCACACTGAAACTGTATATAAAATTTCCAGAAGAAAAGAAAGGGTGTCCATAGATTCTTTAAAATTAAGTAGAATGTATCAAGCAACTACCCTGTCATATTTTAGATTAAATTAATTCTAGGCAAAATATAACTCAATGTAGCTATAGACATCCATCCATTACCTATGCAAATATTAAGGCACTTAACGGTTTTATATAATAAATCAAGGAAAACTAATGAAGGAAGGTTGAGGTGGGGTTTGACAGAGATTCTTATAATCTGCTGAGCAGACAAACGTCCATTGTAGCTATGTCAGATGCCTCACGAACAATACTAAACCAGAGAAAAACTCCATTACGTCAATTTATCCATGGCTTTGTGAAATACTTCTAATCAGCATTTGCCATTTAGCAAAGCTCTAGCATAAAACCCAACTTACTATCGGGGATAAAAACAAAATGATACATGGCTTGCATGGAACAAAACACTTTTTCAAATGCAAACACAAATAGATATTGCTTTGGTACATTAGCAGAAGAAAAATAGTCTGATTTACCATTTTAGGTACAGAACCAACATTTGCACAACATGTGAGGCATAATATATATATATATATTTTTTTTTTAAATGGTTTAGGAAATAGATGGCATATCACCATGTCAACAATACAGTGTTAAGTGTGTTAAGGTGGGAATGATTTATGTAAACCAAAGTTGTTGAACAGCCTGATCTTGGAATACAAATTAAATTTTTTTTCAAATTAAGAAAAAAAAAAAATGCATAATTCGGATTTGGTTTAAAAACCAACAGCATCCATGATCATTCCAGCTTCACACCCTCTACAGAAGTAAGACCGGAAAGACTGTTTTCAAACACATCTGAGTCAAGATATGTATATGAAGGATCCTGTTTATTATATACTTTAAAAAAATAAAAAAATTAAAGGACCACTATAGTGCCAGGAAAACATACTAATTTTCCTGGCACTATAGTGCCCTGAGGGTGCCCCCACCCTCAGGGTCCCCCTCCTGCCAGGCTGGATGGAGAGGAAGGGGTTAAACTTCTTTTTCCAGCGCCGGGCAGGGAGCTCTCCTCCTCCTCTTCGGCTGAATGCGCATGCGCGACAGGAGCTGCGCGCGCAGCCAGTCCATAGGAAAGCATTCTCAATGCTTTCCTATGGACGCTGGCGTCTTCTCACTGTGATTTTCACAGTGAGAAGCACGCAAGCGCCTCTAGCGGCTGTCAAGAGACAGCCACTGGAGGCTGGATTAACCCTAACATAAACATAGCAGTTTCTCTGAAACTGCTACATTTAAAAAAAAAAAAGGGTTAACCCTAGCTGGACCTGGCACCCAGACCACCTCATTAAGCTGAAGTGCTCTGGGTGCCTATAGTGGTCCTTTAATTAGTGTGTCCAGTAGCCACACCTCCAGTGAGCCTTATTTGTTTTTTTTAACTGCTCTAAAACGGTTTAACACTGAATGGAGGGACAGTTCCAGGGGATTCCAGGAATGATAACCAATTCAAAGAGTTGAAATGGTTATAGTGACTACAGTTTCCTTTTAAGTCCACCTCTGGTGGCTATCAGTACTGAATAACAATATGGATATGTACAGTAGAGTTAGGAATGCATATTTGTTTACCTAATGCTATATAGTGTCCATTTAAAGGGTTACTCCAAGCGCTGACAGCCAATGAATTGAGACTGGTATGGTTTCCGGCTTCTGCAGAAGCTGGAAGCAGGTCACCAGTGCTGAGAGCAGACCGGGAGGCTGATGAGGACCTAGGCAAGTGTGCAAACAGTTACTTGGTATCATAACCACTACAACGGGCTGTATCGGTTATGATACTGTCACAGTGCCAAATTGTCCTACTCTTGTGGGAATGACCTTTGCAACATTACCCATTGTTTTTTCTAAATCTAATGTTGCCCTTTTAACCACTGCTTTTTTTCAGTTTTGTGAATGCATCATTCAGACGCAAATAGAATGCACTTAGATGAAGCAGATAAGACCCCAGCAACCCTAGGTATGGTTTACTTACCGGAAACTGTGTCTTTTCTGGCGCACCATCTCTATCATGGGGATCCTCTCCTGCTCCTGTTGCTTATAACTTTTGACTGCATTGGAATTTCAGAGAAATTCCAACACAGTCCATTTGTATATTTAATTTTCCAGATTTTATGTTTCTGAAATTACCTTTGAGGTCAACTCCACCTCCAGTGACTGTCTAAAAGACAGCCATTAGAAAGACTTCCAAGTCGTTAGGTGAATTTTGGTCGACTGACGCTGGATGTCCCCACACTATGCATGAGGACATCTAGCATTACCTAGAACCCCTTAGAAAAGCATTGTATAATTATTATAGGGGAAATCCTAATGCGAGCACAGTCATTGCCCTGCATGCGCAGCAGCTGCCCATCAGTTGTTTTGCAATCCCCAATCTTTTAGTGGCAGTCATTGATACAGCCATCAGAAGCTCAAGACAAATATAGATTCAATAAATGCAAAGTATGCTGAATGTTTTCCCAATGCCTCTCCACAACAAGCAACGGACAAATCATGGTGACTCTACATTGCTTCCCTATAACAAGACAAAAATAATTAATTTTGATGACTTTAAGGAGGGAGGATCCGCCTGCAGTGAGGAGTTTGCCCCAGCACTGGAATAAAGGCAAGTTTAATTGTACTTTTAAAGGTGATATTAGAAAGAGAGATTCAATATATTAAATGAAAACATCTAATTACAACAAAGAAAAAGAAAAAAATGTGCCTGCTTAACTTTTCCAATAACTCTTGCACAATACCCCAACACATGGTGGAAAACTGATTATTTTCTGTTATTCACTGAAAAGGTTCACCCTTTCATAACTGGATTTTCAAGAAAACTTCTCTTATTAACTTCCTATCATTACCATTGTCTCCAACCACAACAAGGAAAGGGGCAACTTCCAATTATCTCAAATTACCAAATTGGGTTTTGGCTCATTGGAGTGGACACAAACAAATCTTTTGCTAAACAGTTTGACTCATTATTGGCGAACTGGTGCAGGGTACTACGAACATCAAAACTGCCACAGCGGGCTGTAGTGGTTATGATGCTTATAGTAACCCTTAAAAAAAAAAAAAAAAACCTGCTTAGAAGAGTTGTAAAACACAGCCATAGTGGCTGCATTGTGTCAAATGCCCTGGCTGCACCCTACAGAGACATTTTTTTCCAACAAAAAAAAAAACTCAAAAAACAAGTGAAATAATCAAAAAGGTTTTAAACAACTATGGCTCACTTTTTAATTTGTTCTAGAGCTCTGTCAAGCCACAATTTTCTTAGAGGGTTAGGGTTGTAGAGTGATCTTTAACTATAAATAAAAAAAATAAAAAAACACAACAATCTTTGCAGAATATAAGAAAAATATTAGGGGTGGGGGGGTGGGAAGAGAAAAATTTGGGGAAAAAAAAAAAAATCTGCTATAACCAGTAAGTACCACAAGGGGGAGCAATGCATTGTAAAACTAAACCTTCAGTTAGTCCTTTGCCATAAGAGATCAGAAATGTCGATGTCTTGTTCTATTTAGATTTCAGATCAGTGAATTAAGCACAGCGCCCCAGAACTGTACAAGCATTTGGGATATGCCCCAAAGTTAAATAGTATAAGGCACAAATGGCTTGCGTTACTATCTTCACCTCCCTTCTGTTTGCATGTGTAGTGAATGCATGGATGAAAAATGATGTATACAGAATTACTTTAATCTTGGTCTTGCTCCAGCAATCTGTCTAACACATTTATCAGTTGCATATACGGTCTTCTCTAGCCATGAACAGCAGGAGAAAGGATATTGTAACCGAGATGGTAGAGAGCCAAAACCTTCAGATAGTAGTTTAATAGAGCAATTAGAATGCTTTAGCGTGTAACTGTTGGGGATCTAACTGAATCAGAAAAAAAATTTAACTTTCTCAGAACTAAAACCATCTTCAGGTTTTGTGAACAAAGATTTTTTTTTCAATTATCTAAAAGGTTAGATAATTTTTAATGAAAAATCTAATTTTCCCGAAAGAACAGAAAAACAAAAACAAAAAAAAACCACCCCACTAAACTTTGAACTAATCATTAATTCTAAGGACATTAAAAACCTAATTTCAAAAATACAATAATTATATAAAATAGAAAATCATTCCCTTCTGCACTATTGAAATGGAGTAGAAATCTGGGTATACAAAATTTCCCATAAAGATAGGTGTAAATCAATCCAAACCCTAAATACAAATCTTCATTGTTTAACCCCTTCTGGACCGGACTGTTTTGGCCATGTTGTACGTTAAGGACCAAAGCTGTTTTAACACTTTTGTTGTGTTTAGCTGTAATTGTCCTCTTCCCATACAAATTATATATATTTTTTCCAGAAAAAGAAGGGCTTTACATACCATTATTTGCATCATGTTATTTAATTTACTTTAAAAAAAAAAAAAAAAAAAATATGGTGAAAAATTGAACAAAAATAAACAAGCTTTACTTGAAAAATCTTTTACTCATCTACAAAAGCTAATGAAAAAAAACAACTGCTAAATAGATTCAAAATGTTGCCCTGAGTTTAAAAACCCAGCATTTACATTCTTTTTTTTTGCAAGTTATAGGGCTATAAGTACAAGTAGGATATTGCGGTTTCGAAATATATATTTTTTTAATTTATCAATAGTGAGATTTTAACACTATCTTTCATAAATCTCTAAATCACACCTCCAAGTGTATTTTGATATAAATATATATATTAATATCAAAATACAGTGAGAATAAAGTTACATATATAATTTAATTTTTTTGTAACGTTTTAAGTTTAAAATTAATTTTTATTTATATTTTATAATATATACGATATATATATAGTTGTATATATTATATATATATATGTGTGTGTAATTTAATTCTGAGTGTATTTTTATATTAATATATAAATATAATAGAGAAATACACTTGGTATGACAAACACACACATAAACACACACACACCTAATTATATTTTTATTTATTAACATTTTTTTATTTTAAACATGCAGGGAGACTGCCTGTCAGCACAGACTGTGCGGCTGCAGGCAGATACACAGGCACCTATTGCAGCCATGTGACTGCTCTGTTAAAGCGATCACATGGGCACGGGGCCCTAATTCGCCAAGGGTGGACTGCCAGTGATTCAACAACGATCACAGTCGGGGGAACGGCAGTGATCGGGTAAGTAAATATTACAGTTATGACGGTTCAGGTCCTCAAGGGTATTTTTCCGATGATGGTCCTGAACCGTCAGCGGTCAATAAGGGGTTACATCTAAACAAGCTACACAATAAAGATCTTAAAAAGATGGCATCTTGTCCCTAAAAGGATTTTTTTTAAATTCCCTACTTAATCTGATAATTGTTGGAGATGTGGAGAAAAGGCGGCAGACTTTATTCATATCTGGTCGGATTGTTCAATTATTAAATATTTATGGCAGGATGTTGGTGCAAAAAATAAATACAATTTTAAAATCCAAAATACTTCTAAAACCAGATTTGATGCTTCTACATATAAACATACCTAGAATTAAAAAAAACAAAAACAAAAACAGAGAAAACATTATATTGCTACATATGTTGACTGCAACAAAATAAATTACAGCAAATAAATGGAAAAACCCTTTTAACCCCTTAAGGACCGAGGACGGTTCAGGACCGTCATCGGCATTTTTCCATTGCCGACCGATGACGGTCCTGAACCGTCCTAACGGTCAGAGCTACTTACCTGATCGCCGTCGTTCCCCCGGCGGCGATCAGCGTGGCTCCGGTTGTGGGGAGACTGTCTGCAGCCCAGACAGTCTCCCCACGGCAGATTAGGACCCCTGTGGCCATGTGATCGCTTAACACAGTGATCACATGGTCACAATAGGTGTCCATGTGTCTGCCTGCAGGGGGACTGTCTGTGCTGACAGGCAGTCTCCCTGCTGGTGTAAAATCAAAAAATAAATAAAGTTAATGTTAATTAAAAAATAAATAATTAATTATATATGTGTATATATGATATATAGACATATATTATATCTATATAATATATGTCCATATATATATATATATATATATATATATATATATAATGTCATACTAAGTGTATTTTTATATTAATATGTACTTATATTAATATAAAAATACACTTATAATTAAATTACACACGTATATATATAATATATATAATAACTATATATATTGTATATATATTATTATAAAATATAAATAATAAGTAATTTAAATTAAATAATTTTTTTTAAATAATAATAAAAATTTTAAAAAAAATTATATATCTATATGAAATTTTATTCTAACTGTATTTTAAAATTAATATATATATATTTATATCAAAATACACTTAGAATGAATTTGTATATATATCTATGTATATAAAAATAAATAAAAATAATAAGAAATATACATACGCCCATATACAAAATTACATA
Organism: Pelobates cultripes; assembly: GCA_933207985.1. Classification (NCBI taxonomy): domain Eukaryota; kingdom Metazoa; phylum Chordata; class Amphibia; order Anura; family Pelobatidae; genus Pelobates; species Pelobates cultripes. Next base: position 313,682,669 of record OW240914.1, read on the forward strand.
AATAATTATATAAATATACACGTAGACTTCAAATATATAAATATGCATATATATTTAAATTCTACGTGCGTATTTATGTAATATTTTTACATAATTCAGTAATTTTATTGATTGCAATTTGAGGGACCTGCCTGCCAACCCAGGCCGAAATTCCAGAGAATTTAATTTGCTAGCACTATATTTTACCCTGTAACGTTCTACGACACCCTAAAACCTGTACATGGGGGGTACTGTTTTACTCGGGAGACTTCGCTGAACACAAATATTAGTGATTCAAAATAGTAAAACATATCACAGCGATGATATTGTCAGTGAAAGTGACTTTATTTGCATTTTTCACACACAAACAGCACTTTTACTGATGATATAATTGTTGTGATACGTTTTCCAGTTTTTAATCACTAATATTTGTGTTCAGCGATGTCTCCCGAGTAAAACAGTAACCCCCATGTACAGGTTTTATAGCATTTTTGAAAGTTACAAGGTCAAATATATGGGTCAAATATTTTACATTGAAAATGGCCAGGTTGGTTACGTTGCCTTTGAGAGCGTATGGTAGCCCAGGAATGAGAATTACCCCCATGATGGCATACCATTTGCAAAAGAAGACAACCCAAGGTATTGCAAATGGGGTATGTCCAGTCTTTTTTAGTAACCACTTGGTTACAAACACTGGCCAAAATTAGCGTTCAATTTAGTTTTTTTACTTTTTTCACACACAAACAAATATGAATGCTTACTTTGGCCAGTGTTTTCGACTAAGTGGCTACTAAAAAAGACTGGACATACCCTATATTGAATACCCTGGGTTGTCTACTTTAAAAAAAATATGTACATGTGGGGTGTTATTCAGAGATTTATGACAGATAATAGTGTTACAATGTCACTATTGATAAATTTTAAAAATGTATGTTTTGAAACCGCAATATCCTACTTGTACCTATAGCCCTATAACATGCAAAAAAAAAAGCAAAAAAGCACGTAAACACTAGGTATTTTTAAACTCAGGACAAAAATTTTGAATCTATTTAGCAGTTTTTTTCATTCGCTTTTGTAGATGAGTAAAAGATTTTTCAAGTAAAAGTCAAAAAACATGTATTTTTTCAATTTTTCATCAGATTTTTGTATTTTTTTTAAATTAAAATACATGAGATTATATAAATAATGGTATGTAAAGAAAGCCCCTTTTGTCCTGAAAAAAACAATATATAATTTGTATGGGAACAGTAAATGAGAAAGCAGAAAATTACAGCCAAACACAAACACCACAAAAGTGTAAAAATATGCCTGGTCGCAAATGTACAACATCGCAAAAACAGTCCAGTCCTTAAGGGGTTAAACCTGATTGGTGTCTGATAAGACCTCAAATAAATTTTCAACTACTTATGGAGAAATATATTCCAGCACCCAGTAATAAACTCAGATATACTGGATTTTGGGATGACAAAAAGATTGAATTCTTTATAAAAATTACTATTGTTGAGTCAGGGTAAGTCTTGGAAATTGCAGGTTAGCCACCAGCCTCCTTTTTTCTTTTTGTGTTTAGTCCTTCAGTCAAGAGAAAATAATTTGAGCAATGTATGTTATTTTTGCATACTAGGTAATTAATGGATATAAAGAAATACAACAAATTAAAAAATCAAATACAATAATGGTAGAACAGTATTATTTATTAAGAACGGAATAAGGTTTTATTGTAGTCGTATGCAAATTTATTTATTTTTTATAAATGTCTTTTACTGTTTTTGTATTTAACAAAAATTCTGAAATAAAAATCAACTTAAAAAAAAACTTAAAATGCTTTAGCATGCACCCAGGCCTCTTCTACATTCGTAAAGCACTAGAAGACAATCACATTATAATTATCAACATAAAGCTTTGTATAATTTTCAGTCTATCTACTCTAGCCTTATATTTTACATTCACTTACGATTACCAGCAATTCTCACTTTAGTGTATAACCCTTCAAGCTTATTATTAGGGATGCACTGAAATTTCAGCTGCTGAAATTTTCAGCCTAAAATGGGCCTAATCTGCCAAAAATTACAACCCCCAAATCCCTCTCTGCCCATACCCCATTCCAAACCTCTCTAAGTCCATGTTCCCTTGTCTGTGCCATCTTCCTAGTCCCCTTGTCTCCTGGGTCCGGCTCTCTAGCCCTGAGCCTCACTCAAACCTGCTCTTGGATTCCCTGAAACCCAGTGGTCATAATTCTGACTAAAGTACCTGCCTTTCTTTTTCAATACCTGGCTGTCCATGTCTCTCTTCTCTGACCGTCTTTCCTTGGCTTGTTACCGATCCTATGATTGGCTTCCTGCTCCACTGCTCTTCTTTACATGGCGAGATAAAGAGTCACAAATCCAGGCAGGCCCCACAGCCCCAACCTAGACACAATCCCCCCTTCCCTCTTGCTGCTTGCAATGGACCGCTCCGCCCGTCGATCCTAGAGCCGAAATGTACCACTCCGGATCTGACCAATCTGAGGGAGCTAGGGGGGGGAGGTGATTCATGACGGGAAGAAATTGGAAAAGAACGGGAGGGCCAACAGGAGTGGTGTTCCAATAGTCTTAGAGTGAAACTTTTTTCAGCTGTCTTTAATCTGTAAAGAAATTATCTAATTTGTTTAACTAATTTAATAAGTTGTTTAAAGCTTAGATGTTTTGAATTGCAATAAACCAAAACTTTCTCATGGTGGTCACACATTCCATACTGTCCACTTTGAATGTTAAAGGTTTGGGCTTTTTATAGAAAATAACTCAATGAGTTCAGATCAGAGGTGTTCCTAAATTCCAGTTCTGGCACAAAGCAATTAGAAAACTGGAGATATGTCATGACCCATCTTCACCTCTTTATATTATTATCTTCCCTTTTCTCTCCCCTATGTTGTGTCCCCCAGATTGCTCATTGCCTGCCATGTTTTCTCCTGCCTACAGGGCCAATGCTTGTGTTTGGGACACCCAACGCTAACTATACTTAGCTTAGTCACATGGCAGGTGCCTACTCTGCCCAATATAACAGTATCTGGCAGGGCCCAGAGGTGAATGGGCAGCAAGGCAGGCATGTGTACTTACCTTTCTCTCCCTGACCTGCAGTGCAGGCTAGTTTGATTGATAGATTATACGAATAGGTGGCTGACTTCCTGTTTCGATGGCAATGGAAGGTTCATTCCCCGCATTCCCTTACTTAAATCATGGCCCTATACACTCAAAGAGACAGGCCTGCATTTTGGGTCTATTGTTTTGCTTCATCTGCAATTTTACAAGGGGCTTATACATTAAACACAGAATTGTAGTGCACTAAATCATTTTCGGTTTCGGCCAGAATTTTTCATTTTGGTGCAGATTTGCGGCCACAACATACAAGGTTATTCACGGAGTAGGAAACTGAAATCCAAATTGCTAAATTTAGACAAACATAACGTTAAGAAATTATCTAACTCTCATGTAGGTTACATCTATACTATTTCACTCTTAATGGGAAAGTTGTTCGCACCCGCTTTTTAAAAATATTTTTTAATTACACTATTGAATAAAACAAGGGAAATCATCTAAGTCTTGTGATGTCCCATTTACTTTTAAATGTATAATAAAGATTTAGCATTTAACAACACAACCTTGCACATCCTGAGCACACATTAAATTGGAGGAGATGCAAACAATAGGGGAGATTTACGCGAGTGCTGTCTTCTGAAAGACATGCTCTCCTATAGTCACCATGGAGACCACAGAAAGCTGCAGGCATATTCTACTGATGAGTGTTGCTCTCTCACAACTTTGCACGACATTTCAGAACAGACCACTGGGGATAAAAATCCACTAGTATTTCAGAGCCACCATTCTGCACTTCACATAAAAATAATCAACATACTATTTTTGCACCTAAAAAAAATATATCATTCCCAAACCTACTAGTCATGCCCAAAGCAAGAAATCGATTCTGTGAATTACATTGAGCTTACTAGCTCTACTACAAACTAGTTCACAAGCAGAATGCCTTGTATTTTTTTTTTTTTTTTTTAACACTGGCCTCTCTTTTTTGATCCAGTCAATCTTTAATTCCAGCTCACTTCTAAAAAATATAGCTTGTATTTGTCCCCTGCATAAGATGCAACCAAAGCTCTTGCTCACTCACTTATTTCCAAACTTGATTACGGCAATCTATACCTCACAGTTGCTCACATTACCCAGCTCTTGTTTGCAGCAAGTACTGCTGCCAGGCTTATCTCCCTCCACTGACAAGACTTCTCCCACTTCACCCCTTTGTCAATCCTTATGCTGTTGTGCTGTTCTTTGGGATTAAATTACAAACAGTGGTTCACATCTAGAAAAGTTCTCCAAAACCATACACCTAAATACATATATAAGAGCAGGCACAAACCATATTTATCTCTCCACTATGCTAACAACCTTTACCTGTCCTATGTCCTACTAAGTATGTTTTGCAATGTCTCACATTCTATCCATAACCACCTTCCATTCTGGATACAAAGTATACGCTACCTGCTCTAGAAATGCTGTCCAAGTTCTTTGGTGTGGCGGGCTGGATTTTGCTGGAAGAACATGCTGGGGAGCCTTATCAAATAAACTAGTACAAGTGCTGCATGTTTATGCAATGTCATTCATCTTCAAGCTCAGTGCTACTCGCAATGGCGACTTCCTTATTGCTACTGATGGAATACGAGTTTTACAATACATATTGTTTTGTAGTAATTTATGCATATTAATGTTATTTTCATATCCCATGAATGTTATAATGCCATTTCTCACCATCCCCTTGCAAGGGAATCCAGTTAGCTTCACATAACTAAGCAGGACTCTGTAGCCAAGCTCTTTGGCATCAGTTGGGCTCTGTCAGCCAATGTGCATAACCCTGCCTTGAGCAAAGCTTAGCTCTAGGTGAAAAATCCGTTATCTCCTGCAGGAGAAGCCAGATGCACCATAAGTGTATGAGGAACCAGGTAAGTTGCCAACCATTCCTGACAACATAACCACTACACTGGGCTGTTGTGGTTATGGTGCTTTGAGTGTTCCTTTAAGCTCCTGCCCTACCTGACAGGAGAACCAAGCAAGAAAGCATACACGAGGGAGAATGCAAAAGAACTCTAAAATGAAAAACAGTAAGTATATTGTACAGTGCATCCATACTAACCAGTACACCATTTTAGCACGTTTGCAGAGAAAGTGTGGGACTAAGATCCATTTATTATTACTCAAACATATACCCTGAAAAATGATAATGTAATTAAAATGTATGATTACTTTTCTGCAAAAAAAAAAAAAAAAACACCTCTACCATATGCCTGTCACAATCAGTATCTAAAATGCCAATATGAATTATCAGTAACCTGTACCAGTATGTAGAATTAAGCTACTTGAACAGAAAACACATTAAAATATGTCAGAATAGAACTTGTATATAAAACATGGAGGGTGAACCCTGCCCAAATTTAATGTGGCATAAATATTTATGAGTTACCATATCCATTCATAAATGTTCCTTAAATAAGACTGTGGCTCTAATGGACATGCATGGGTTCTAATTAATTCACTTTAATGAGAAAAGGCAATTCCATGATTTATGACGCTTAGACATGGAGGCTTTGCGTTAGGCATGTCCCACTTCTTGGAAGCAGAAGGAAGGACATACATCATACAAGATTATTTCTCTTTAGCATTTTTGCACTTTTGATAGCTGTGAAGGAGCAGGAGCAAGATTGTAAATCTTCTGCCAAGTAGTTTAGATGTCTAACTTCCAGCTCTTTTCCCACTATTATCTGTTGTATGAAGTGTGCTAGTCCCAGGTGCCCTAATAATCAGGGATGCTCTCAGCCAATGAATGGACATGACTGGTTATGTTCCTTTAATTACATTTCAGCACAATAGACAGCTTTTCATTATTATTAGTAAAAAAGACAGGTGTGCGTTAAAGGACCACTATAGTGCCAGGAAAACACTTGCCCCCCACCCTCAGGGTTCCTACTCCCGTGGCGCTGAAGGAGGAGGAAGGGGTTAATCCCTTACCTTTTTTCCAGCGCCGGGCTCCCTCTGCGCTGGGACTCTCCTCCCTCTTCTGACGTGCCTGGCTGAATGCTTTCAGCCATTCTCATAGGAAAGCATTCTCACTGAAAATCACAGTGAGAAGCGCGGAAGAGCCTCTAGCGGCGGTCAATGAGACAGCCACTAGAGGCTGGATTAACCCATAGGTAAACATAGCAGTTTCTCTGAAACTGCTATATTTACAGCAAAAATGGTTAAACCTAGCTGGACCTGGCACCCAGACCACTTCATTAAGCTGAAGTGGTCTGGGTGCCTTTAGTGGTCCTTTGAGGGCTAATGTGGAGAACTCATGGATATTTTTTTAAAGAACTACGGTACATTAATGTTAGTATTACAATTATTTTATCTTACAGGTTATTGACAAGAATAAACAAAAAGGTAGGTAGGTGAAATTTCATTCTTTTATATAGGGAGCACCTCGTGCTAGTGGCATCAGAGAAACTCCTAACGGACAGCAATTGACTTACATAAAGACTGCCACTAGGATAGCGTGTACTACAAATCTTATTTTATTTTGCCAGGAGTCTGGGTAGTGTTTGCAAATTCTGTCCAATATTGGCATCTGACACCAGCATGTAAAGCACCACAGCCAACCCACACCTACATCTATCCTCTCTGGTCTGACCTACCTCGCTCTTCAGCAAGGCTAAGCTTCCCCTCTCCCCCCCCCCCTTTAATTGGGGGGAGTGATTACAACAAAAAACAGTGTTTAATGCCCTAGTACCAAAAACAATCTAGACATCCTATGGGGGTGTTTGAGGGTTATTTTTTTTGCATTAAGAGTTATATTTGTGCAGAGTTTAGCTGTAAAACCCTGCAGACAGTTTAACCCTTTATTCCACCTCCAGCAGTGTCACCAGCCAACACAGAGTCCTGGGTAATGTTAAAGGGACACTGTAGGCACCCAGACCACTTCAGCGGTTTGGGTGCAAACTCCCATCACCCTTAACCCGGAGCATGTAATTATTGCAGTTTTTATAAAAATATATGTATATAACGCCGTGGGCTATGTATGAGAGACGGTTGTGGTGTACCTAAACCGACGATCAGGTAGGCCTGAAAAAAAGGAGCCCCAAAAAGTTTAATTGTAACACTTTAATACGGATACTAGTTACCGAACCCTTTCTATGAAGGCTTTCCTGAATTCTCTCTCAGGCTGTGGACTGTACTTGCTGTAAGCTGCAGATATCCACCAACATAATTCCTTGCTTGTGTGTGCTGGCACATTCCAGCTGGAAGCGGCGCTGAACTTAAGGGAGTGACCTGTGATGATCCATGGGTCATAGCCTAATCTAGTAGCTAGGGTCCTCATGTAGAACATGAATTTAACGGTAGTAAGTGGTTTGTCGTGTAGTGTAAATAGGGGTGTTTAGCTCTGTTGCTCTGTAAGAGAGGCAAAAGTATCCAAACACTTCCACCGGATCCCATTTGTCGTGGGTCGGATAGCATGGGATCTCTATCATGGGGCACATCTAATGTGTCTCGGAACGTCGTAGTTGTAACAGACTCCCTGCTTGTGTAGGTCCATTATGCTAAAGTAAACCGGAGTACAGGATAATCTTCCAAATCGTAGTTCGTTAGGGTGTAGGAATCCATAACATTTTACGTGCATGGCCGCTAGATTGTAATAGTCGTACGGAGTTCAGATGGGTTGGCGTCTAGAAACTCTCATAGTGCCTTAATTCCTGTCCGTCTATAGGCAGTCTTCAAGCATTGGGGTCGCCTGTTTCCCCAGCCAGGTACAGGTATGCATACAAATAGTAAAGACCTATTTTGAATCCATGTAAATGCCAGTGATGGGTGTATAGGTAGTGACTTAAAAACATTTGAGATAACCGTTTTTCCCAGCCAAGCTCCATACCCAGCTTTCAAGAATGCCCATATGGCGTTAATCCACTGTGACATATTGAAGTAAGTAGTGACGGCTTAGTGAGGCCAGGTTTAGAGGTATTTCTGAAGGACCTTAAGTTTGCATTAAACAACGTATCTAGTTCACGGTCAGGAAATGAATATCAGAGGGGGGGTTGGATAGACCTCCATAATGAGGGAAATTTGGTCCCTCTGGAATGTCCTGAGTGTAGGCCGCACGGTTAGCGTGGCCGTGTAACCGGATGGTGTACTCTGACCATGGTATGCTAGAGCAGTGCATAATCCCCAACAGCAGGACAGCATCCATATGCAGTGCCCAAAATGGTGGGCTGAAAGTAGCTGGTAGCGAAAAGCACCCTGATGGCAATACAAAGTATGTTGTGAAGGCCTAGGGAGGCTTGCGACTTAAGTATACAAGCAAAGGCTGAGCCCATAGTAATTCTTTAACGGCAAGATGGCCACATATAGGTAGTACGTGACTTAGTGGATGTATTAAAGGACCACTATAGTGCCAGGAAAAAATACTCGTTTTCCTGGCACTATAGTGCCCTGAGGGTGCCCCCACCCTCAGGGCCCCCCTGCCGCCGGGCTCTAGGGAGTGGAAGGGGTTAAATTGACCTATTTTTCCAGCGCCCGGCGGGGGACTCTCCCCGTCGTCATCGGCTGAATGCGCATCCGCGGCATGAGCCGCGCGCGCATTCAGCCAGTCCATAGGAAAGTATTCTCAATGCTTTCCTATGGACGCTGGCGTCTTCTCAGTGTGAAAAATCACAGTGAGAAACGCAGAAACGCCTCTAGCAGCGGTCAATGAGACAACCACTAGAGGCTGGATTAGCCCTAATGTAAACATAGCAGTTTCTCTGAAACTGCTGCTATGTTTATAGAAGAAAGGGTTAATCCTAGCTAGACCTGGCACCCAGACCACTTCATTAAGCTGAAGTGGTCTGGGTACCTATAGTGGTCCTTTAATGATAACATGTGGGTTCAGTGGCGGCTTTTCAGATGTTTGGTACAAGCTACTTACGCCTACCCATGTAAGCTGAATGGTAATTGAACTTAATGCCCAAAGGAAGGGCTAAAGTCTGTCTTAGTAGGATATGAGAGTCGAGAGACCGCAGTGTAACCCATTGAGTAACTCAATAAGCACCTTGTTTATGAACCAGTGAACACGAGAGGACGCACGTAGTAATTTAGGACTGTATACAATACATACCCGCATGCAACTAGAATTTACCAAAACCGAGGTTTAAAAACACTGGAATGCAAATGAAGACCAAACGCAAGTGTGAACATAACGGCCATACTATGCATGCTTGGAAAGCATTAGTATTGTAATGTCATATAATAACAAGCAACACATATGCATAGGAGGAGAAATAGCACTTTGTCTAGGAAAGGAACAGGCCTAATTGGAATGTAGATTGACAAACAGATATGAAACCACAGAATATGCTAATGAGGTAACTAAGTTAATTATGGAAACTTGCTGTATGGATAAATGTCACCGTAAGGTTGATAGAACTCGGCTAAGTAAAGAGCAAAAAAAAATAAAAAAAATTATATATATAATATACTGCCCCCTTGCAGCAAGCCAGGCATGACAGCCTTGTCAATTATATAAACATTCTAAATTTCATGATTATGTCCCTTAGTTAAAGAAAAGGGGGGGGAAAAAATAAAAAAAAAATATAAATTTTTTAAATTTTTTTTTTACATTTGGCATTGATTGGTGGTAAAATGGTTGCATGAAGAGAGTCAAAATACCCCAAGTTTAATACCTTAGGTTGTCTTCTTTTAAAAAAAAATATATATACATGTGAAGGGTTATTCAGGGATTCCTGACAGATATTAGATATTACAATGTAAATTTTGAAGAAAAAAAAAATGGTGCTACTTTTACTTATTGCCCTATAACTTGCAAAAAAATTTAAAAATGATAAGAACATGTTAACGGTGCGTATTTTTGAACTCAGGACAAAATTTATAAACGGTTTAGCACAGGTGTTTTTTGGCAGTTGTAGATGCATAACATTTTGGTGGTCAAAGTTCCAAAAAGTGTGTTTACATTTTTTCCATCATATTTTATAGTAAGTTATATGATATGATAAAAATAATGGTATCTTTAGAAAGACCATTTAATGGCAAGAAAAATGGTATATACTGTAATGTGTGGATACAGTAATTGAGTAAGCGGAAAATTACAGCTAAACACAAACACCGCAGAAATGTAAAAACAGCCCTGGTCCTTAACGCTAAGAAAATTGAAAAATGGTCTGGTCACTAAGGGGTTAAATAATGCTATAAGCGATATATTAATATACTGTTTTATTCTTTAATTTGATGTACACACACACACACATATATATATATATATATATATATATATATATATATATATATATATATATATATATATATATATATATATATATATATATACATACACACACACACACACTTTTCTCCCAGTTTACCCATCCCATTTATATGTATTGTGTCTGTTACTATTGTTCACTGTTAATAATAATAATAATAATAATAATATATGGAAGGGAAAAAAAAAAAAAAACACCTCTAATAAAATATATTTGACAAGAATAAAACAGGGACATACATAAATCCTAAAAACTGTTAGTGGTCCATGAGGACTGGGTTGGAGAACACTGGTCTAAACAACGCTGGACATCCTCACACTATGCATTAGGACTTCCAGCGTCGCCGGAAGATCCTAATGCGAGTGCAGCCACGGCGACTGGGTACTACAACAAGCTGTAACGGTTATGAGTAACTAACAGGTTTTAGTACAGATAACGCCAAAACTGTGAACACCAACACTTTAAGTAGCAGGGTTAGGGGTGTACACTGTTCAAGTAACATCCTCAGATACTTGCATCATTCTAGTGGACCAACGTGAATTTCATAGACACCAGTGATTGTGCAAAAAAAAAGTCTGATAAGTGTCAGAATTTTACACTTGGATAACAGGCCACACCTAAGGCGATCATTCTAAAATGCTTACCTACATGTTTACATTTAAAGGAACACTCCATTGAAAAAAAAAAAATAAAAAATTATATATACTTTTTTTTTTTTTACAATTTAGCAGATATACTACCAAAGAATGCATGTTGTTTTTGAGGGTATGTGAAAAACACAGCCAATACCTCTCCTCTTTCACATGCACAGACTTTCTTTCTGTGCTGGAAAAAAACACCAATTCAAGACTTTACACATAGTGTTCCTTTAATATTAAAATGATATAAAATAGTAAATTACCTCCAACATATTCTTGTCTTACCAGAGAAAAGATAAAATGGTTACCCAATGCACAAATAAATGATCTAACCAGGAGGTGTATGAAAGATTGCTCTCCCCTGCAGGGGCTATGCGCCTTCATCCATGGGATCCTGATGAAAGTCCCATGGGTGGACTGAAACGTTATAGCCTAGATCCTATGTTTTAAACCTTGCTTAATAAAAGATTTTTTACTGAAGACCGTGCGTGCTGCCATCACTACCTTTTGCTGGATATTTAAAGCCCTTGGCTAAGCACCCGGCAAGTATATATATTTATACCTATAGCCTGAGTGCAGGGGGGGGGTGTGTTTAACAAAATTATAAATGCAACACTTGTTTTTGCCCTCATTTTTCATGAGCTGAACTCAAATATCTAAGGCTTTTTCTATGTACACAAAAGGCCGATTTCTCTCAAATATTGTTCACAAATCTAAATCTGTGTTACTGAGCACTTCTCCTTTGCAGAGATTCACCTCATGGACCTCCAACAGATTCTACCCATAGGTAAGCTTTGGCCGCGCATGCGTATTAGGACTCCCCATAACATCTGCGTGGGCGGAGCCTGTCCCAGCACTGAGCGACATCGGCACTGGATGAAGGTAAGTGGCTGAAAGGGTTTTAACCCCTTCAGCAACGCAGGAGGGGGGACACTCCAGGAGCCTGGAGGGGCAGGAAAACGGGTTTGTTTTCCTGGCAGCACTATAGGATGCCTTTAAAATTTTACCACTTGTAGTGCATTTGCAAAAAGGAAGTGTGCACCTAATCAGAATTGTTACATCTATCTTACCATTTTATTGTATTGTCTACAACTCACGAGTTTCTCAATAATTCTACAAAATTTTCTCTTGTAATGCATCAATTACCATAAATGAAATTATGGCAAATTTAACCCCTTAAAAGACCACTATAGTGCCAAGAAAAAAAAAAAAAAAACAACTAGTTTTCTTGGCTGTATAGGGTGTTTACATCCCCCCCCACCTTCGGGGTCCCACTCCCGCCGGGCTGAAGGGGGAGGAAGGTGTTAAATGCTTACCTTTCTCCAGCACTGAGCTACCTCGGCGCTGGGGACTCTCCTCCCTCTTCCGACGTCATCCGCCACATGCGCGGCAAGAGCCGCGTGCGCATTCAATCAGTCCATAGGAAAGCATTTCTCAATGCTTTCCTATGGACGTCAGCGTCTTCTCACTGTGATTTTCACAGTGGGAAGCGCCTAAGAGCGGCTGTCAATGAGACAGCCACTAGAGGCTGGATTAACCCTAAACATAGCTACAGGGTTAACCTTAGATGGACCTGGCACCCAGACCACTTCATTGAGCTGAAGTGGTCTGGGTGCCTATAGTGGTCCTTTAAGGACACAGGCAATTGTCCAAGTTCTGAACAAAAACCAAAACCGAGAATTAGCGCTACATGTCTCTTCAACCATATATTTACCTCTTTCAAATTAAATGCACCTACACTTATTATATATAATTTTGTTCAAGAAAGTAGAGGTTTTATTTCTCATGTAGTATTTATATATGAAACAATTTAATGTGAATACTATTTAATTTTTTTTTAAAAAAAGTTTGAGAAATTAAGAAATGTTCTGCATGACATTTTAAACTGTGAATGTCATAATATGGATAGCTTTTACTGAACGAAAAAACAAAAACGTTCACATTTGTATGCTATTATATCCCACAAGTACAACAATGTCCCAATGTACTGGTATCATGGTGTTTTGGAACATTATAGGGTCAAATAAAGAGCTTGCCTATTTCAGTTATTACACATTGGAATTTGCCAGATTGGTTTGCTGAGCCGATGTTGCCTTTGAGACCGTATGGCAGTCCAGGAATGTAAATTTCCCCTAGGACAGCATAAAATTTGCAAAAAAAAAAAAAAAGAACCTAGGGCAGAGGTAGGCAACCTTCGGCACTGCAGATGTTGTGGTCTACATCCCCTGTATATACACACACATAATGCTTGCAAAGCAACATGGGAGGTGCAGTCCAAAAGCCTGCCTATGCCTGGCCAAGTATTTAAATGGGGATGTCAGCAACAGTCACAAACCCAGACCAAAGCTAGAGTTCATATTTGTTTTTTGCATTTTTTCCACACAAAAACTCAGACATACATTTTACTGCTCTAAAAACACTGATATTTGTGTTCAGCTGTGTTTAATAAGTACAATAATATATAATTTAATTCTAAGAGTATATTTATATATTTTTTTTAATTAATTTTTTTAGTTATATATTGGGGGATCTGTCTGACAGCCCTGGCCAATCTTGTTATCCAGCTGAGCAGAGCAATGTGATTGCAGTGACTGATCGGCTGCAGGGGGACAGCCTTGGTTGTCAGCCAATCCCCCCCCCCACTATCAGATCCGGCAAGAAGGGTGTGTATTTCGGACGGAGGGCGGGCCCACTCGTTAGAGCATGCCCTAACAGCATTAAAGCCCTCCTTTTGTAGGAAGACATAGCACGCCCCAACCTCTGGAAAGGGTTAAAGACAAACATGTTGACCGCTGAGCGTCCCTTATATGCTACAAATTGCTAAACTTAAGTGGAATACGATATAGAAAGATACTCGCACCATTGTTTTTTTTCCATTAACAGTTATTGGTGTGCCTGGAGTGTCACATTTTCAAACCGACTTGCCATATGCCAAACTACTTATGCTTTTTGGAAAGACCATGCAATTTAATCTGGTAGTAATAGATTTGCTAGCAAATATATAGAGTTGTATAAAAACCCCATTTAAAAATAGGTCTTTCTCCTACTTCTCAGTCAAATACTCTACGCTTACGATTTGACTGACAAAGGAGAGTAGACAAATGCTCCCAAGCATAGCACCCATAGCACATGGGCAGTGGTTGCTATGGAAACTCCCTAGCATCTAGCGCTGCTTAGGGGGTATAGTAAAGCCAACGTATCAGTGTCATTGAGGAGGTTCGCCCTGCTTAGGGAAGCGTTCACAAGCAGGGCAAATTAAATTAGAGTAGAGGATTGGGAGGGGGTGGGGTGGTGGTGTGTGTGTGTGTGTGTGTGTGAGATATATTTTAAAAATGAAAATCCAGTGCACGCCCTTATCTACTAAACAGCTACGTTGGTGCTGACAGATTTTGCTAGTTTTATTAAAAACACCTAATCTAGGCAAAAAATATGTTTTGCCTAGATTAGGTGTTTTTAATAAAATAGCAAAATCTGTCAGCACCAAAGTACCGCACTGGATTTTCATTTTTACTGTACTTATTGGCCCCCGGCAGCACCCCATTTAAGCATGTTCAGGTGAGTGCAGCCAGCCGTGCGTGTGTGTGTGCGCGCGTGTGTGTGTGTAATATATATATTTATATTCTAAAAAATGGTGCAAACATGGAAAATGGGCCAAGTGACCAATGCTGTGCTCGTGCTGGTTCAACAGTGACTGCCCTTGCCTTTAGTGCTCTGTACCACTTTTTATTCATAACCCCATCCCCCTCTAATGTTAAAGGCAGTTTCGCAAACGCTATAATTTCCTAGCAGAGGTTTCTATAAGTTGTAGTTTACTTACCACCAATCCCAAAGATGAATTGAACAGAAACAAAGATTTTTTATTTATAATATATAAATTAAACAAATAGCTTAGCATCGACATTTCAGTCCCCGTTCAAGACTTTCCTCAGGACCGCGACCTTTTTTGTATTATCCTGAGAAATGTCCTGAATGGGGACTGAAACGTTAAACGCAACTTTTAATTATTTCTTCAATAAAGCATGGAGTTTTACCTTAAAGACTGCAAGTGCTAAGCTATCTGTTTACCTACTGGATACTGGAGCCTTGGCTGATAGCACCCAGCAATATAACAAAATTGAGCCAGAGTGCAATGAACTCTAAAGGCTTTGTGTATGTGTGTGTGCGCGTGTGAACAGCAGCTGCACTATGGTAGTTTTCAGTTGTATTGACAATTTTGTAAGAAAGCCTTGAAGTAGTCTCTCAAGAGAAGTGGAGACTTGTATAGTATTCATCCAAGTATATTGCTGGGCAGAAGTGAAAGCTAATTTTTCTCCTGTGATGTCTGCCACTGAGAGATTAGGTTATAGCCGTTTGAATTTTTCCAAAGCAAATCAAATATACATAATTGCATTCAAGGAGGCATTAAAGGAATGCACCAAGCACTGCAACATGTTCTTAGCATATGTTATTGTGACAAAGTATTTTAAGTGACTACCTTGTATTGATTTTTATGTTTAGCATTATCTGGATAGAAGTACTACTCCACAACTATGTACACAACCCAATTGTACATATTGTCAGTAAGTTGTAACATTTAACAAATGTCAATAAATAATATTCTTTCCCAGTGCTCACATTAGGGGGAAACATCTCTTTCTGTATCCAAGCATCTCTTATTTTCTAGGAGCTAACGTGGTTTAGTGTGTATAAAACATCCTACAAAATTCAAGTTATATCAGAGAAGAGGAACAGATGAATACAAGTAAAGGGGAGGACTGGCTCTGTTATAGTATGAACTTTGAAAGCATGTTACATGATAATTATTACATCCCTAATTACTGCTTTAAAATAATCAGAGGTAAGTAACTTATTGAACTCTGTGACTCATATCACAGAGTGATTCATGTATTCTCCTGGAAGAGTGATCCAGATCAGGCTTGACCCATGAAGTAGACTATGCAGACATTGGAATGTCATGTCTACAGAGCGCAACTGTCTCAGAAGATCATTTTCCAACTATACATGGGCTTTAAGCATCAAATAAATCAAACCATATAACATTAAACGAAATGACAAGATCAAGTTACAGTCGTATGTGCAACTGACTGTACAGATAAAAAAAAAAAAAAAATGAAACTCACAGCAGCCAGCTCAAACTTATCATGTAATGACAAAGCTATGACAATAAGGAAATAGATTACATTTGGCCATGGTAGCTCATCACATGAAGGTGGCTCTGGAGAGGAGGTTACACTACAGTGTAAAAATAAACTAGATACAAAATTACTTCAGTTATGTTTAGTGTAAAAAAAAAAAAAAAATAGGGCAATTTAGTCTAACACTGTTTAACAAACTTTAATGGTTTGTCAAAGTACAAATACCTGGGAAACAAAGCAAGTAAGAATTTTTTTTTTTTTTTTTTTAATGATGTAAGAACAGTGTGTGCCAAAAGACAAAAACATAATAATTACACCCCAACAGGATAAGAGATTACTTCTGAGTCTGACAGTGCTTGTCTCCTCCTAGACAAATCAAGAATTGTGTGGGAAGATGTGATCTTCTATGACAATTAAGAAGAGTAACAGACACTGACTGGCTGCCTAGTAGTTGATCTTAGTTCTCCAATATCACTAGCTGCAACAATATACACACACACACACACACACATTATCACGGAACAGAAAACTATACATTTTCAATCTACGTATACAGCCAATGCAAAATCTGCAATAGTTAGCACAGCTAAATCAGATTGCAAATGGGTGACACAGTTTATTCTGATCCTCTGTACTTCCTTTATTTCTCATATGTAAAGTCTGCCATGATATATGGTTAATTTGATATCTACACCAGATTGCACACATGGTTAAAGTAGATGGTCAACACAGATGTAAACCATGGGCTGTGCCCTCTAGTTCAAGACATACAACATCTGGGCAGCAAAGATAAGTGAAACAGGGATAAGCTTGTACAAGATACATCCAAGTGGATAGTAGTTTTTGCAATGTAGTGCTATACAATTGCCACAAAAATGTCTTTAGAAGAAAAAAGGGGGAGCATGAAAACTCCTCAATTACTCAACCAATAAAGGCTGGTGTACAGTACAGTACTGGAGGAGGGTACTGCCACAGGGTGCCATGGTAAGGACACATGTTACACACAGCATAGCAGGCCTGGGTATGGGTAACAGGGAGTCCCCCCTGAGAGACAGGGCCTGGGAGGATATCCAGGTAGCCCACATGTTTCCTTCCCTCCATGGCAGTGTCAGCATGCTATGTGGGGGCCCAGGCTGGCCATTGCCGGTGTATGGCAGGCCTGTGTATTGAGGGCTGGGGAGGGGGATGCAGCAATAACACAGAGGGCCAGGTAACACAGAGGGCCAGGGAGGGGCCCCAGACAGAGCACCCAGTGTGCAGCCAGTGTCCTCACAGTTTGGGGGGAGATAGAGGCTCACTCTCAGTTAGAACTACAACTCCCACAAGGCGCTACCAGCTCGGCGGCTGACAAAGCATGATGGATGTTGTAGTTCCCCAGCGCCCGGTTCCCCCCCCCGGCCTGGCCGCCTCACACGGGGGCGAGTCTCACCTCATCCTCCCGCTCGTTCCTGAAGCACAGGCAGGCCGCTCGCTTCTTGAATCCCTCCCGGTCGTAAGTCCGAGTCTGGTTCGGCTTGAACTTCATCATAGAGGCGGCGGCTGCTCCTCCTCCTCCCTCCGTCCGTCCGTGCCGGCCGCTGCAGTCACCGTGACACCCGAACACAGGCAGCCGCCACCGGCCGAGCTCGCAGCACCGCGGCCGCAGGAGGAGAGCCGGGCCCGGGGTTAGAGGAGGGTGTGTGAGCCGGGGGAGACTCGCCTCTCCATGGACCCGTGCCGACTCCGGTATGCCCTGTGTCCGTGCTGCCGCTCTCACAGACCGGACTCCCCCCCTTCTCCTCCCGTGACTGGTATCTCCCGCCCCTGCGCGCGCACCCCCCTCCTCCTTCACTGCAACGGCCGCCCTATGGCGCTGGGCGAGAGGGGGGGGAATCACCTCTTCCCCTCACATACACTCAGACACACACCGCGCGCGCACACACACACGCTCTACTACCGCGCGCCGCCTGACCTGGCCGCTCGGGAATGACGCGCGTGCGCACAGTGCCCTCCTCCTCTTCTTTCACCAACACCTCTCTTACATTCGACGGCGGCGGCGCGCATTCCTCCACCAGGACAGACAGAAAAGAAGCGAAGAAAGAGGGGGGGGTGCGCGCGCGCGTGGCCAGGTAACGCGCGTTCCACACGTCAGGCTGAGGCGAGCGCGATGGGGGGGACGCAGTGCGTGCGTGCGTGCTATCCCCCTCACGCACGGCTCGGATGTTTCCACATAGTAGTGCGTTACCGGGGCAACCAGAGGCGCTCAGTCTGCTCATTGATAGCTAGGGCGACAGCTGAGTGATAGCACGGGCCAGACCGGGGTACCGGGGGGGGGGGAATCCGGCATGCCAGGGGTTAATCATGGTTACTGATGGCCTCTGGGAGTGGTTCACCATCTTCCCTTTGTTAGCAGTGTAGGAGGATGGGCTGGCTGAAGCACATGGCCGCTCTCACTGTGATACTCCATTATTGTCACACTATCAGCCACTGGCTACTGTCATGGCTGGCAGTGATGGTGGTGGATGGATGCATTGGGTTCCTAGACAGACACACGGCGATCGAGGATGATGGGAATTGCTGTGTGATTTTTAATTTGGCCATTTAACAAAACAATGCAATAAATGAAAAAAATTTTTTTTAAAAAAATTAGTTGTCTGTTATCTTTAAATTAAGCTTCTACCTAAACCTGTGGCACAGAGTAGGGGTAGGCATCCTTCAGCACTCCAGATGTGGGCTACATCTCCCATAATTCTCATACAACCAAAATGTTGACAGGATCATGGGAGATGTAGTCCACAACATCTGGAATGCGGAAGGTTGCCTACCCCTCTCACAGAGTATAGTGCTGTACCCAGAGCTTTACGTGCTGGGCATTATAAACAGCGCCGCATTGGCATTGTGGGTTTTTTATAACATTGGTTTTGCTATAATAACAGCTACTGCTAATGTTGATATTTAAAGGCCATTTTTAGTCATTTTTTTAATAATTGTGCCAGTGAGCTGCAGTGGTCTAGGTGCCTATAGTGTCTCTTTAAATACAGTCACAGCTGCATACTCAGATACACATGAATACACATATGGATAGGGAATTCAACACTTTAACCTTAGGAATGATTAATATTATTCATCCTCCACTAAGTCATCAGCATCCTCACCTGTGTCTGTCTACTCTTCCCCACCACTCCACAAGGACACGGAAAGTGCTTGGCCCGTGCACATGTACCCCACATGCATTGCTTGCCTGGTGAGCCTCACACGCTCAATGCAGACAAAAAGAGGAGCTAGTTCCCAAATTCCAATAAGCCTCTGCGATGTAATGCACCTCTGTGGCACATTTGGCAATAAGGTTGGCACAACAGCCCACTGCAACCTCTTACATATGATCATTAAATAGTGCTGCAGTCAGTGCTACACTTGTCCCGACTGCTACTCTGTGGCCACAGCATTATGGCAAATCCGGGCCTGGTCATATAGTGATCTTTCATTTTGCCTATATCACTCTATAAAGCATTTAACCTGATCATGCGTGCTTCCTCAGATTAATTAAAAACAAATAACTAACAATGTCAGTTAAAAAATAATGTCTGTCAACAAAAATATTAATTGTTTTTTTGGTTGTCAATGCAGAAATGATTTCGACTTGATAAAGGGAGGTTTTCCCAAAAGCTTGTCATTCCAAAATGTTGTTATTCCAATAAAGAGGAATTACCAGGTTCCGTGTTTCCGGTGTGTCGCTGTTACCTGGAGCTGACCGGTACTTGCAGTTGCCTTTTTAATGCTGCTGCAAGATGTAAGAGGTGCCAGGAGCGAGCAGCCAGTTGCTCCTTGTAATGCACAGAGCTAAGGCTGCTGGGATACATGATGTCAAATCCGCAGCCTAAGCTCTGTGAATAACTGTGATGATGGTTCAGGCTACATTACCCACCAAAGAACCATGGCGTGTACTGCTAAGGGCAGTGTGTATCAGTAAGGATGTGTGTCAGTCACTCAGAGTGAGTGTGTGTGACAGTAAATGTGTTCATGCCTGTGTGTATTAGTATATGTGTGTTTTATTTATCAGTCTGTGTTTCAATAAATAAAACTAGTATATATAACGGTATATTAACATATGTGTAATATATTAACATATATGTGTGTGTCTATTGTGAGCATATATTGAGATAGGTTTAAAATATATACACAAAATAATATTTAGGTTTATAATATATACACACATATTAGGATAATCCAGAACAATGAGTAAGCGCTGAATAACAGAAATTTAGCAGCAACCCTATAAGGGAATCCCTCAAAAACCCTTAGAATAAAACACAAAGAATACAAGGAAAGGGCTGCGCTTAAAAAGTACTTAAAAGGTATTAAAAGTCCAGATAAAATTGATGAAAAAAAGGAAGAGGATCTTATCTGGCAATGTCCGTAGTATTTAGTCCGGAGCAGTAATCTTGATTTCTATCTTCCTTATGGGCCGTCTCGTATGTAAGAAATGAAAACAAATACAGAACCCAAATGGTGTAGTATATCTTAGTAAAACGGAAATTAAAATATAAGACTTGAATGCAAGCTCACATTTCCAAGAGCTAGAACCTGCTCTGGTATAAAGGGCGTACAGCGGTTTAGATCCCCGCTTATGGGATATGGAATGCTTATCCTTCACGTGCCTCGTCCTTCCGTAGTGTGGGAGATACTCAAATAAAAAGAGACAACTAATAATGCTCTCTGTATAAAACTGAAGATAAAATATAAAATAAAAGTGGATACTCACAAGACAGGAGCAGGTCAACTGCTCCTGATATGTCGCGCTGGTGGAATAATCCCCACCTAGGATTGCTTGGAGTCCAACAAATAGTGCCAGGTGATAGTAATAAATATATGTGTATAAAAAGATAAGTGGTACAATAAAAAGTTACCAAATATACTTTAATTATAACATTACACAATATAAAAAAAACATAAACGCGTTTCGCCAATAGGCGTTATCAATATGGGTAAATGTCTTTACCCATATTGATAACGCCTATTGGCGAAACGCGTTTATGGTTTTTTTATATTGTGTAATGTTATAATTGCCAGATAAGATTCTCTTCCTTTTTTTCATCAATTTTATCTGGACTTTTAATACCTTTTAAGTACTTTTTAAGCGCAGCCCTTTCCTTGTATTCTTTATATTAGGATAATCACATACATTTGGAGAACACCACACCAACGTTAAAAGCCAATATTTGGTTTCAACGTTTGGGATATTCGTTAACCCCAGTAGGTGCCTGTTGTCCCCGTCTGCTGCTCCTCTCATCCCCTTGGAGACTGTCATTGACAACAGCCCTTCCTTTCCTGTTAACATTGATTCATGCTCTGCATTTACCACAAATGCACCAAGAGAGGAGAGGGGGGAGTGGAAGGTTTAAAGAGAGACGCAGGCAGTCACAATTTTAGGGGGGCAACAAAATGCATTTTCACCTAAGTAGCCAAAAATCCTTGCACCAGCCCTGCCTGCAATGTAAACATTGCACATTCTAAAAAAAAGTCAGTATTTTTCATTGCAGGGTTAAAAGGACAGGGTCACTGCACCCAGACCACTTCATCTCAGTGAAGTGGTCTGGGTGACTTTATTGTCCCTTTAACTTTGTCTACTCATGTAAACTGAGCAGAGACCTTGGCAATTTCAGTACCGTTTATTTAACATTTACGTACAATAGGACTTGATTAAAGAAGATGGTTTCCCTTTAGATTACATAGAAATCAGGGCAGTAAACAAATGCCGTCTTCTCTCTTTTCAGTACACACTTGTAATTTCAGATATACAATAACATAAAGACATTTGAAGAATTGTAAAAGCTAAACTTACCTAACCCAAACATATTCCTTTATATATTTTTTTTAAACATAGGTGCCCTAAGTAATAGCAGCCCTAAACATAGGTGCCCTAAGTAATTCATTTGCAAGATTTACAATATAAATGCGCTATGTTCTCATGTTCTCTTTTAGGAGATGAGAAACGTAAAACTTATCTTGATTCTTTTTTTAATTTAATTATTTTTATTTTTTTTTCATTAAAAACAGTCATGATGCATTTGTTACAATTGAGAGAGTAGGCAGTAATTTGTGCACAAAAGAGTTATGCATCTGCTGCGAAATATGGTGCTAATATTTCTAAAAAAAAATAATGTGATAATTATCTGATGTATTGCCAATTTTTTCATGGAATAAGGATTTTTTTGAAATCACTAGATAGAATAAACAGGGTCACACTTTTAAAATCTAAGTGCAATAAATCTTAATCATTATTATTTTTTTAAGACAATTGCGTCCCTTTCTACTGTTAATTCTTATTTTGGTCCACATTTGTTAATTCTTTCTCATGGGATAAGGCTCAATGTCAAAACAGAATTATTACACAAACAGAATTATTACACAAAAGCCTCAAAAACATTTAAAGAATGTCATCCAAATTACAACTAAAACATTATTAAAACATTTATGCTTTGTTGATATCCGAGTATTCTTTAGTGCGGGGTCCTCATCAACCTATTGTTCCTGTAAAAATTTTTAATAGTTTGTCTCATTTGTTGTTAATATTGTAAAGTGCTGCTGAATCTGTTGGCTCTCTATAAATGGCAGTAATAATAATAGAAATAATAAAAGTAATTATTTGGTGAGCCAATATAATAAATTGTTAATTTTGCGTGCAACAAAAACGTACTTAAATTAACTTTAGTTTCTTAATATCTATGCAGCAAAGTATGCCTTCCTCATTTTAATAGGAGAAATTCTGAGTATTATGCATGAGTTTTGCGTTACTGCATTGATCTAATTGCAGAATATATTACTGTATCATAATTATTTACATATATATGACCTTCAAAATATGACCTCCTATTACTGATCATGTTACAAGGTACAAACTAAATGAACTACAAAATAGAGAAGTAAAATATCTAGTAAGATATGTATGCAATAGGTAAGATACATATTTTAGACCTCGCACTTGTATAAGAAACAGTCCAATTATTTGATCAGATTTTCTGTAGTCTTGACATTTATCTGCCCATATCAGAAACCAGACACTTCAGAGTATTACCATAATATCAGTTAATCTGTCATTGAAGTTGTCTTCACTCTCATGATAGAAAAGGTATTTTACAAACTTGGATACAAACTTGTCCGTGCCGCTCTTCTCTTGCATTTACAATGTTAAGCATTAGTAGCAATGGCTTAATAAATGGTAAGTTGGTAGGTAGGGGTGCAGTAGACAAAAAAGGTAATAACCATTAAAGCAGATTTTCTCCAAATTAAAGGAACACTATAGGGTCAGGAACACAAACATGTATTCTCGACCTTATAGTGTTTAATCCACTATTTAGGTGGCTTGCGCCCCCTTTGTCCCCTTAGAAAAGGTAAAAACTTACCTTATATCCACCGCAGCACGGGTCCGCCGATGCTGGTCCCGACCTGCCTCCTTGGTGACATCATCAGAATTTAACATTTTTAGCCAATCTAGTGCTTTCCCATTGGAAAGCATTGGATTGGTTGAAAGCGGCAAGGACCAAATGCAATTTTAGCCAATCCGCACCTCCTCCTAGAGATGCATTGAATCAATGCATCTCCAAGAGGAAAATTCAGCGTCTCCATGCAGAGTGTGGAGACGCTGAACGACAGTGCTGCCTACTGTGCAGCACTGCCCCAGGAAGCACCTCCATCTGAGGAGTGGTCACTGGAGGTGTCCCTAAGGGGCAATGTTAACACAGTTTTTTTTTCTAAAAAGGCAGTGTTTATATGAAAATGCCTGAAGGCAATGATTATAGTCACCAGAACAACTACATTAAGCTGTAGTTGGTTTGGTGACTATAGTGTCTCTTTACCAAGTTTAACATGAACAATAGACTAAAATATATAAACGAATTACCGGGCCTTAGAATGGCCGGATTTAACGTAGAAAGAATAGTAACAAAGCCAAGTTCAGGGAAACAGACAGAAGCATAAACAAGTAGACAAAGCCAAAGGGTCAAGGATACCAGAAATACGGATAGTCAGGAACAAGCCAAGATCAAATAACCAGATAACAAAATCACATAATGCGTTCTAGGATGACTAGCTAGTGGAAACCATGACAGGGCACTGAATTCAAGCAGATCTGGGTTTAAATAACCTTAAATTTCTGCTTATTGATCCTATAATGTCATAATTAACATTTTCACGGCCAATGCTATTAATTAGTGCGGTAAGGTACTGCGGCAGCAGAAGCTATTATTGATGCTGGACCCGGGCTGTAGCAGATGCGGCTCAAAGGGAGAGGCGCTAGGAACCAGATGAGTAGCCTTCCCCTCTGGCAGTGTGACTGCAGCAAATGGGTGCGGTTACATAGTGGTGCCGATCGGACACCGTGACACCCTGGGGCTATAGATGGCCCTGTGAGCTTTCTAAATACGAAGCTAAACGTCATCTTTTAGGTTCCTTTTTTAACTGATGTTTATTTATCGTCCATTGAGAGAATTTGATCTGGTTTGGGTTGCTAATGTTACTGTTAAATTTTGGTCACCATGATAGACTGGCTACACTGCTATCTATGTCTACATAAGCTATATCTACATAAGCTAATCAACATTTCTGATGTAGCTTAATTTTTAGTTTGTCTGATACCACGCTTCGATTTTGGTCACATGATGCCTAGAGCTTAATACAAACAATAACCTTTTATTTCCAACCTCAGAATAATATCTAAGTAACATTACCACGCTTCAGTCTTCTTCATTTTCACTTAGTATCTTCTAACAAAATGTTTTTCTTTTCTAAAAGGTTACTGGGTTATTCAATAAAACTGGAATTGGAAATTTTAACTCAAAATATCCAAGGAAAATATAAAATGGAGAATTTTCTAGTTCAACAATTTTGGCTTAAAAAGTGGAATTCCATACAATTCTTGTTTTAGTGAAAATGAGTTCGGGGTTTCAATTTGAAACATAGAAACATAGAAACATAGAATGTGACGGCAGATAAGAACCATTCGGCCCATCTAGTCTGCCCAATTTTCTAAATACTTTCATTAGTCCCTAGCCTTATCTTATAGTTAGGATAGCCTTATGCCTATCCCACGCATGCTTAAACTCCTTTACTGTGTTAACCTCTACCACTTCAGCTGGAAGGCTATTCCATGCATCCACTACCCTCTCAGTAAAGTAATACTTCCTGATATTATTTTTAAACCTTTGTCCCTCTAATTTAAGACTATGTCCTCTTGTTGTGGTAGTTTTTCTTCTTTTAAATATAGTCTCCTCCTTTATTGTGTTGATTCCCCTTATATATTTAAATGTTTCTATCATATCCCCCCCTGTCTCGTCTTTCCTCCAAGCTATACATGTTAAGATCCTTTAACCTTTCCTGGTAAGTTTTATCCCGCAATCCATGAACCAGTTTAGTAGCCCTTCTCTGAACCCTCTCTAAGGTATCAATATCCTTCTGAAGATACGGTCTCCAGTACTGTGTACAATACTCCAAGTGAGGTCTCACCAGTGTTCTGTACAATGGCATGAGCACTTCCCTCTTTCTACTGCTAATACCTCTCCCTATACAACCAAGCATTCTGCTAGCATTTCCTGCTGCTCTTTTACATTGTCTGCCTACCTTTAAGTCATCAGAAATAATCACCCCTAAATCCCTTTCCTGATATGTTGAGGTTAGGACTCTATAAAATATTCTGTACTCTGCCCTTGGGTTTTTACGTCCAAGTTGCATTATCTTGCACTTATCCACATTAAATGTCAGTTGCCACAATTCTGACCATTTTTCTAGTTTACCTAAATCATTTGTCATTTGGCTTATCCCTCCTGGAACATCAACCCTGTTACATATCTTAGTATCATCAGCAAAAAGACATACCTTACCATCAAGACCTTCTGCAATATCACTAATAAAAATATTAAAGAGAATGGGTCCAAGTACAGATCCCTGAGGTACCCAACTGGTGACAAGTCCAAGCTTCGAATATATTCCATTAACTACAACCCTCTGTTGCCTGTCACTCAGCCACTGCCTTACCCATTCAACAATATTGGAATCCAAACTTAAAGATTGCAGTTTATTGATAAGCCTTCTATGTGCAACAGTGTCAAAAGCCTTACTGAAATCTAGGTAAGCAATGTCTACTGCACCACCCTGATCTATAATTTTAGTTACCCAATCAAAAAAATCAATAAGATTAGTTTGGCATGATCTCCCTGAAGTAAACCCATGTTGTCTCTGATCTTGAAATCCATGTGTTTTTAGATGTTCAACAATCCTATCCTTTAACATGGTTTCCATCACTTTCCCCACTACTGAAGTAAGGCTTACTGGTCTATAGTTGCCTGACTCCTCCTTATTACCTTTCTTGTAAATGGGCACAACATTCGCTAACTTCCAATCTTCTGGGACTACTCCTGTTAACAATGATTGGTTAAATAAATCTGTTAATGGTTTTGCTAGTACACCACTAAGCTCTTTTAATAGCTTTGGGTGTATTCCATCAGGTCCCATTGACTTATTTTTCTTTACTTTTGACAGTTGAAATAGAACCTCTTCCTCTGTAAACTCACTTGTAATAAATGACTCATTTATCCTTTTTCTCAACTGAGGTCCCTTTCCTTAATTTTCATCTGTAAATACAGAACAAAAATATTCATTGAGGCAGTCAGCTAGACTTGGGAGGAAAGCAGGCTTTATCCTCCATATGGCCCATGTATCTATTACTAGCCTGTCTGTTAGGTGAGCTGTGAAGCTGCGCAAGATCGCTTTTGCGTTGCTGTCCTTGCATTTTTCCCAAATTAAAAGCGATTTCACGTTACGTAACATGTGTTATACACAACAGTGTTATTCTGTGTGATTATACACATTCAGTATATAGAAAATAATCCAGTTAGCCTTGAGCTAGTCTTGATTAAGGGTTGCATTGTTCAGAAATAATACCACTGGTATATAGTGACTTCACTGTACATAGAGAAGGGTTTATTCACTAAACTGTAGTGAAAACGTAATGGCAAAATGTATGTTAAAATAGCTGTTTTGTAAAACTATCTCCACCGTAATCAGAATCAGCTATTTTTTTGACAAAATGTTGCCATTTGGTCTTCATTTCACTATGATTCAGCGTTTAGTGTAAACCCCATTGTTTGCCTCAAACCGCAATCCTGTCCTGTGTATAGAGTATTAATATTCTTCTGTTTACTTCAGCTTAATAATACAATGCTTGTCAGAAATCTAACTGAAGCATTGATGAGCCATGCTTCTTTGAGCCTTGTAACCCGAAGGAACCTGTAACCTGGCACCGACTTATGTTGTTGGGTAAATATCCCAACTCAATTTTGTTTCAGTTTGCAATATGAAACAAAGTTACTTGCACTTTATCTTTGTTTGGCCTGAATGTGGATATTCAGGTTTTAGAACTGTATCATTAGCAAACCTGACTGAAAAGTGAATTACTCTACATGTACCTGAAGGAAACCACTTAGCTACCCTCTATGCTAAACTATTAAAGCTTATGGATAAAATCCGAATAGTCAGGAATTCAAAAATACAATCATAGCAAACTTTAGATCTCAGGGCAAAATAGCATATATTTTTATGGTTTAATAAATAAAAAGCCAATTGAAAGTTACCCTAAATGTCATTATTTTACTCAATACTTTAAAATAAATTCATTAAATACTGTGCATAAAGCATAACTGATTGTTAATATTTGTAATGGCTTCTTTTCTTTATGTAAGTGTTGAGAAGATAGACGATTATTGCCAAATCCACCATGTTTTCTGGGATACACATAATTTCATCAAGTTGATTGGCAGCACATGGAAATGCAACCCTGTGATATGGGTAATGTATAGGCTACAGGATTCCTGATTGATTTGTCACCTGATTTACTACCTGACGCATTTGACGTCTACATACTGTATGTATGTTGCTCACTGATTTGTATAAATGATATGTATCCCAGAAAACACGGTGGATATGGCATCCCTAGCTATAACATTCGTTAATTTTGTTTTCCTAAATTAGTCAACTTTCTCATAAATGTATATTAGCAATTTTCCAAATGATTTCACATTCCATTTAAGAGCAAGGACAGCCAGCTCACATTGCAAGCGAATAAGAAGAAACAAAAACATCTACTTTATTAATGTTTTCACTACAGTTTGACTTGCTGGGAATTCTAAGTGAATGATAACATTTTAGGCAAAATTAGCCAAATTGAGAAAAAAAAATCTGTTTCAGTTCCAAGTTTGGCTTTACGTTGAATTCCCCACAATTCACAATTTAGAGAGAGCCCTGTGGAAATTGAATTTGATCTGGATCACCAAAACTCTGTTAAATATTTTCTCATTCTCATACTTACAAAAACAAATATGGCTGGAATTTGTTCATTTCAACCGAACAAACATGTTTTCTTTGGTTTGGCCAGTATCTTTAAATCAATTATTTTCATGTGCAGATCGTATATAAAATGTAGGATTCTTATACTTATCAAACACCGAATTCAAAGCAGATTTACTGTAAACAAACCAAGTAGAGGGGAAATTCACTGAATAAATGAAACCTGATTTTTGCAGGCAAGACAATAAAATTCTGGGAAGTGAAGTTTCATGGAGTGTTTTTATGGTTAAATTGTGTGTCTCTGCAGGTTTATTTTTTATAAAACAAGGAATGCTAGCCAGTAGTGTTTTGCTGACCGGGTAATCCATGGATGAAGTTCAGAACAAAATAGCCGACAACCATTTAATGGGTAAACTTACTGCTGTGGTTCACAACTCCATGGAGTCATTCTCTAAAGTCTGGGCACCTTGGGACTTTAATCAAACTTTAATCCTACTTAAGAGTTAATATTATTTTAGGCGCGGTTTATCATTTGTATTGTTTTTCTCTGTATTGTTTGTCACAAGGTTGGGGGATCCTTGTAAGATTCACTGCTGCCTCACCTTAGTAATAGCGAGCACCTAATTCTCTCCTAGTTCCCACTAACTTATATGCCTTTCTATTGAAGCTTTTCATTTGGAGACATGAATTTATCAAATTCACATTGTTATATATTTATAATTCTCCATATTTCAGGCAAATTAAAATATTTGAAAAGCGTCCTACAGAAATTTCTTCTTTAATTACTGCGTTTCAATATTCATTCGATATTAACGATAAAAAAGGAATACTATAGCTGTGTTTACGTAATGACTAATAATAGCAGTAACATCAGACTCCTTAATCAAACTAAACAAATAACTTAGAGTGATATGATATCTTCATGATAAAAATGTAAAACAGCTAACAAAATATTCGGTAAATACTGCCTTGTCCACCTAACCGCAATGTGCGATAGTTTTGTTCTCAACCATACCTCTGCATAAACCATACTTTTCAAATACAAATATCTAATCTGACATTGTAAGTCAAAGTAATCTAGCACTATACACAAGTCAAAGTCAGAAATATATATAGAACAACAATCAATAATCTTACTTCATTCAGATGTGGTCAGGTAGAACAGCTCGAATTATGACATGCGTGTTAAAATCCAATAAAATACAAATATAAAAAAAAAGAATTATGATATTTTAAAAAATAAAATTCTAATGCATGTAACCAATTTGATATATGAATGCTGTGATTTTTATTATATAAAATATATTTTTTTGACAATCTTTATTTTTAATTTTCATTTAAAATAGAATGGAAAGTCAGAGACCAGTGAAAGATAACGTCAAATACACATTACATGAGTAAAGCGTTATTGATCTGTCAGAGCGGTAGCAGCTCTCTTACCCCATCACCCATCGAAATATAAACCATTGTACAAAAGCAGTCAAATATAGAGCGTCCAAAGACTGTTCCTTGTGAGGATAGAACCTTAGATAACTTTTTGGGCGGTTACGCGTCCTTGCTAATGTTGGTCTGCAGTTGTTGGAGCGATATGTTACAGTTGTGGTGTGACCAGAATTGTGCAGTATTGACGGTAGCTAATTGTTGTATCTGCAAGGGTACATCAAGTAAGGTGTACCAGTTCATTTCACCTTCAGGTGTGGAGAACGGGAGAGGGAGGAAAAAAAATAGTTATGATTTTTATGTAAATAAAAATAGCCATTGCGCTGTGTGTGTTTTGACCAATTATCCTTTTAACTCCCATCTATATACTTAGTAGTAAATACTTTTGCTTCCTATTGCATTTTAAAAAATTGCATTAGAATAAACCCATTGTATTTAATTTCAATATATATATTTATGGTTATGTTTATTGTCTCGCAATATCAGCATGTTTGCAACACATTTTTTTTGGACGGTTGCTGTAGAAATTGCTAGTAATACTTAGAAACCATAATATAATAACAAGAACGCGTTATTTCAGATATATACAATTATATTTTGCTGGGCAGATCGTATTTCATTTTAAAAGCATAATGATTGTGATAAGTGGATATTTTATGAAGCAGCTCGCCAAGTCTGCCGCTGTTATATGTTTCCAAATCAACATCTTTTTGTGTAGATGTCGTTCATCATGTCATGTAGATGTTGTTAAATAAATATTAGAAATAATAATAATTTTTGATTAAAAGAAGGCCCTTAGGTAGCTAACCATTATGTGCTATGCTCTTCAAATATATTAATGCTTAAATAAATTACTCTAGAGCAGTGAACATTATTATTTGTATTCATTCTTCATCTAGTATTTTATATTATTTTTTGTTGTCATTTTTTTCCATTTAAACCTTTGACAAATCCACCTAATTCTTATCTTCATGATGTAACACAGCTGATTTATTGAAAACTGTGAAATAAAAGGCATGTTATAACTGTTTTAATAGAACGTGCGTGCGTGTGTGTGTGTGTGTGAGATGTATGAGCGGAGAATGCAATAAATTTTGTTATTATTAAATACGATCAATTATCAGAACATTTGTCTTGAAGGAAATGCATTTCATTTGCGAGCACCAGAAATTGGAACTGCTACCCTACCTAGTCTAGTTATGTTATGAACTTGTAATAAAAGCAAAAACATAATTAATTTGTGCTTTATTTTGTTTTAGTTTTTTTTTCTTAAACCAACAGTATTACAAACGTTTATAAATATGGAATGTATACTCTGGATATTATTAAAGATTGCGTTCTTTATGTTATGTGTGATTATTACTCTTGTGATCAGATTCTGGAAAATCAGATGGCCAGAAGGGTGGTCTTCCTCACTCATCTTGAGCAAGTGAGAAAGACCACCCTGAAATGATTCCCGTAGAAAAGGCAGAACACTGGATTAGAAGCAAATAACCACTTTTATTTATTTTTTTACAGAAAAATGGTGATGCCTGACTTTCTGACTTTAAAGAGTGTTTAAAACACTCTAATGTAATAAATAAATGTATTATTTATAACACTGGATTGTTCCTTTAATCATACCACCACAAAAAGGAAAATAAATCATGCCGCCGATGAACTGTATAGGTATGCAAACTGATTGCAGTAGCCATTTGGCTACAATCAGGACCGGACCGTGACACAAATTCAGCCCTGGCAGTTCAGCTAAAAGCAGAGCAGTCTACTAGGAGGGGTGGTGCCAGAAAGGGGGCGTGTCGAGTGTGAGTATGTTAGTGTGATGCCCCTCACAATGTCCTGTTTTTTTTTCCTGCACAAAACAAGCATGTGCGTTTGCTAGTGACTTGTCTCTGGTGTCCTCAGTAGTGGATACCAGAGAATAAAAGTGGAGCAGGGCTCTTACTTGTGTTGTGCATGTGAGGGATGCTCCCTGTTGTGTTGTATATGTTTGGACATTGTTTGTGTGATTGCATGTGTGTAGAGGGGACTGTTTGTGGTGTTGTGTGTAAA
The DNA here is from genome assembly GCA_933207985.1 of Pelobates cultripes. Lineage (NCBI taxonomy): Eukaryota > Metazoa > Chordata > Amphibia > Anura > Pelobatidae > Pelobates > Pelobates cultripes. The sequence goes on from OW240914.1 coordinate 313,714,546, forward strand.
AGGGTCTGTTTGTGGTGTAGTGTGTAAAAGGATCTGTTTGTGGTGTACTATGTTTGGCTAGGGGCTGTAGTGTGTTGGTGTGTTTCTGGGCTGTAAATTATGTGTGTGTGTGTGTGTGCATGTTTATTGGGCCTTTAGAGTTCATGGGTCTAAGGGGGTGTTGCATTTGCATGTAAAGGCTCTACTGCGTGTATGTGTATCTAGGGGTTGCATTGTGTGTGTGTATACGTATAGGAGTTGTGGTGCACATGTGTGTATAGGTGCGGTAATGTGTGTATAAGGGGTTCAGTGTGCCTGTGTGTATAGGAGGTGTTGTGTGTGCATAGGGTTATAGTGTGTGCATAGGGGTGTAGAGTGTGTATAGGGGTAGAGTTGGTGCACAGGAAGTGTAGTGTATGTGTATATGGGTATAGTGTCTGTGCAAGGGGGTGTAGTGTGTGTTTACAGGGGGGATAGAATGTGTGTAGTACGTTTGTGTATGTATGCAAGGGGTGTAATGTGTGTGTTTATAGGGGGCATAGAGTTGTGTAGTGTGTGAGTGCAGTTTATAGGGGGAATAGAGTATGTATGAGTGGAAGGGGTGTAGTATGTGTGTTTATAGACAGTATATAGTGTGTGTAGTGTGTTTGTATGTGCAGGGGATATTGTGTTTATATAGGGGTACAGAGTATGTGTAAGTGCAAAGGGTATATGGTGTATAAATAAGGAGGTGTAGTGTGTTTGTGTTTAAGTTTAGGGGGTGTAGTGTGAATATAGAGGGTATGGAGTGTGTAGTGTGTTTGAATGTGTATTAGTGCAAGGGGTGTAGTGTGTGTTTATAGATGGTATAGAGTGTGTGTAGTGTGTTTGTATGGGTAAGTGCAGGGGCTGTGAGTGTAGGTGTACAGAGTGTGTGTAATGCATATATAAGGAGGTATAAAGTGTGTGTAGTGTGTTTGTGTGTAAGTGCAGTGGGTGTAGTGTGAATATAGGGGGTGTAGTGTATTAGTGTGTAAGTACAGGGGATGTGGTATGAAAACAGCGGGATAGAGCGTGTTTGTTTGTAAGTGCACTGGGTGTAGGTTGTATATATAGTGTGTTTGTGTGTAAGTTCAGAGGGTGTAGTGTGTAATTAGAGAAGCTTACTAATAAGGGCTTAAGTAATCAATTTACTAAATTAATTATTACATTGCCGGGGGAGAGGGAGCACACGATGATAATCCCTGGTGTCCAGTGGGCTAGTGATGTAGTCTGTACCCCAAAGAAGTAATTTCGGAGCTTGCAAGAAAGAGAGACAGAGGCTGCCTGGCATGCAGCTAGGAGACATTTTCCCCTGGTATCCCAATTCTCTTCCGGCCCATGAGGGGACAGAGCCTTTCAGACCCTCCCTCTTAGGGCCAGTGCTGCTCTACTTGGACTAACAGGGGAGATCTTTCGATCTCCGCTGCCAGCCTTGGTCCATGACCAACACTGCCCACCATGCATTTGCCCGGTTTTCCTGATGGCCAGCCTAGCTACAACTTAATGAATCTTTAATCATTCTTATTGCCTCAAATAATGATTTAGGTAAAACTGCATCACATTTTAGACAATGCTGATTCAATCTCAAATGCAACAGTAAACACATTTGAGATTAAGACAGAATGTAGCATTTGCAAGCCTGTTGGAAAATATGCCGCAAGCCTGTCTATGTTTAGTTTTGTATTGTAAGATGACCATTTCACATAAATGTAAAGGTTTATTATCTTTCTTGTTGTTGTTGGGTTTTTTTTACTACTAATTGGTGTGCTATTTTTAGAAAATTATTCATTAGTTGTTTAACTACAATGCTGGATTTGATTGTAAGTGCTTTGTTACAACTCCAGAAGTCCAGAATAGAGAGAATGCTTCTGGAGAGTGCACATGCATTTCAAGTATCAGTTTCTGTGTTCAAGAAGAAATATGATCACGAAAAATGTTACTAGCATGTGCTCTGTTATAGTTTTCACACTTGTATAGCATTCAAAAGGCTAAAAATCATTTAATTTAGATGTCATGGATAATAAAGGGATACTATATGCATCAAAACAACTTTAAATTAATTATGCCGCTTTGATGTATAGAAAATGCCCCTGCAGTTTCACAGCTCAGTTTAGGAATGACATCACTTTTGTTTCTGTTTATACAGCCCTAGCCACACCTCCCCTGGCTGTGACTGACATCAGATGTTAACTTGCTTTAGAAGTACTTCTTTGTACATTTAAATTAGTCACACACATGAATCTCCTGCAGGGTCTAGAACAGAGTTAGTCAACCTTTTAATACCTACCGCCCACTTTTGTATCTTTGTTGATGGTAAAAAGTGCGATTTTTTTTTTTTTTGGAAGGTAGGGTATTTTCTAAAAAAAATATTTACTTAAATGTATCTATTTTGTTTCCTTTTTTCTGTTATGTGTGAGGTGCAGTGTGTGAGAGGGGACCGTGTGTGTTTAGGGTGCAGTGTGTGAAAGGTGCTGTTTGTGTGTTTGTGTGTGATCGGTGTAGTGTGTGTGTGTGTCAGAGGTGCAGTGTGTGTGAGAGGGCAGTGTGTGAAGGGTGCTATGTGTGTGTGAAGGGTGCTGTGTGCATGTGTGAAGGGTGCTGTATGCGTGTGTGAGGGTTGCTGTGTGTGTGAAGGGGTGTAGAGTGTGAGGGAGGCAGTCAGTGTATTTGTGATGGGTGTAGTGTGTTTGTGAGGGGGTGATTGTGTATGTGAAGGGGCAGTCTGTGTGTGTGTGTGTGTGTGTGTGTGTGTGTGTGAGGAGGCAGTCTGTGTGTGTGAAGGAGCAGCCTGTGTGTATGTGAGAGGTGAAGTCTGTGTGTGTGAAGGGTGCTGTGTGTGTGTGAAGGGTGCTATGTGTGTGTCTGTGTGAAGGGTGCTGTGTGTGTATGTGTGTGAAGGATGTAGTGTGTGTGTGAGAGGTGCAGTGTGTGAGGGGAGATTTCTAATCTATTGCACTTAAATGAACAACACTCTTGTGAATGTGAGAATGCGTAACTTACTATAAGAATCCTTAATCCTCTCCAAATCAAAAGGCGGTACTACCTAAAACTACCAGGAGTCTAATTCAGACTCATATTCAAATCAAATGTTAGAAGATCTGAGTACCATCATTTAGTAATGCGATGTTAAGACAACATTTTACTTTTCTATGTACCACCCACTGTCTAAGATCTATTTAGAGAATTAGAAAGGGGAAAAAAAGGGAAAAGAGTACTAGGAAATGGGGGTGACAGAGCAGAAATGAAGTATGGTGACATTAAAGTGCGTGTTGCCTGCGTGCATCATATGTCAACTGTTTATACAAAATATGATGAGGGGCTGATTGGCCAAGTTGGCATTTGGTCCCACCCCCTTGCTGATTTGGGCCAATCCAATGCTTTCTGTGTGGAAAAGCATTGGATTAGCTAAAAATTGGAAATTCTGATGATGCCACCAAGGAGGCGGCGGACCAGTGCAGAGCTGGATTTAGGTAAGTTTTAACCCCTTCTAAGGGGATTAATGGGGGGTAAGTCACTTAAATGGTTGTTTAACACTATAAGTTTGTGTTCCTGACCCTATAGTTTAGCTTTTAACCCAAAATTAATGTTCTCAGCCAATTTTGTTTTTCCCCATTGGGAAAACTTGCAGGGCACCAATTAATTAATGTCTAGGACAGTCATTTGATCACATGACTGAGTTTAACTCGGTTGTAGGAGCAAGCAATGTTTTAGATTGCTGGGTAAAAACTACAGGGCCACTGCACTCAGACCGCACTAGCAGCCTTTTAAATATAATTAATCATGCTACTAAAATACTTATGGATTTATTTACTGTACTAGGATTTTAGGTATAAGAATAAAGGCCAACTTGAAGCAAAAAGCCCCCCAGTTATAATTTCTTTGTCATATCTATGCAATTCATCGCTTTCATGTTGAATAAACCCCCTTATGTCTTGCATAACATTAAGAGGTTGAAGATGCGCCTTGTTGACTTTGTCAGTCATACTTAAATTTAACACTGACTCGTCAGTTTCGGATTCCACCCTGCAAAGTGACAACAGGTGTTAACAACCATGTCCCCTGCCAAGAAAATAATATGAAGCATTATAACCATTTTTAAGTTGCTCAATTGCAATCTGCGTGATGTCTAAGATAGCGCTCTCAAGACATGCTCACCTTTCGAAACCTCCTTGATGTATCATTAATAGTGTAATGGCATGAAGGCACTGCAGGTGTTGGGTTACCTTGATCTACTTGCTAAGTAATTAAGATTGATGTTTCAAATTTATGTACACGGATACTTCACTTGCATTTACCGTCTTCAAACAACAAACCATGAACGCTTAATAAATTAGCTGCTGCTGATAGGCTAAACTTAAGCAGCTTTATATTGTAAAATATATTTACTTATTAATTAATTGTGTGATAAAAGTAACAACAATCTTTCAGTTCATGCCAGTAACTTCTCAGATTTACTGATGTGCAGCGTCTACATATTATAAACGTTTCTAGTGCTGGGTGTTTGGTTCATTTGGGGCCTAATTCATTTTTCAGTCTTACCCCAATGTTTACAATCGTTATTCGATAAAGGATGCAACAGAAATAAAGGCAAGGCAGCTAAAGAATGATTATGCTGTATTTATTCATTTGCCTATTCTGCACAGGATTTTGAGGATGCAGGGGAAACGTGATCTAGTAGAGAAGCTGAGAAAAAGGATATTTTGTAAAATAAATAAATACATAAAATAGGTGTAAAGGTAGCATATCATTATACATTTTATGATACATTCAGAAACTGGATCCATCATCAGATTCATTTAATAAAGCAATTAGTATCCATTTGACGATCTGACCAAAGTTTGAAGAGAATCCTAGTCTGCGTTCCCATCACTGGGAAATTGCCCTAACTGCAAATTTTAGCGTGCATTAGCGGTAACATCATACAAGATGGAGGACAAATTAAATTACACTAAATTTCATTACTAGACTTTAACAAATCCCAAAGGTGCACTCTGGAATGGGTAGCTCATGCACAGTTGCCATTGATGTAAATATGTACTGCTCCCCCACACTGTGTGATTAACCAAAATGAAAATGATCATACCAGTTTAAGTAATCACGAGCAGAGAATAAATAGTGCAAAATTAGAATCTTACACTCCTTGTCTAGGCTATGGTGCAAGAAAATCCCCAGTTCCTGTCTCTGTGCAGTGATTTGGTTATAAGTGGAGCAAGTTGCAAACATCACTGCAGCTATAAGACCAACTCCTTGGGGACAGAGACACTGGAGAAAACCAGTTAGTCTTCCTCTGCCAACCAAAATATCTGTATTGTATTCGCACACTATATACCCCAACGTCGCCCTATCAGGCTTTTACTGAGCCCACTGTGAAACAAATATAAGAAACTGTCTGGGAGTGAAAGATAAGCTCTCCAAATTCTAAATGGAGTGGTCAATGAGAAGATAGCGGTTTTGGCAGTATTTGGATTCATTCTGTATGCTGAATTAAATTATTTTAAATTGCTTAGCCACAAAAATGCTTAAAAAAAAAAATAAGAAGAAAAACAAATTAATTAAAAGAAAAAGGATTTTCAAAGATAAAGTGTTATCATACCTTTTATTTAAAGATTTCAATATAGGTTTACAACCAAACAGTATGGCCTGTGCACAATACATACACTACATGAAATGTCAAAACAAAGCGAAATTGTAGCATCTCAGTATATAATAAAATGTATTAAGTCTCTAAGGATGTACTATAGCAGTGATGGCGAACCTATGGCACGCCGGGCCCTTTCTGTGGGCACGCGGCCATAGGTTCGCCATCAATGCAGAGTAGGCACCTGCCTGCCCAAAACAGCAGGCGCCTACTCTGCTTCCATGTCGGGAGGCAGGGGGAGGGATCTGTGAAGCAGCTCCCCTGTCCTCCCGCGAGCAAGCTGTGTGGAACGTTGTCGCGCGTTACCATGGCAACGCTCCACACAGCATTGCGCAGGAGGACAGGGGAGCTGCTTCACAGATCCCTCCCCCTGCCTCCCGACACGGAAGCAGTGCTTGCCACCACCGGACCACCAGGGATGGCTGTGTGTCCCCCCTCCTACCATTAAAGGTAAGAAGGAGGGAGGGGGGGATACTGATTTAGCATACTTTTTTTAAAAAAAACACCTTTACCCCAACCCCACACACACAGCACCCCTACCCCCCCCACACACAGTACCCCTACCTCTCCACACAAAGAACCCCTACCCCCCCACACACAGTACCCCTACCCCCACACAGAGTACCACTACCCCCACACTGAGTACCCCTACCCCCACACAGAGTACCCTTCCCCCACACACACCCCTACCCCCACACACAGTACCCCTACCCCCACATCCCCTCCCAGCCCCCTTCCCCTTCCAACACCCAGCATCCCTCCCCTTTCCCACACCCAGCTTCCCCTCCACCCAGCATCCCTCCCCACCCCCCCCCAACACAGCACCTCTACCCCCATACACAGCACCCCTACCCACCCACACACAGCACCCCTACCCCTCACACAGCACCCCTCACACACACACACACCACCTCATACACACACACAGCACCCATCATACACACACACAAAACACCCCTCATACACACACACACACACACACACACACAGCACCCCTCACACACACACAGCACCCCTCACACACACACACACAACACCCCTCACACACACACACAGCACCCTCACACACACACACAGCACCCCTCATACACACACACACAACACCCCTCACACACACACACACACACACAGAAACCATCACACACACACAGAAACCATCACATACACACAGCAACCCTCAAACACACACAGCAACCCTCACACACACAGCACCCCTCACACACAGCACCCCTCACACACAGCACACGCACAGCACACACACAGCACCCCACACACAATCACATACACTACACCCCTCAATACAGTATGTGTGTGTATTCAGCAGTCTGTGTGTGTGTGTGTGTGTATTCAGCAGTCTGTGTGTGTGTGTACTCAGCAGTGTGTGTATTCAGCGGACTGTGTGTGTGTATTCAGAGGACTGTGTGTGTATGTATTCAGCGGACTGTGTGTGTATGTATTCAGCAGTCTGTGTATGTATTCAGCAGTCTGTGTGTGTGTACTCAGCAGTCTGTGTGTGTGTACTCAGCAGTCTGTCTGTATGTGTATTCAGCAGACTGTGTGTGTGTGTATTCATCAGTCTCTGTATTCAGCAGTCTTGTGTGTGTGTATTCAGCAGACTGTGTGTATGTATTCAGCAGTCTATGTGTGCATGTATTGCATTTGTTGGAGATACTAATAAATATAAGCTTAATGTTATCTATTTATATCATTACTTAAAATTTGTATCATTGAACTCTCTGTTGTTGTGTTCTTTTAAAACAAAAGTTGTTAATTAGTTCGGACAACAGTACGAGTTGTTACTTCTAAACTTAAACCTCAGTATTGAGGTTTAATTGCCGAGTTGGCACTTTAAGGAAAAAAAAGTTGGCATGTATTGAGGTTTGGGCACTCGGGCTCAAAAAGGTTCGCCATCACTGTACTATAGTAATAAATGTGTGTCTTCAAATAGCTTTTACTTAAAACTCTTAATTAGTTCATCCTCTTGGGTAAAACCATACAAATGCCTTCACGTTGTACTTTGGAAAAGAATACCTAACTGGTTTCTTTTGAAGCATGTCTATAATGCCTGTCAATCATTATTTATAGGGTATGAAGGAGGTTCACCTTCAACTAAGACAACTCGGAATCTTTAGCTGGAAGGCAGTAAACACATCATGTAAATAACAAGACATCCAACTAAGAAAGTAAAAGTAAAAAAAATGTAATCAATCTTTCTTTCTTTCTTTCTTTTTTTTTTGGCGGGTGCATACTCTCCTGAGAAATTCTCAAGCCTGCGACCTATTAATTTGAATCAATTATTAGGTTTTGCCAAGAGACATGCACTGTATGCTGAAGTTCATATGGCCTGTATATTTGTTGATACCAGTATGCTACGATCTGATAGGTGACTGCATATCCAAGCTTTGTGTTACATCAGTGTGGAATTGCAATATCACTATATCTTTACCTCCTGGAATCCTGGGATAGGGATTTAGGGGTATTGTTAAGGCGACAGCTTGGCATTATTATGATATGGTCCCTTTATGTGTGGAGGTGATTTATTTGCACTATTTTTAAATTATATATTTTTTTGCACTGTGAAATAGGGGTTTCCCCTGAAATATATATGTACACCCTGACAATTCTTTTTGAAAATAAATTGAATTTTGAGCAGAATATACTAATCTTTTTTCAGTACTTGATTTTGCATGGTTCTTCCATTATTTTGTTGTGTGCAAAGATTTTGGGGTCTGGAACTTTCCAGGAATCTGGTGAACCTCTGTTGATGAGTGCTAGGTCGACCCAGTTTTTCTTTATATGGAAAATGTTTTACAGTTGACTCCCAAAAGGTATTTAATACAGGAATGAGTTCCATCTACGGAATACAAGTATATAGAATAATCTTCTATTGTGAAATTTTTTAATTATGATTAGAACCTGCCAGAAGGACATAGTGTAATAAATGCAATGCCATGTATATAATAAAATATGTAATTATAAGAGTTTTAAAATGGGTTTGTTTGTTTTTTAATTAGGATATTGTGGCCTAAAATGACATATATCCTGCTTAATTTCCAAAATTGTAAAAATAAATAAATAACAATTTAGTGAATAACCCTAAATACAGTGTTGGCCAGAATTCAGAGTAGGGATTGAGGTATCAATATAGTTTTTATTAATGAACCAATTTCAATGACATTACATACAATGAAGACTTAACATATGGAGATTTGTTTGTAAAGGTTTCGAAGATGACATCATTTTAACCCCTTAAGGACACATGACATGTGTGACATGTCATGATTCCCTTTTATTCCAGAAGTTTGGTCCTTAAGGGGTTAAAAAGCTCAATTTGCAGCCTTGCAAATTCGGGCTCTTTCAATTGCATTGTTCATAACTAGTGATGTCGCGAACCGTCCGCGAACTTCCCGCGAACGGCTCGCCACGGTTCGCCACGAACCGTTCGCGGCGAGCTCCGGTCAGCTGACACATCCCGGCCAATCTCCAGCAGACCCTCCCTCCTCCTGGACAGCATCCATGTTGAAGCTGCCTTCAACATGGATGCTGTCCAGGAGGTGGGAGGGTCTGGGAGGGTCTGCTGGAGATTGGCCGGGATGTGTCAGCTGACCGGAGCTTGCCGCGAACGGTTAGTGGCGAACCGCGGCGAGCCGTTCGCGGACGGTTCGCGACATCACTATTCATAACATTAGTTAATGCTTGAGGCTCCAGAGCTTGAATTTCTGCACGGATATGCTGTCCTTGAGCTGTTCGGGTATATACGGTTTGTTTATGCACACCCACTCCTTCAGATATCCCCACAGAAAGTAATCGTGAGCTGAAAGGATGGGCAAATGTAATCTGGATTTACTTGAAATTATCCACTCGCCGAACAGTTGTCTCAGGAGGTCACTTGTGGAACTTCCTGTTTGGGCAGTAGCCCCATTTTGTTGAAACCATTATAAAGGATGATTATCCACGACAAGACATCAAATTGTTAAATTCACATCTCGATATTTCACACCAATACAATTCCACCGTTTTAAATTGTTGTTACATTGTTAAATTATACAGCAATAGTTTTTTGCAATTTTTACATTCAGAGCTGATAAAGGCATACATCTGTAGGCACTTTGTAAGCAAACTCAACAAATTGTCCCTCAAGGGCATCCTGATAATTTGTGGGGAGAAGAAGTACATAAAAATGTACTTGAATGTGATAAACCTATTTTTCATGTGACATTCAACATTCAGTATTCAACATTCAACTCCTTTCTTTATACCTCACAATTAGTGATGTCCCGAACTGTTCGCCAAACGGTTCGCCACGAACGGTTCGCCACGGACTCATCATTGAGTAAACTTTGACCCTGTACCTCACAGTCAGCAGACACATTCCAGCCAATCAGCAGCAGACCCTCCCTCCCAGAACCTCCCACCTCCTGGACAGCATCCATTGTGAAGCTGCATTCTTAGTGAGCTGTCCAGGAGGTGGGAGGGTCTGGGAGGGAGGGTCTGCTTCTGATTGGCTGAAATGTGTCTGCTGACTGTGAGGTACAGGGTCAAAGTTTACTCAATGATGAGTCCATGGCGAACTGTTTGCGAACCGTTCGGCGAACAGTTCGGGACATCACTACTCACAATACATATTTGTTAAATATAGGGACAAGTAAACATCTTATTAACAGTCCTGTGGAGTGACAATTTCCCTTTCAAGTGCATGTAAAACAGCTTTCCTTTAGACTTTTATTAAAAGATAAAAACAGTTTCCTAATAAAAACCACTCAACATGTTCCTTTCTAACATATTTCTTTTTACAAACTTTTTATTAGCTTTTTTTGTGCAGTTTTTCAGTCATTCCAAAAGCAACTCCATTCAATTTCATTAAACATGTCTGTCTGCATTCTCTGCTGGAATATAAATGATAAGTAGTGTTTGCAATCTAAACTATTAAATCAATAGTTTTTTTATGTCTTTACTAGTAAAAAAAACAAACAAAAAAACAGGCCTTGATTATCATTTTTACTTAATATTCTACGTCTACAGAATTTTGGATTGAAACACTTATGATCTATTCTAAATACCATTGCATTTAATATGATACTCTATCATTTGATTCTATGAGCTTGTATGTGTGCTACTGAAAAGCATTTTAGAGCAGCGACTTCAGATGTACTGAGCCATAATAGATCATCATAACTACTACCCTTGTTTACTAATTGACCCTTGTTTGCCAACTCAAAACCACTGGAACCTATTTAGGAAAGTTGTGCCAAGGCAAACAGGGGAATTTTAATATTGACAAGGACACATAAATAGATCTCTCACTACAAACTTCTTCTGGAATATCGCAAATATGAAAGGAGCCTTTAGAAGCAATCAACATTTTAATTAAATCCTGTAAAAAATAAATATTGATTTTCAAAACAGAAAACAAGATGTGAAAGATGGAGGTTCTAAGAGGCCTATCTCAGAGCAAATGTGAGCTTTTTAATTTGTTAAAAAAAAAAAAAAATTAAAATATGTTTAAATTATAAACAAGATATTCAAGAATGGGAAAAAAAAAGAATTAAAACCGTTTTTTTTAATAAATAATTTTGGGGAAAAAATATTTACACAAAGCCATTTTTGTTTTTCTAAATTCCATAGAAAAACACAAACAATATAACAATAGTTATGACAGTTTTAATCTTAAATTGAAAAACACATTGGTTAAATGCGTAAGCTGAACTTTCTCAGCCAATGAGCTTTGTCTTGCATTAGCCAAACTTTACTTTGCAGTTACATTCGTCTTATCTTCTGCAATAGATGACTGGATGTGTATCCAACACCTGGGAATGTCACACCGTACTATAACCAATACTATAGGTTTTTGTTTTCCTCTTTTAGACAAAAGTAACAGGAAACAAGTGGCCAAAAAGATATCAAGGAAGTCTGGGAGGGATTGCACTCAGCTTGGTTCTGTGGGGACTTGAACCTGTGGGTCCTTCTTTCAGCTGGTGTACACTAGCTCCCTATAGCTCTGTGGAACTTCAACTAGTGTGAAGATTCCAGTAATGTTCTTAGCACATTGCAGATCAACCTACTTGTCTGGGAAAGCACTCGTAGGACACATGTGCTGACTTTCATATGGTCCTTTCCTGAGAGGCAGCACCAATCCTGTGCAAGGCCTCCCAATTTAAAGATGGCCTTCTGTTTGCACTGATCCATTGCATTATGTTAGTTTTTATCCATTTATTAAAAACCTGTTTCTGTTTAATGCTGATTCTGGACTGATACTTGGCTCTGACTTTACTTACCTGGACACTGCTTATAGGATAATCCCCTTGTTCGATAATCCCCTTACTTGTGACCTATGCTTTATTTTATTGAGGCTTTTAAAATAGCAGTAGGAGCAATTAGCACATTAACAGTAAATGCAGTCACGTAAAATATGCTCCTTTAACAAGCAGCCTCCTTTTTTCTTTTTTGTCAGTAGAGAATAATGGTACACGTGAGTTACACGAGTAGATGAAAACATACGTAAATCATATCATGTGTACGAAGATTACTAAGTATGCAAAAGATATTTTATCATATGCCCTTCTGGCACTCCAGTGGACCCGGCAGAGTTTTGTTGCTCTAGTCCCATATTACGGTGCCCCACCTGCCCCTGGCTCCATCACAGTCCAGTGCACCTTGCCCTCCGGTCCAGGCATGATCTGTTTCCCAGACGTGGTCTCTGGATCTGCGCCTGTGACCTGCTTTGCATGCTGAGTCCCTGTGTCCCGAGGGTGTGGGCTATACCTTGGGATTTGTCCCTGGTTGGATTGAGGCCCAGGTGAGTGAAGGCTGCCGGCGGTGTGGGGTTTCTGTGTTTGATGCGCTCTACGCTTTCTTCTCCTCCGCCTTTACGATTTTGGCGTCGAGGAACAGCAGGGGAATGTGGGCTTTGCAGGCTTGAGCTGGATTCAGGCAGCAGTCCTCAGTGGTTGTCGCTGGATTTGGACGGGTGAGGTGGAGGTGTATGAGCGGCTTTCTATGCGAGTCCAAAAGTCGTGGCACAGTTTGTCAAATCTGTCCATAAAGCTTTTCACCCAGTCTGAGCTCTCTGGGTCTGCTTGGTTCACTGGTACAGGCGGCGCGTCGGCCACCTTTGTCCCGCCATGCGGTCTTAAGATCATCAGGGATCGATGTGGTCACGGCAATGTGGTTAGTGTTCCCAGTGGGGAACGGGATCTCCCCCACCGGTCCAAAAGGGGGGTAACGGGGCTTCAGTTCATTCACTGCGGGGTATGCAGTCCCCAGCGGGAGATCAGCTGCCTCTCCCAGCCGATGGGCCAGCGGTCCCGGAAGGCCAGTTTTCAGAAGGAGGATAAAACTTGCAGGCTTGGGTATGCTTGTCAGAGGTATCTTCTGTGCTTGGTTTCATGCTGGTTATATTGCTTTTTGTGTAGTTTTGGCCCATTTAGGCCTTATATATAGCACGTCTGTCCAGCTTGAGGATCAGGCCTCGCCCCTCCTTACTTGTTACCTATGCTGATTCTGGAGTCATGCTTGACTCTGCTTACCCGGATGCTGCTTACCAGATAAACCCTTTACTTGTAACCTTTGTTAGGTTTCTAGATTAATACATGAATTTTGTTTTTGTTTTCAAAGTATCTGTTGAGAAAGAGATGATTGTTTTGTGGTTATGAGCAATATATCACTTTACTGGTCAGCAGGACTCTCGTACATTTAAAGCTTTACTTCAGACATAAACCAATGTTTTAAGAAAACACTTGTTTTGGTTGAAGTATCCCCGCCTAGCCTTATCCCTGTCCCCCCCACACCCCGAACTTAATTGAAAAAAAATTCAAACAAAAAGCTAAAACATATATTGGTTCCAGCACTGAGGCCAAATTCTTCCTCAGCCCAATTTTTTGTTCCACTGATGTCACTCACCCTAACCGGAGGGAAAGAGAGTTCATGGAGGGTTAGCTGAGGGAAGGACATGGGCAGCATTGCATGGGGATGGGGGGGGGGGGGTCATATACAAGAATTAATATTAGAAAACTCATGGGTTGGCTAACAATACCCAATGACCCTCTTGGACGTGGGGTCATACCTCTGATAGCAGAGCGGTTAATCTTCGTATGTGTAGCATTTAATAGAGAAATGCTGCACTTAGATACCGCAGGCACCATGACAACTTCATATCACTAAGTGGTTATAGTGTTTGCAGTAACCCTTTAATGTCAGATCACCGATTGCTGCTGAGTGACCACCTTCATTGCTGCTGAGTGACCACCAATGAGGAAAAAAACCTCCAGTGTGCCAACTTTGGAGGCTAAGCATATTTCCAAGTTTAATTTATTATTTTCTTTTATTTGCACTAGTTTTTAGATGCATTATCTACACATTACAAAAGAAAATCTAAAACAAATGAAACGGGCAATCTGGGGGCACAGACGCCCGTGTGGCTAAACTAAGTTACTTCTCTCACACTGTTAGACTGCATAACACAAAGAAAGTAAAATAAAAACAAGATAAATGATTATGTGGTTAAATGATGCTGTGATTTAAAACATATAAAAGTAAAGTTGGTAATAAAAATCCTAAAAACCTATTGCCAACCGTTTTACCACTCAGCCGTAAAGTGAGAACTACTACAAAGATTCAGTTTTGCTTTTTGTTCCCATTTCCAGATATGTTGCTTGCTCTTATAATAAACCATTTCACAACATACCATGCCTGTCAATTTTAACACAATTTCACATTCCTTCCTTCCTTGTATGATTAACGTATTATTAAAGAAAAAAAAATAATACAATTTTGGCAAGCCCTGGATTTCTTCCATGACATCAACAGGCTCAATAGGATTTAGCCTAGCTACGTTGAGACTAAGCTTTATTGTACTCAAATGAGCACAGATTTTCCACAGGATCAACCTGGATTCTCGATACTGTAGAACTTCAAGTCTTAGCCGTTAGACATATTCAAATAACCTTAAAGCAAACTTTTTATGTTATATGAAGCTGATCTATATATTTTTCTAATCTTATGAAGCGCCTCCTAGTTTTTTTGTCTTTAAGGATATTCATTCATTTCAGATATTATGGTTGTCTGGTATCATGTAACTACTGGATTCTGAGAAAATTCTGTTCAATTGTAACAAGTGATCTCCTCTCAATATTCACTTTTATTCCTATATATAAATACAGATGTATCGAAAGGTTCTAACAGATGTATTAAGAGGTTAGGTTGGGGAGATTGTCCATGAGCTGACTCAATGATTTAATGTAGGCACAGTCCAAAGAAGAAGGGCTTCGAGGATGGTGACAATGGTCAAGGAATCTAGGGGGAAAAAATTTATTCATTCATATTTAAATGGAATAACAAGAAATGTCTAATGGTAGGAGGAAACAGAAAGCAAGTAAAGTCATAAGGAAGCTACATTTGTGGAAAGCAGCCAATACAAACCATTGTCTGGAAATCTATTCATAAATAGGACTATACATAGGACAAGTGGTCACGCATTTAGACTGGAAAAAAGGAGATTTAGTCTAAGGCAAATGAATAAGAACAAAAAGGATGTGGAATTATCTGCCTGAAGAGGTGGTTTTTATCAGAGTCTATACAGATGTTTAAACAGCAACTGGATAAATACTTGCAAAAACATAATATATAGGGATATACATTTTAACGAGTGGGATAATAGCTTCTTGATCCAAGGAGATATCTAACTGCCATTCTGGGGTCATGAAGGATTTTTTTCCTAGTTTGTTGCACAATTGGAAGCGCTTCAAACTGTTATATGGTTTTTTTTTTGCCTTCGTTTGGATCAACAACAAAAATCAAAAGTGAGAAAGGCTGAACTTGATGGTCACATGTCTCTTTTCAGCTATGAAACTATGTAACCTTTTTCCCTTTCCACTATTTGCAGTGAGGAGTCATCCCGGGTTTCATTCATTTATATGATAAGTATTTGTCTCATGGTTTGTCTCAGCCAGCTCTTCATTGAGAAGGACATCAGTGTGAGAAGGTAAGAGCACAGAGAAGACACACTGACAAGCTACTATTTTATTACTGTATATATAAATGCATGTACAATGCATCTAATGCATTAATAAAACATGTATTAAAAATCCAGCCAGGAATGTCACATTTACTCAATGAATATGCATCATTTTTATGCCTCAGTGATTAAAGGAATACTCCGTGCACTATAACAAGTTCACCAAAACGAGGTTGTTATGGTGCCAAAAGGGCCCTGGCGCTAACCACATAGTATCCACTCCACCACTGTTTTGCTCTGTTGCCTCCAACATCCCCTTTCGGAAACTCTTCTGAACAAATCTGAAAAGCAGAATTGTCATACTGGCGCCGACAGGGGCACCGCTGATTAAATTATATTGGTCAGCTGATGCTCTAAGCCAGTCAGTAGCTCCAAGTTCATAAAATGGGTTGAGAAAAATAATTCAGTTTCTCAAGCCATATTTTTTTTTTTTATTAATGGGGACCTACTGATTGGCTTAGAGATTTTAAGAAAGTGGATGTTGGAAGAGGCAGAGAGAAACAGGGCTTACATGAGACTTTGGGGTTTAGAAGTTTGTGAAGGGTTTAACTCTTAAAGGTAAGCCAGCAACAGCGGCCTTATGGCACTATAACAACTTCATTTCAGGCCCCTTTAATTAAATTTGTAGGGAAGGTATGCTTGCGGTCTCTGATTCTATCCCTCTCAGTCTGCCTGCTTCTTCCTCTATATACACAGTAGATGTAGATACATATGTTGCAAGAAAAGGATGAATTGAATACATGTAATTTAAAAAATATGTTAAACACAGATGTTTGTTTCTGTGGTGTTATTTATCACGACAAGTAATGTTAAAGTTTCTTTTGTAAATCACTGAGCTGTATTAACCAAATTCCTTTCTGTCTTAGTAATAACCCCAAAACCTTAAAGATATTCACAGACAATCTCAGCTCCTACTTAAAAGGAAATATAGAATCCTTAGCAGGAATTCTATATATAGTGGGAGATTTAGACTGTTTGGATTGTTGTAGAAGTATATATAAAACCTGTCCAACTGAGGTGTCATCTTTTTTTTTTTGCATTACAATTATCAGAGTCAGAATAAAATGTTGAAGCACACCAAACAATGAAATAACTCCTTGTTACGTACTCATTGTTGTTTTTTTACTTTTAAAACAGGGACTCTCTTTGATTTACACCCCAGTCCCTTCTGTGTGTCTGTATCTCTACTCACCCTGCTGGCTCACTTCAAAAATCCCTAAACCCATTTCAGATTCCTTTACGTTTCCTTTGTGCTTGTGACATTATAGCATTCAACCCATTTCATGCAGTTTAACCCACTTTAGTTCTTTTTAGCTTACAGACCCTAAAGATCTCAAAGTACAAGCACAAGGTGCAATTTCCAGACCTCTAAATAGGTTAATGCAGGAGTGCCCAAAAGGTAAACCCCCAGATGTTGTAGAACTACAACTCCCATGATGCTTTACAAGCATTTAGAGTGCCTTTAGGATAACAAAGCATAATGGAAGCTGAAGTTTTAAAACATCTGGGGGATCTACCTTTTAGGCACTCCTGGTTTAATGAATCCTGCAGCCACTCATTCCAGAACAGAGAAGGATGCCTGAGTCCAGGACATATCTCTCTGTGTCCAGTTTTCTGGTGGCCTGGTCCACATCGGGGCCACTTTCCTGCCTTATTTCTTGTAGTTTAGAAAACTCTGGCCATGCTCCATTGTAACGTCTCAGAATTCTGTAGTTGAGTGTTGAAACTTCAGGGTAGAGATTGGTTGAGCATCCTCCATCAAGAGCTCGGCCACACTACAGATGCATGTAGCTGTTTGGTTGGTTTGAATCGTGTAGCTGTGTGTGTCTGTGTGTAAGGTAATAAAGATTTGTGTGTGTCTGTATGAATGGGAGTACATATTTGTTTGTTAGGTGGGTGTTTTTCTTGCCGTACATGAGAGACAACAATTACATCAGTGGTCCACAGATAAATTTATTTTGCAACCCCTGCCCTAAAGTATGCCACTTTGCTTTCTCCATACTCCTGCCATGACACATTTCGACAATTTAACCCACTCCAGACTACCCAGCCTAGTTCAAACACATCTAACTTTAAGGGAGGGGGGGGGGGAGTAATGCCTTCCAAACACAATAACTAATGCGGCTGTCTTTGGTAGCATTCTGTAGTTACATGTAGTAAGTACTCAAACAATTCTTAAATGGTTTGACTACCTACATTGGAAGGGTGGCAGGGAACATCTGGCACCATAACTACTAAATGGAACATTAGTGATTATGGTGCTTAGAGTGTTCCTCTTAACTACAACTCTCTTCAAACATGGCTTTCATCATAACACAATGCAAAGGCTTGCAGCCTAATACAAAATGGATGCAAAAAGCATGGAAAATATTTTGTGTGCCACCAATTTGTTTACATTTGCATACAATTTTACATTACCATATAATGGTCCAGACCAAGCCATGTCATATAACTCTTAAAGGGAATGAAATTTGTAACCTATAAATATGAAATGGTGTATAAAACAAGTAGAAATCACCATTACACATAGTAATATCTTGATATGTTTAGAGCTATAGAAAATGTGTCGCTGGTATAGTTAGCTTGTTTGTGTTTATACAATGACATTTATTGATCTGGCTAAGCCAAAATGATAACCAAACCAGTCTTTGTTTTACCAATAAACAAACAGATGATTGTCTTGGACTAAGATTAGCTCTGCAAATAGGATTTCTAGAATCACAGAACTTGAAATCTATGCTGTGTCATGGGACCATTTGACTGAACTAGGAATTGTGAACGTTTAACAAGAACATTGAAACATTAGGCAAAATGTGTGTGGGTTTTTGTTTTGTACAACCTATTTTCAAATTTCTCTGATCAATACTTCCCAATTCCCAGTATAGTGATTAATGTAATTTGCAAGAATACTCTACACAAGCAAGAATAAGCAGATTTAAATGTATACTATAGTGCCAGGAATACAAAGTTATAGTCATTGCACTAAACCTCCCTCTGCCGCCCCCCTCTCATGTCCCCACCCATGTTAAAAGGCCTTTATTTCCTTAAGCTGGGGCAACGCTCCACCCCCTCTGACGGTCAGCGATGAGCGTGCGCTAATGTTTTCCTGCAACAAAGTGAAAGAAAGGCTGCGCCAAAATAAGAAGTACTAAGAATATACAAATACAGTAAAAGATAAAAATATATCTAATAAAAAGTCCAATAAAATGGCAGAGGTAGGGTAGACTTGCTCACTGTATTTGCTGGTAGTGTGTCTTCTATATTTCCAGTAGTCCAAATCGTCTCGTGATATGGAAGACACAAGGAGAAAGGACCAATCGTGCAGAGTGTATAGGATGAGTAATAAATAAATTAAAATATAAATAAAACACTCACATTTGAATGAGCTATGGCCAGCTCAGGTGTAACAGGCATATGGCGGTATTATCCCCGCTTATAGGATATGTGGGTGATTGTCCTCCAGACGGTAGTGACGTCCAAGTCTCAGGGGAAGGGGAAAATAGTGTATTATATCTGGCCGCAGATTTACATTTTATAATTACAAAGTGTTTTGTAGCAGTCACTTACCTCAAAATGTTTGCTAGCTTTCAAAATCTTATTAGAATTTTACTACATATTTCACATTCTTTGTTGTTCTTTATTTGGGACTTTTATGCTTTTATTCCACAACATTTAAAAAAAGGATCTTGTGAATGTGTCTTTTTACTTTTCAATGGTTATTTTTGGCCTCCGGGATTGCAAACAAAATCGAGAAGACAGAGACGCTAAAATAGTTTCATTCATAGAGTGACATTAAAGGACCACTATAGGCACCCAGACCACTTCAGCTTAATGAAGTGGTCTGGGTGCCAGGTCCAGCTAGGTTTAACCCTTTTTTCTATAAACATAGCAGTTTCAGGGAAACTGCTATGTTTATGTTAAGGTTAATCCAGCCTCTAGTGGCTGTCTCTTGACAGCCGCTAGAGGTGCTTCCGTGCTTCTCACTGTGAAAATCACAGTGAGAAGATGCCAGCGTCCATAGGAAAGCATTATAAATGCTTTCCTATAAGACTGGCTGAATGCGCGCGTAGCTCCTGCCGCGTATGCGCATTCAGCCGAAGAGGAGGAGAGGAGGCGGAGAGGAGGAGGAGAGCTCCCTGCCCGGCGCTGGAGAAAGAGGTAAGTTTAACCCCTTCCTCTCCATCCAGCCCGGCGAGAGGGGGACCCTGAGGGTGGGGGCACCCTCAGGGCACTATAGTGCCAGGAAAATGAGGATGTTTTCCTGGCACTATAGTGGTCCTTTAAGATTTTAATTGGGTCAATATGTGGTTGTGAATTTTAAAGGGACACTATATTTTAAAGGGACAACCACAGTTATTGCATTTGTTCTGGTGTGTAGAATCATTCCCCTTAGGCTTTTTGCTGTAAACACTGTCTTTTCAGAGAAAATGCAGTGTTTACATTACAGCCTAGGGATAACGCCACTGCCACTCCTCAGATGGCTACTAGAGGTTCTTCCTGGGGCAGTGCACAGTGAGCAGCACTGCCATTCAGTGCCTCCACCCTCTGCATGCAGACACTGAACTTTCCTCATAGAGATGCATTTAATAAATGCATCTCTATGAAGAGGTGCTGATTGTCCAGGGTCTGCTTCCTTGGCAGTCTCAGCCAATCTGATGGGGAAGCATTGTGATTGGCTCAGACCAACACTTCTGATGTCAGTAGACAGCAGGCAAGTCAGAGGCAGACAGGGGCAGAGCCAGCAGCTGCAGACTTGAGTACAGGTGAGAATTTACTATATTTAGGGGGGGGGGGGGGGGTGGGTCAGGGGGGCTAGATGGTGGTTTTATCACTATAGAGTCATGAATACATGTTTGTGTTCCTGACCCTGCAGTGTTCCTTTAATTGGTTTTATTTCTGATCAGTTCTTATTTAGATAGAATTTTATGGCAAGACAGGAGGCTTCATATTTGCTTTTACTTTCTTTACTGTTACTCCCAGCAGCAAAGAAACAGTTAACAGTAAGTAGAAAAAATGTAACCAATCAGAGTGTACAATAGATTATGTCCAGTCATCAGGCTCCTCCCAATTCCTCTTTCTTTGCTGCTTAGCCTCCCAGGTGAGTCTATTCTAATTATAGTCTAGTATTACTAGTCTTGCTTTTGAGTTATTATATTATTATTAATTATTTATTTACTTATTTTGATATATGTAAACTAACTATGCCTTTAACAATCCTTACTTCAGACCATTTCCCCTTTAAATGGTCTGTGTCTTTAGCACTTAATGCCCCTGTTTAATCCCCAAACGGTCTTTTTTTTGCGTGCTGAAGTTTCCTGCCTCAGAACTACAGAGGCACTTTGTATACTCCGTCCGTGCGGCCAGAAGCCGAGAGCTGAGCGGCTTCTGGCCGGTTGCCAACCTCGGCAATATCGTCGCCCCCCTCTGTGGGAACAATCCCAGCCCCTTACCTGTCTCCATAGCGACGACTTCTTCCTCCCGCGGCCATTTCTCGGCGGGCTTTTTTCGCGCTCTTTTCCTCCATCGCACCGGAACGTCTGGACGGCTGCTGCTCACATCGGCTCTCCAGCGCCTCTATTGGTACTTTCAGGTAAGTACATTAAACACATATTTTCTAACTGAAAGTTAACAATTGAACTGTTAACAAGGATTATTAAAGTGTTCCTACTTTGTTTTATTGCAGATTACTCTAAACCCTTGCACAGGAAAATTTGTCTCATTACTGAGGGTGACCCCCTCACTATTAATTTAATAATTGCCTCATTAAAGAGGGTGACCCCCTCTATATTATACACTTTTTCTGCCTCATTTAAAGGGTGACCCCCTTTTTATTGTCTCTTGAGGGTGACCCCCTCGTTACGTAATATTAATACGGCTATACCGTTTCAGCTGTAATAACTTTGGGTGACCCCCACACTTGATTAACTCTTCGAGTATATATATACACACGTTTTGTGTTTTTTGCATAAGTCCACTGCCACATAAAAAAAAAAAAAAATCTGTATATATATTTATACTTGTGGTGACCCCACTTCATTATAAAAATGTCTGATCTACCTGAACCACCAGTCTCTGCGGAGCTCAAAACTTGGCTATATAACGCCATCGCAGACTCCATTCCCAAAGCTTTGGCAGCGTTTCAGGAACATTCAAAGTCTGCCCCCAGAGCTCCTGTCGTTCACCTCTCAGACTCTGAAGAGTCAAAAGGTTCAGACCATGACGAATGTCCCCGCAAACGCCCTTGGAAGGGCAATAGTGCTAGCGCCGGTAAAGGCAAGGCACCAGCAAAAGCACCTAGATTATCCCTTTCTGGTACTCGGGATGATACCCCCAATTATAATTTTGACCCTTTAGAGGGTTCAACTTCCAACCTGCAACTTCAGGTACTAGATGAATACTCTGCAGGGTATTCAGACGAGGACCTTCCCTCACATGAACCCCACCAAAATGAGTTCCTAACCGCTGACCCTAACCAGAACATGTCTGAGGATATTTTATTAGATACCTCTGGCCGCCCCTTGTTCGACCCTAGGTATATCAAACACTCACGCTCTGCAGAGTGGAGCCCCCCAGACCACATAGCTAAGTTTTGTAGGATGTGGCTCCGTAAACCTTTGGAAAAAGAGGTCAGGGCTAAATTAAGGGCAGAATGCCCACGACCTGTAATCCCAGACAAGGTGGCGGTTACCCCAGAATTCGATCCCTTACTCGTCACTTTCCTGTACAAGACAGGGAAAGACCCCCGTAAAGGTTTGGAGCAAGGCCTGAAGGCCACGCAAGATAAAATGATGGATATGGCGGGACCGCTTATCCAGATTTTCACTATTGCAGATGAGGCTTTGGCAGGTGGCACTCTAGACGCACACATGGTGCGAGAATGGGCACAGAGGGCATTATGCCTACTAGGCAACGCGAATGTTGCTATGTCAACTGAAAGGCGGAAAGCCGCTTTATATAAGATCGACTCAAAGCTTGCCGAATTAGGCACTAAAGAGCTTGGCCCTGAGGCACAAGGTATGCTTTTTGGAGACAAATTTATTAAAGAATTAAATAAACACGTGGCTGTGTTTACTACGCTTACAAAAGCGCAATCTTCATTACGCAAGGTATTTAAGCCCCAACGTTTTTCTGGGAGAGCCAGCCATTACAGAGGCCGGACGGCTGGCAGAGCTGCCTCTACAGGCTATAGGCCTCGACCTTCCGAACATTGGAACTCGGGCAATACCCGTTTCCACCACAAACAGTTCTTCCCCTCTCGTGGAGCCATTAGAGGACGTGGATCTGCTTCCCTCCGCGGTCGCACTCCTGCAGGTAAGGGACTCTCATTCTTCTCATGTACCTATAGCAGGCCGATTAATACATTTTTCCCAACAGTGGTACCGACTCACGCAGGATCCGTGGATCCTTCAGACCGTCTCCGGCTTCCACTTAGACTTTACAGAGGATCCAATGCAGGTATCCTTACCTGTCCCTCTCAAAATGTGTCAAATAGACGACATGGCCCTTCAAGCCGAACTCAACGACCTAGTCAACAAAGGTGCCATCGAACGAGCCCTCACCCAACAAGGTTTCATAAGCAATATGTTTTTGGTCAAGAAAAAGTCGGGAGAATTCCGACCAGTCATCAATCTGAGAGCACTGAACAAATTCATCAGATACAGACACTTCAAGA
This sequence comes from Pelobates cultripes, assembly GCA_933207985.1. Lineage (NCBI taxonomy): Eukaryota > Metazoa > Chordata > Amphibia > Anura > Pelobatidae > Pelobates > Pelobates cultripes. The sequence continues at coordinate 313,737,868 of OW240914.1, forward strand.
TGGAAGGCATCCACCTATTACGGGACCTCCTCTGCGAGGGAGATTGGTTTTCCCGTTTCGACCTCAAGGATGCATACCTTACGATACCAATCACGCCAGAACATCGCACTTTTCTCCAATTCATTTGGGACGAGACACTATGGCAGTTCACCTGCCTCCCCTTCGGGCTGTGCTCCGCGCCTTGGTGTTTCACCAAACTAATGAAACCGGTGATGGCGCTCCTACGTTCACAAGGAATTCGGTCCATCATATACTTGGACGATATCCTCCTTATGGCACAAGACAAGGAGACTCTACATCTCCATACGGAAATGACTTCGGCCCTTCTTCAGAATTTGGGTTTCATCATCAACCTCCAAAAATCATCTCTGATCCCATCTCAGACAATACAGTTTCTGGGATTCCAGATAGATTCGATTCAGGCAGTCCTGCAACTACCTGTTACGAAAATCAAGTCCATAAAAAAGGACATCAGGAGATTACTAACAACGCCTTACCTCCGACTCAGGGATTTAGCCCGCACAATCGGCTTACTCTCCGCCTCAATCCAGGCGATATTCCCAGCCCCGCTACACTACCGGGCGATGCAGCACTTGAGAACACACTACTTACATCGCTCACCGTCTTACGACCAACAGATCTTCCTCACGGACGAAGTCCAACTAGAACTCCACTGGTGGCTTCAACATATGGAAGCCTGGAACGGAAGGGCTATCTTCGGTCGGCAACCCGACTTCATTCTGGAATCGGATGCCAGCCTCCTCAGATGGGGTGCCACCTGTTCGGAACGTTCCACCGGAGGCCTCTGGTCCCCATCAGAACGGGCACTACATATCAATTGCCTCGAACTGATCGCTGGTTCTTTCGCGATCCGCAGTTTTGCCAAGGAGGCATACAACTGCAGCCTCATCCTGCGGATGGACAATGTCTCAGCAGTACAATATGTGAACCGCCTAGGTGGCCCGCGATCAAAGATGCTATCAGATCTGACAAAGGAATTGTACCATTTCTGCCTGGACAGGAATATCTCCCTTCGTGCAGAATATCTCCCGGGCCCCGACAATCTCGTCGCAGATTGGTTCTCACGCCACTGGAGGGATTCCAGCGATTGGCAACTGGATCCACAAATCTTTCATCATCTACAGACCCTGAGAGGACCATTCAACCTGGACCTATTTGCATCTCGCCTGAATCGTCAGACGGACTCATTCTTCAGCTGGCTCCCAGACCCAGCGTGCCTGGCAGTAGACGCCTTTCTCCAACCATGGCCAACATCCGGAGCGTATGCCTTTCCCCCATTCTCCATGATTCCTCGCACGATTCAATACCTCAGAACTCAGGGCGTCACCATAATTCTGGTAACTCCGCTGTGGCGAACTCAACCTTGGTTCCCGTATCTCCTGGAGATGTCAGTGGACTACCCCCTACTCCTACCCACCTCTTACAATCTCCTCAGGGACCCCTCAGGCAATTTCCATCCACTAGCACTACAAGGCCACCTTCGGTTAGTGGCCTGGACCATTTCAGGGGATCCTGGAATGTCTCAGGCCTTTCGACTACTGCTCAAAAACTACTATGGGACTCTTGGGCACCGGGCACAAGACGCTCTTATCTCTCAGCGTGGCAATGCTGGAATAGCTGGTGCTTGGAGAGGGACGCTGATCCCTTTTCAACTTCTCTGATCAACATTATGAATTTCCTGGCGTCACTTTTCGAACAGGGTAAGTCTTATCGGTCAATTAACGTTGTCCGTTCAGCCATTTCGGCAGCCCATAGCCTGGTTGATAACTCCGCGGTTGGTAAACACCCCTCCATATGTAGACTTCTGCGAGGCATGCGCCTTGCGAGACCACCGGCACCCAAATATAATCAATTTTGGGATGTTACTATGGTATTATCATTTTTGGAGGAGTGGCCTCCTAACGGAGAGCTCTCTCTTCGACAACTGTCGGCCAAACTGGCACTACTGCTCTGTTTGGTATCGTTTAGAAGAGTTTCGGACATCAGAGCGTTTGATGTCCACGCGGTGGACTTTACCCCTGAGGGAGTGCACTTCTCCATTACCCGACGCACCAAAACCAATTCATCTACAGTAAGCTACCCTTATTTTCACGACAAACCCATGCTCTGCGTAGCTAGTTGTGTCAAACACTACATCCTCCGCACCAAGGATCTTAGACCACGAACGGGACCCCTACTGGTATCCTACGTTCGACCTCACAAGCCAGTGTCATGTCCCACGATTGCTCGTTGGATCAAATGGCTTCTAGTCCTAGCTGGTATCGACCCATGTTTTGGTGCTCACTCAGTCAGAGGCGCGGCCGCCTCGTCTGCACTTACATCTGGAGGCTCCCTAACGGATATCCTCACTTCCGCTGATTGGTCTAGAGAATCCACCTTCCGAACTTTTTATTTTAGACAACCCCCTCATGTATCTACTGCCATCATATCATCGCTTTAAAACAGCAAATATGAAGCCTCCTGTCTTGCCATAAAATTCGGGATTATTCTAACCTTAGTGACCGAATAATCTAAATTTTATTAAAGACAGGAGGCGAATATTTTCCCACCCGCTAATACACACACCCAACCCAACTAGGTAAGTATTCCACAACACCTCTACTGCCTACACCAATGTTTCATAACCTACGCTTCAGGTCTCTCCTACAACTACCTTTACGGATACTACACTCACTATCTCATAACTTAAGACTTGTCAAACTAGGACTGTACAACTTGTTGGAAACATATCAGATAACGTGATTAGGTATTGTTTTTCCTTTACCTAAGAAACCATACTTTCACGACCTCTCTCTCTTTTTTCCTAGTGTGAGAACTCTTCACTACATCTCGAGGAATTACCTATGTTCCCACATCGTTTACATGGTTGACTACAATTGAGACGTTTATTGTTTCACCGTTTACATGGTTGATTCTACGGCGGTCGGCTGCATCACGAAAGAGGAATTGGGAGGAGCCTGATGACTGGACATAATCTATTGTACACTCTGATTGGTTAAATTTTTTCTACTTACTGTTAACTGTTTCTTTGCTGCTGGGAGTAACAGTAAAGAAAGTAAAAGCAAATATTCGCCTCCTGTCTTTAATAAAATTTAGATTATTCGGTCACTAAGGTTAGAATAATCCCGAATTATTCTCCATCATGTATACTGTCAGAAATTCAAACAGTGAATTTCAAATGTAAGCTACTCTGACCTTAGATTTGAAATTCACTTTGCATTCCCTTTGAAATCTCACTTTAGTGAATAACAATGAATGAACCAATAATACAAGTACACAATACGCCTGAAAAATAGAAAACGTAGGTTGATTACATTTTGTATTTAGTTTTATATTATATATTTCTAATTAGGCTTATTAATTTGTTTATACATTTGTAAGAGATGCTATAACTGCTTGTGACCTGGTGCTTTTACTACAATTTTTATCCTCAATAATAAAATGAACATGTTTTTACCTAATCTCAAATTTCACAAAACTTTCAAACTCATTTATTTTAAACCCCCCCCCCTCCCCGACAGTTTGACTCACAAAGTTAATGGGTACGTGTTTTGAAATTTGACCAGAATTCAGAAATAACTGATTACCCTTCCTGTTAATACCATAAACGCCTCTTAAATAGCGTGTGAACAGACTGAAGCAAAATCGTATTCCAGCTGATATGAAGTCTTAAAGAAAGAACGCAGCAGGCTTCTCATTCTTCAACTAAGCCTCTGAATCCCTTGACTTTTACCAGCTAAAGGCAGTTGCCTTTCCTTGATACTGTGTGCAATCGTTAAAACATTTTCCATAGCCCTGCTCCCAGAACTGCCTATGAAATATAGCAAGGGAAATCAATAAGTCTTTGAAAACATTCGTGTTAACACATATATGGAAACATTTGAGATTATTGAAAAGAAGAAAGTACCAGTAAATCACAAGAAAAACATTTTTTATCTTTTAAACTTTGTTTTATGATCTTGTCAGCAGTGTCAGATAATTGGATATGTTATGTAACAGCCCAAAGTGTCCGCATGCTTTTTTAAAAATTTTTATAAATTCTTTATTTGTTAAGTTTTCAGTTTTGGCATGGTATGGGTTGTGGGTACAACAGAGAAAAAAGGGGAAGGGGCAGGGAGGGGTAACATATTACAAACACTTTTTTTTCAAGCACGTTGTCCCAGGTCGATCTCGTTTTATCTAAGTCGTGTTCTGGAGTAGCCTTAGTCTGGTGTCTATCTAAGCTGACCATTGCCTTGGTGCTCGTATGTACTTGGTTTTGGGGTCTTCGGGCGGTCAGGTCTTGTCGTTGCGGGTAAGGCCCTCCTTAGGTTTTTGGTCGCTTGTATTGCTTCTGGGCTGTGTGTAAGCGTGTTAGCATATTGTCTGGTGGTACCTCTCGTTGTTTTCCCCTACTGGGGGGTAATTGGGCGTTCCTAGAGGCTAAGGAGCTCTTCTGGTTTGTTTGTTGTGTATCTGTGGTTCTGAGTTCTGATATGCTGTTTTATTTGTTTCGGGATGGTCTCTTTCCGGGTTGGTGGAGAGTGAGCGGTGAAGTGTGGGGAGGGTGGGGGAGGGGCTGGTCGTGGTGTATTGGGGGTCTGTGATTGGTGTCTACAGTAGGTGTGGTTCAGGTCCGATACCCTCTCCTTTACTGGTCTATGTCTTGTCTTGGTTGCTCTTGTTATAGCTGTGGGTTTCGGTGTTGGTTGTGAGCAGTTGTTTCGTGTTGTGGTTTGGGGTGTGCTGTTGCTTTTGCGTCCTTGTGTAGTGTTTACGCTGGTGTGGGTGTATGTGTGTCTCCTTCCCTCTTTGCCCTTTCTCGCTTCTCTGTTTCTTGTTCTCCCTTTGAGGGACCCAAAGGAGTGGTGTGTGGTCAGGGGTCCCACTCCATGTCCGCGCGTCCGCCCCGGCCGGGCCCTTAGGGTGGGGGGAGGGCCCGAGAGGGTTTTCTGGTGTAAGTGTTCTATTTTTTCGCTGGCAGGGAGGAAGGAAGCAGGTGGGGGTGGGGGGGGGGCGGGAGGGATTGTGTGTCGTGGGGCTCGTGAGGGCTGTGTTATTTGTGGTCGGGTCAGTGTGGCCTTTTCATGTCGTTTGTGTGCGGTTTCATCTGACTGCAGTGTGCCTATAATGTCAGGGTGTGGGTGACCATCTAAGTTAAAGATCTCCTCACCCGTAGACCAAGGGGGGGGTGAATAGTCAGGAGGGTGTCTCAGGAGGGTCTGATTGTGTCGGTGGGTATTACTATGGGAGTGTTATGCCCAAGTTCTGGTAGTTGGTATCCCAGAGGTTCCATGTCTGGTGAAACGCTGCGTACGAGTCGTGTAATTGCGCAGTTATTTCATCTAAGTCGCGTGTTTCTCTTATTTTGCGGATGATGGTCGTTATCTCGGGGATCCGTTGGTCTGCCCATAGTTCTGCGATTGCTCTGCGTGTAGCTAGGGTTATGCGGGCCACCAGTTATGTCCGCATGCTTAAATTTAGTAATTCATCAGTAGCAATCATAGCAAATCGATGACATATTTACTGGATGAACTGTCGCTAATGAGAGTTTTGATACAACTGTAATCCTACAGTTTGGAGTTTTGATACTTTTTTTTAATTCAGTCAAATACACATTATGTGTGAATTCTAGGGGATTCAGAGTGTATTTAAAGTGTAGATTAAATTTTTCCAAAAGAGCTTTTTTTTTTTTTTTTAACTAAAATTTCAGTTCCTGGCTATTTACACTTTGGCGGATAATGTTGTAATTAATGGTCATGATCAATGGTTTTATAATACCTGCTCACCTAATATCCAATGATAGATCGAGAAATGTGATTGTCACTATGGAGTCAATAATTCCCTCCCCCCCTTTTTTATTGCATAATTAGTCAACACATCAAATTGGATGGGGGTTTGACTTTTTTTGGATCAACAGCATAAAAAGGTTGTGTTTTAAAGGTTGAACTTGATGGACCTTAATGTTTTTTCAATTCAGATTACTTTGTAACTATACAATACATAAAAAAAAAAAATCAAACTCTTAAAGCTCTTTTTTTCTAATATTCACATACATTTGTAACTACATGATTGGTTTGGTGACAGTGACCACGCCAACATTTTTTAAAAACATTTGAATGCAGCGTAAGACTTAAATATCAAACATCAACTCTTATCCTTGCCCTGCTTATATATGTTTTCATTAACTATGCTACAGAGAAGAGTATAATTCTAAGGTAAAGCAGGGGAAGAGAGATCTCCAGGAACTCGTAGATTAGTAGAATGGGTGAATTGTGTCCCTTTAATTACTCTCCCCTTCTTAGCGTACTCTCCTTTCTTACCTTCAACCAATGGGTTGATTTCACTTGGTTTAATTATTATTAAGCAGCCAATGCTGAAACAAAGATGCCTTTCTCAGCTATACTAGCATCAAAATATCAAACGGGACACAACATTACACTACTCAGTGGAACGAGATTGCCTTTAAACGTTGACTTTGTTTTATATACTGGACTTATATACAAACTTCTCTCTTTCAATATTTCCTTTATTGTAGAAGTTCTTTTTGTTTTAGTTTAAAAAGTTTAAATGAAGATTGTAGAAAAAACTAAAAAAAAACATATCTGAGTGAGAATGTATTATTTTTGTGGAAGATTCTACGGTTAAAAAATATATAATTAAACGCAAAGGTACAAAGCTTCTCCAAATCTAAACACACCTAGACTGTTGGAAAAAGTGTATTTCACACAGACACAATAAACTGCACTATCGCTGGTTAGAGGTAAATTGCATTCTGGGCGAATTAACAAACGTTTGATGTGATATTGTCTGCCCGGTTGTAAATATTCCCAAAGTAGGCAGTGAAGGAGAGATGGCTAAGCACTGTATTGTGGCTGTGCATGCTGAAATCCTAAACGCTAGTAGCTAAACTTACACAGCTAATTATGGATTACACAAACTTGCTTGAAACCTGAACTACAGCCATGGTCAGAACTGACCTAAGAGAAGGAGGCAATGTTTTTTTGAGTGCTGAGTGACTAATGTACCGATCGGGGATTTAGTACGCACTGGCCAAAGTCAGCTACTGCTTGTTCAGTCCTCCATATCTATCTAAAAGTGTTTAATTTACAACAACTACATAGCATAACAGGTAAAGGAAGCAAAAAGCAGAGTGGCCATCAGATAACCTTAGGGAACCTATTGTAGTACATTAACGCAAGGCATCAGCAAACAAAAGTGTCAACAAACAATATTGACAAGAAAATAAATGAAAGCTTTTAGTGATCAAAGTCCTTCCACAAATGCAGAAGTTAGGACATGTGGCAAAAGCAGACATTCTTTTTTTTTTTTTTTTTTAAATAAAAAGGAGAAACTAATAAAGAATAGCGCGTCATTGTATGATCATCTGTTGGTCAATATTTAGAAGAAAATATGCATATACAAATTTCAGATACAAAGTCGCGCTTAATCCCTCTATGATTGCCACTCTTCTACTCTCCCCCAAAAGTTAGATTTCTTCAATGTGTCTGAAGCCACCTTTAAACCCCAAAAATATGTTTTGTGAAACATACTAGCTCTTTAAAGACCAACTATAGTTTTGGTTGTTTTCACAACCTAGTCATTGAAGACCTTTTGCAATTTATTAGCATCAGTGCATTAGATCTGATGTCATTAATTGAGCAGAACATTGTGTTTTGGGATGTGAACTTGAAACACTAGATTGTAGGGATGTGCATGGGCAAAAAAAATTGGTTCGGTTCGGTTCATAGAAAAAAGGGTTAATCCTAGCTTGACCTGGCACCCAGACCACTTCATTTAGCTGAAGCGGTCTGCGTGCCTATAGTGGTCCTTTAAGCAAAGATTGAGAAATAGTCTGTTTAATTTTCAGCCTGTTTGACTCTATGGTCGTCCTTTGAAGTGAACCATTAAAGCCAATGTGCATTTTGTTTATCTGAAATGTATAGAGAAAGACCTTGCTGATTGTATGTTAGTTTGTTTATTTTCTGCTTTCTTTGATCTTTGTAAATGTTAGTTTTGTCTATAAGGATTGTTCCCCTAATAAAGGAGCCTCTCTTTATTATCTTTATAATATAGGAAGATCATTTATGGACTATGTGTGAACACAAAAGCAAGAGTGATGAGATAACCATAAGTTGTATTAATTAAGATAAATGATTTTATGAAGCCTTGAATTATTTAAAATGTATACACTGATTAGCCACAATATTAAAACCACTGGCAGGTGAAGTGAATAACATTGATTATATCGTTACAATGACACCTGTCATGGGGTGGGATATATTACGCAGCAAGTGAACAGTCAGTTTTTGAATTTCATGTGTTGGAAGAAGAAAAAATGAGGCAAGTTTGCCAAGGATAAGAATAGCTTGATGGCTTGATGACTGGGTCAGAGCATTTCCAAAACGGCAAGTCTTGTGTGGTGTTCCCGGTATGCAGTGGTTAGTAGCTACCAAAGGTGGTGCGAGGACAAATGGTGTCAGGGTCATGCGCACCCGAGACTCATTGATAGATGTTGGGACCAAAGGCTAGCCAGTTTGGTCTGATACAGAATAACTACTGTAGCTGAATGTGACGGACCGACTGGCACCCTGACTGGGTGCCCTAGCCAATCGCTGCTTCCTAGCTGTCGCCGAGTACCATAAGCCCCGCACCGAACACCATACGCACCGTACCTACTTAGCCACTGCAGCTTGGCTGGGGTGTCAACATCCCTTCTCACCCTGGACCCAAGTCAGGGATCCAGCTCCCAGTGAGAAGACCTCTCCTCCAAGAGAGTATAGCAGGTATAGCAGTGTAGCTCTCAAGAGCTAGTGATTATAGCAATCCAAAGAACAATCCCAAGAGCAGGGATCCGGGCCAGACTGGGAGAAAAATTCTGTCTGGGTATTTTGTTATCACAGCGGTCCAACAAGAAGGGGGCGGGGCAGAGAAGGTGTGTTTCGTCATCACCAATGACAAACACGGCCCCTCTCAAAGTGAGCATGTTAGTTCAATGCTCTTCTAGGGCAGACCATGCGCAGAGCTCTGCGAAAGAGCTCTAGCATGAGAAAAAAAAAGCCCTGTATTTGTTCTGCACAGTGCAAGCAAATTTAATAATATGCTTGCACTGTGTTGCACTGTGTTTCCTTGCAACTTGTCTCTGGTGTCTCTATAAATGAGACCAGGAGACAAAAGGGCCAGGAAAGAGTATTGTGCATGTGTTTGGAGCCTGCTTGTGGGTTTGCGTGTGTGCAGAGTGAGCTGATTGTGGTGTGGTATTGTGTAATAAGGTCGGTTTTAGTCGTGTTGTGTTTTTGGTGTAATGTAATACATATGTGGCTAGGGGCTGTAGAGAGTGTGTGTATAGGGGATGTAGCAAGTGTGTGCATACGGGCTATAGTGTGTGTATATAGGTGATGTAGTGTTTGTAGGGGTTGTAGTATGTGTTTGTTTACAAGGAATCTAGTGTGTGTATAGGGGATTCAGAGTGTGTATGTTAGGAATGTACTGTGTGTGTAAGTGGTGCAGTGTGTGTTTGTGTATACAGGAGTCTAGTGTGTGTTTGAAGACCCAGAATGTGTAGGAGATCTAGTGAGTGTATGCATATAACAGGTTTAGAGTGTATATAAGGATCTAGTGTGTGTATATGATCCAGAGCTGGGTAAGGGATCTAGTGTGTGTCTGGAATGTAATGTGTTTAGGGGTGCAGTATGTGTGTGTGAGGGGTTCAGTGTGTGTGAGGGGTTCAGTGTGTGTGAGGGGTATATATATACAATATTAATATGTTTGGAAGTATTGTGTGTGTGCGTGTGTGTGTTTGGTGTTCTGTGTGTATGTGTGAGGGGTGCAGTGGGTGTCTGTGAGGGGTGCAGTGGGTGTCTCTGAGGGGGTGTAGTGTGAATGTGAAGGGCGCAATATGTGTGTGTGATAGATGCTGTGTTTGAGGGGTGCTGTGTGTGAGGGTGCTGTGTGTGATGTGTGTGAGGGTGCTGTTTATGATCTGTATAAGGGTGCTGTGTGTGAGGGTGCTGTGTGTGATGTGTGTGAGGATGCTGTGTGTAATGTGTGTAAGGGTGCTGTGTGTGATGTGTGTAATGGTGCTGTGTGTGAGGGTGCTGTGTGTGAGGGTGCTGTGTGTGTGATTTGTGTGTGTGGGTGCTGTGTGTGAGGGTGCTGTGTGTGAGAGTGATGTGTGTGATGTGTGTAAGAGTGCTGTGTGTGATGTGTGTGAAAGTGCTGTGTATGATGTGTGTGAGAGTGCTGTGTGTGATTTGTGTGAGAGTGCTGTGCATGATGTGTGTGAGAGTGCTGTGTGTGATTTGTGTGAGAGTGATGTGTGTGATTTGTGTGAGAGTGATGTGTATGATGTGTGTGAGAGTGATGTGTGTGAGAGTGCTGTGTGTAATGTGTGTAAGGGTGCTGTGTGTGATGTGTGTAATGGTGCTGTGTGTGAGGGTGCTGTGTGTGTGATTTGTGTGTGTGGGTGCTGTGTGTGAGGGTGCTGTGTGTGAGAGTGATGTGTGTGATGTGTGTAAGAGTGCTGTGTGTGATGTGTGTGAAAGTGCTGTGTATGATGTGTGTTAGAGTGCTGTTTGTGATTTGTGTGAGAGTGCATGATGTGTGTGAGAGTGCTGTGTGTGATTTGTGTGAGAGTGATGTGTGTGATTTGTGTGAGAGTGATGTGTATGATGTGTGTGAGAGTGCTGTGTGTGATGTGTGTGAGAGTGATGTGTGTGATTTGTGTGAGAGTGATGTGTGTGATTTGTGTGAGGTTGCTGTGTGTGAATGTTAGAAGGGATTGTGTGTTGGGAGGGGGGTGGTAAAAAAACAAATAAAAAAAACTATGCAGACATTAATACCCCCTCCCTTCTTACCTTTAGCCTGGGAGGGGGGGACCGGCACGCTGGACTACAGTAAAAACATACACACGATGACATTGGCTCTCAGGTCCAGGACACTCCCATACAAAATAGGTCAATACCTCCCCTGTGCCTGAGAGATAATTGAGTCAGTAACTTTACTAAACTCAATTATCTCAAGGCACAGAAAACATAAATTTTTTACAAAACCCCCAAAATACTTTTAAACACACAAAACCCGCACAAAAGTTACATCCCCTGATAGACCTGATTGGGGTGACCAACATATCCAAAAATCACCCAGATCAGTTCAGGGTTTCAGGAATTTCCTGGAAGTCATAATTTGACCGACCCAACCATATTGTGATAAACTCCCCTTTTCAAGTAAGTTTGCCACGAGTTCCCAGAGGAGCCTGCCTACAGACTATGGACCCTATGGACCCTGTAAACTGTGATATAAAAGTCTCTGTATATGTAATTAGACTATATGGTTCGGGAACCGAACACCCGCACGAACCGGAGACAACCCTGGAGCTTCTTCAGCCCAATTGCTACTTTTTAGCAATTTCCACCTCAGTGTTCTAAGTGTTCGTCTGGGTGGCCACAATTTCTATTGACGACCACAAGGTGGCGGCCATCTTGTTTACATAAAACAGGTAGTGGTTTTTGGTTGTTGAGTTCATGGAACTATTTTCAGATACTGAAACTCCCGAACACCGCTGGACTTCCATGATCCCCTGTGTTAGGTTTTATAACACTTAGGAAGACACTGTTCGGTGCTATAATTTGTCTGAATAAGGTGAACAAGTTCCAGGGTAGAACTATGGATTCCGTTGGGTAGTTTGTTCACGTTTTTAAACTACTGAAAATAAAGATCATCATTGGGAGTTATAGTTGGTAAACTATAAAAAATAAAATGAACAGATACCTTTATCCTAGGTGGGAGTTAACCCCTAGTGAGTTGACTTCACCAAAAAATCTACTGAAAATAAAGAGTTTTAAAAAGAGTAAACTACCGAACTAGACCGACCGCAAGCCCTGATTCTATGGAACTGTTTTGGGAACGGGACCATGCATGCGGTCGGTCAAATAAATGACTTCCAGGAAATTCTTCAACCCCTAAACTGATATGGTGATTTTTGGATATGTTGGTCACCCAGAACAGGATGTAACTTTTGTGGGGTTTTATGTATTTTTAGGGTACTTTTGAGTTGTTTGGGAAAAAGTATGTTTTTTTTCTGTGCTTGTAGATAATTGGATTAGATTAGTACAGTTCCTGATCCAATTATCTCCCAGGCACAGAGGTGGGATTATCTGATTTTGTATGGGAGTGTCCTGGACCTAAGAGCCAATGTAATTGTGTATTTGTTTTTAATGTGGTTTACTCTCAGGTCCAGGGGGGAGTGCCCCTTGCATGAGGACATACATATAAAGCCATTTGTGGCTGCCATTAAAGTGTTCCAGCTTGTACTCCCAGAACTATTTGTCGTCTGGTTACTGGGAGGGGAAAGGGCTACTCTTTAATTACTGTTCCAGTGTAGAGGATTCAACAGGGAAAGTCCTTGTAAGGACTAGAGCTCCCAGGACTGAGTGTTGTCCAGTGCCTGGGGGTGTCTAGAGCGAATTCCCCATTCGGCTCCAGAAGAGAGCAGTTCCAGGACCCCAGTCAAGCCACGGCGACTATGGGCAGAAGTGCTGTGGTTTTTCCCCTGTTCCAGCTAGGAAGCGGTCCATTGGCGGAGGTACCCAGTCGTGGTATAGGGAGCTCCGCTACACATATAATCCCAATTGCATGAACAGAGCCCTTTTAAAGTATTTTAACCAGGTCTATTGCAGGGGGCCATAGTCCTGAGGCAGGAGGCTAGCAAGCAGGTCCCTCTGAGAACACGTGGCAGAGGCATTTCTGCCACACTGAAATTGCTGAAAAGCATAATGCTGGCCACGATAGAAAGATGTCTGAACACACAATGCTTATCAGTTTGCTGCATAAGGGTCTGCATTGCCTCAGACTGGTCAGAGTGCCCATGATGACCCTTGTCCACCGCCAAAAGCACCTTCATTAGGGATGGAAGCATCTGAACTGGACCATGGAGCAGTGGAAGAAGGTTTCAGATCAGGTGGATGGCGAGTGCGTGTTTGTGTTTACCTGGGGAAGAGATGGCAGCAGAATGAACTATGGGAAGAAGGCTTGGGAAACTTTTGATTCTGACATTCATGTGAATGTTACTTTGACACGTACCACCTATCTAGAGATTCTTGCAGAGCATGTACACTGCTTCATGGCAATGGTGTTTCCTGATGACAGTGGCTTATTTCAGCAGGATAATGCACCCTGCCACACTTCAAAACTTGTTCAGAAATGGTTTGAGGAACATGTCAAGAGTTCAAGATGTTGGCCTCCACATTCCCCAGATCTCAATCTGTGGGATGTGCTGGATGTGCTGGAACAACAAATGCGATCTAGGGTGGCCCCACCTTGCAACTTGCAGGGCTTAAAGGTTCTACTGCTAATGCAATAGTGCCAGATACCACAGGACATGTTTAGAGTCCTTGTATAATCCATCCCTCGATGAATCAGAGCTGTTTTGGCAACACGAGGGGGACCTACATAATATTAGGCTGGTGGCTTTTGATGTTGTGGTTGATCCTCTAGAATGTAAGCTCGTTTAAGCAGGGCCCTCAAACCCCTCTGATTCTGTGAGTCCAACTTGTCTGGTGACAAATACTTGTTTGTTTGTCCACCCATCATACAGCGCTGTGGAATTTGTTGATGCTGTATAAGTATTTATAATAATAAGTGTATTATTATTATTATCATCGCAATTTATATAGTGCCAACATATTCCGCAGCACTTTACAATATTAATGATGGGGTAAATTTAACAATAAGAGAGACAATTACAAAATGTTACAGGAAGAATAGGTTGATGAGGACCCTGCTCAAAAGAGCTTACATTCAATCAGGTTTATTCATTGTAATTTGATTCAAAAGGAATTCAAAGTGAAAAATAACCAAAGGGAAATCATTACTGACTTAAGTGATTAACCCTGTTTGTGTGTGTCATTTCCTTATTTGTTTGTGCTCTATATATATATATATATATATATATCTTGGTCAGTTCTGCAACTATATTATTAAGTAATACATGCATCTTGTGTCTTTCTAATTCCTGTTTTCAACATTATATACTGCACATTTATTCCGCTTTCAACAAAAACACATTAAAAATCTCTATTATACATATGATATACAATTATTGAAATGTTTGCAAAAAAGATGTTTAATTACATATGCATCCCTTGAGGGTTATTCCAACCACCATGACCACTTAAAGGGAAACTCCAAACTGCAGGTCCCCTCTCCCTCCCACCTCCCAATCCCCGGTTGCTCACTTACCTGAGACCCCGCTGATTTCCTTCGGTGGTGGTTTCTTCTCGCCGCCGCTCCTCCCAGTCTTTACGTCGGCCACTGCTTTCCTATGGGGAATTGAATGACGCTGGAGGTCCTCACACAGCGTGAGGACGTCCAGCGACGCTCTAGCACAGGTTTTCTGTGCTATAGAACAGGAAGTGCCCTCTAGTGGCTGTCTACTAGACAGGGTGGAGTTAACCCTGCAAGATAATTATTGCAGTTTATAAAAAATTGCAATAATTACACATTAAGGGTAGTGGGAGTTGGCACCCAGACCACTCCAATGGGCAGAAGTGGTCTGGGTGCCTGGAGTTTCCCTTTAAGTGAATTGAAGTGGTCATGGTGGTAGGTGTCAGTATGTGCAGCACATCATCTTGAAACACAGCACATCCAGAAATATTGGAAATTATGTGCCAGGGGCAAGTTGCACTCCCAGCACACATGACATTGACAACCCAGAACTCTGTGCTGCCTAATGTCATTTTTTCCGAGCTGCAATATGGTCCAATCACAAGTGGCTCTTTACTGGATTCAAGACAAGTAAAACCTTTTTGTTACAGGTTTTACGGGAAATTGAGAGTGGGATCCTCATAGTGCCCAATAAGGCACATAACACTGGATAGGTCCCCTCACGAAATAGAGTTACAGTAACTCTTTAATGTGTCATATTATTTCTATCTTTAGTAAACTGTTCTAGAAAAATTGTGGTCACTCCTATCACCTTGCTGAATTTCTGCCAACCAGAAATTGTAAACTAAACAAAAAGAAGAAGTTGTTCAACACGGATTTCCAGTATAATTTCAAAACCAACGCTTTTGAAATATTTAATGAGATAAGCACTTTCAAGTGCATTATATAATAATAGCATCTAATTATTTCATATGATATAAAGTAATTCCAGTAAATTTAAATGGTTTACACTGTGTGCATAGCTTGAAAACGGTATACTAAAATGGTCTAGTATTTTTAAAATATATTTTTAGCGCACATACATAAAATAAGTTTTTGTCTTAACACCATCCTACCGGTTAATTTGTCTACAGTTACATTTGCTTTGGAATCATAGATTTCAGGACCATCCCATCCTTCTCTGGTGGCTGCAAGGACTATGGTATTCATTTAAAAAAGTTACATTGCACTTCTTCCTGAACTCCTGTGAATTACATATACAGCGTTATTTACTAAAGGTACATTCAGATTACTCTGGTTTTCAAGTACGTCTTGGGGGTGTTACCTTAGCCCAACATCCAGAGGTTGTTACTATTACCTAATTTAATGGTACTCGCTAAAATGCAAAAATTTCTATCACATTGGCAATTTATTTACTAAAGTCAATCGTGCTCAGGATTCTGTTGGTTCGACCGACTCGAAAAATCACCAGTATCCACTTCCGGACTGATTTACAGCACAGGAATTGGACATTTATCAGTGACCGAATTACTGCCAAAGATAAACCGAATGCATTCTACAGGATGCATGCTTGCAAATTATCATTTACTTTTTGCAAGTCGAATGATAAGGTAAAAAGTATTTTCCCACTGGCCGATGCTTGCTAACCAGCCGCAACAGAATATTTTTTACATAAATATACTATGGGAGTAAGTAAGACCCCCACATACCCTCACCTGTTATACGTCAGGTGGGGGCATGATTTCTGAACATTAAAAACCAGTAAATAGGCAGCCAATGCTGTCCAGTCTCTAGAAAAGGCCAACCCATGGGAATATATAGGGACTACCTTAAACATTCAAAGTGGAGGAACTAGTGTCTCTCCCCCTCAAGCCCTCACTCATCAATGCTCTGTTCGAGCCCTCATATTAAAAATAATTGGGAGGACCTATAATCCAATCCCCTGCCTCCTACCCAATGATGGTGGATGGGGCCCTAAAATTAATAATAAGGGTGGGGGCTTTTGTCCGTTCCACTAGCCCCCAGCTATGGAGGGGACAATATGTTCTCCCCCTTTATTGTCAATATTTGGGCTAACATCCATTGGTGAGGGCCGGGTAACAAGATCCTCCTCCATGAATGTTTAAGGTATTCCCCACCCGATGCACATAGAAACATAGAAACATAGAATGTGACGGCAGATAAGAACCATTCGGCCCATCTAGTCTGCCCAATTTTCTAAATACTTTCATTAGTCCCTAGTCTTACCTTATAGTTAGGATAGCCTTATGCCTATCCCATGCATGCTTAAACTCCTTTACTGTGTTAACCTCTACCACTTCAGCTGGAAGGCTATTCCATGCATCCACTACCCTCTCAGTAAAGTAATACTTCCTGATATTATTTTTAAACCTTTGTCCCTCTAATTTAAGTGGGGGCCTGTTATTTCACACTTTTTCTAGTGACTAGGGAGCAAGGGCTGTTGCCCAATTGCTGTTTCTGTATATTCAGTAGACATGCCCCATAATTAACCCTCTGTCTAGTGAGGGTTACGTGTCTTTCTTTAAATCTGGGCCTGGAGTTGAAGTCTCTGGGCTTGGATTTAATTCTTTAGGTCCGGAATTCAGCAGCCTATAATGGTAATGGTCCTGGATGGATAAAGTGCATTAATAGTTGAAAGTATTCCAGGACCTCTGAAGTAAGAGGACGCATATTCATGTTGACGCAAAAGAATAAATGGTTTTCAATTAGATTAACTTGGGCACTCAAACAAGACAAGTTATTTTTGGTATTTCTAATCCATACAGTACAGATAGCCTCCATTGGAATTATTGAATTATATTATTTCTGTTGACTTTTTTAAGTGTTTATTCTTGATACCTCACGGAAGATATTTTACATTTATGATCCACTCTTACAAAGCTCCTCACCTATCTTAACAGTGTAAATTGTAAGAGAAGTAGCCATTGCTAACATATTCTGGAATATGAAATAGCTCCAAGGGACACCAACAAGTACTAACTATAAGAGAATAATGGTTCTCTGGTCCATGAACAGGACTTGGAGAGCACTGTTAGTGCAGATTCCACATACACACCTGATTGTTACTGTTTCTGTATCATCAAATCTTGAGATTAAAGAGCATGTATCATCAGACTTTCCTACACTTTGGGAAAAGAAAAGTATTAGTGATTTTGTGCCATGTCAATATTATGCCATGTCTGTGATCCATTATAATTACATACATCAGTTTAAGCATCTTCCAGCCTCTAATGTCAAGCTACTATTCTCCTTCAGTACTTAATCTCTGTTTAAATAATGGTACATCGCCCGTCTTGTTTTCTGTCCTGTGGCATGGGGCCAAAGGAAGCAGGTCCCTGAAGATTAAAAGTATAAGCTGAGCTACTACTGCACTAAGCTCCAGGACAAATTGGGAATGCCATCTAGTCTAGAGAGATTTCACTTATATTTCTCAAGTAGCAACCGATTATTAGGCAAGATTGTTAGCTGATATATTTGAAGAATTTGCATCTTTCAACACATTGACCCTTTCTATGCTGATCAACCTGAATGAACGATTGCCCCGAATAAAATATAAATGAAAGATGCTTATTGAGACACCTTAAAGAAAGCCCAATCCAATAACAATTATCCAGCATTACTGATTGATTGAATAACGCAAATAAAATAAAATATCCCGGACTGGGGGTCCTAAAAAGAGTATAAGCACATAGCTTCTAAAATCTGTAATAGAACAAAGCTATATAAACAATACAACATCAGAGAATCCTATTGAGAATATAAATCATAGGGTAAGATATTTGGGTGTTTGTCTAAACTAGCTTTTCAGTCCAGGAAGTGAAACCATTATTAGTTGGGCTGATCCCAAATGTTGGTGTAGATGAAGCCCACATTGGGAGGTTTCCCTCCAACATGCCTCTGAGTGGGTACATTTGGCACATGTGTATACTGCCAGAGGGTATACTGCTGGGCAGATCTATCCATGATGTGTTGCACCAGTGGTTTGATTACCTCTTCACTGGTTTCTCCTGAGTGAACTGGAGACTATTTTTCAGCGGCCAATGTCTGGGGCTAAAATGTTAGGCAACAACCACCCTGCAGATAATGAAAACACAATTTGAGTTGGTATACAAGCAATTGTATGAACACTATGTGACATTATCTGTGCTGTATAAACACCAACTCCAGACAAAATAGTGGAGCGCTATAGGGAATTGTGGACTTACCCTTAAGCAATGCATAAGATATAATAGCCTAAAAAAGTAAACACATATATAGTGCAATATCACCAGTACTTTGCAGTGAATAAAATTCTGATAGTACTCACTCACATTTGTCTGAGCAAAATTGGGACAAGCTCAGAGCACGCAAACGGATGTGTACGATGGTGACACTATCCCTCTTCTTCTGTGCCTTGGTGTACTTGAAATAAAGGAAAATGGAAAAGAGATCTAATGCAGTACGTAAATCCAATAAAGTGCACAGTATAAGGAAACTGATGACTGCTCACCTTTTCCAGAGCCTATTATACCTGGCTCTTACTGTGTAGACTCTTGTATTAGTCATGTTGCACTATATATGTGTTTACTTTTTTAGGATATTATATCTTACCCATTGCTTAAGGGTAATTCTACAATTCCCTATAGGGCTCCACTATTTTGACTGGGGTTGGTGTATATACCGCACATTTAAGGTTCTTTGTAAATAACTATGTAAACAAGAGGATATTTACACTTAAGTGGTAGCTGCTTTTAAATATATTTGGTCTATTTCTTGCACATATTTAACAGCCTGCTACTCACTTTTGTTACTATGTGACATTATAGCTGCTTGCAGACCCATTTCTTTCATTATGGCAGCATTTTGGGAATCTGAATTCCACAAAATGGGTGCACTAATGTTTTCTATTTTTCTTACATTTAAGCAGCAGTTAGACAACAATAAGATTATCTATACATATAGCTGATTTCAAATTTGTTTTTAAACAACAATCTGTGTACAGAATAGTTTTTAAATTATTTCATGTGTTAACTGTTCGACCTTTATTTAAAGTCAACGTCTACTTTTTGTACATTAATGTCTATGGAGCCACAACAATGGTGTAGGTTTTTGAGTGCCCAGTTGTTTGCTGTGAATGTTTCCTTTTTTACATGTAAAGGTATTTGAATATTATTGCACTTTTTAAGGTACAGTAGTGTACAGAATTGTTTTTCATGTATCTTGGCATGACCTTTTCATTTGCAATGTTCACATTGTGAGCACAGGGTGTTTTTTTTCCTGTGTAAGACAGGAATTCAAAAATGTGTGTGCAACTTGCAGAATGGTTATGGGAATCTATCATGAAATAAGTTATTTGTCTCTTAAAACATATAGGAGGGACACAGTGATAAATCTATTTAAAGCGTCAGCTATTTTAACCTCATGAAATGTTTTATTGTTCACGTATTCCATGTTGACTTGTTCTTGTGACAATCGTATCCCTCCTATCCTTCAAACAAACAAGTTAAAAGTGTGTACATAGGCCAAACTTCAAAACAAAGTTAAAAAAATAATCAAATAATTGTTTTTAATCTTGGCTTCCGATTGTTTTGTACCATAATAAATTATGCATATAAGAAGTACAGAAAACACAGTGAACACATTATTCCACGGTTGCAAAAGTCACAATTATGTACTATAAAAATTTGCACATATTGAAAAACATACAGCAAAATGTGTGTCAGTGAGCTTATCTGTAGTGAGTGTGTGTGTGTGACAGTAGGCTTGTCTATAGTGAACATGTGTGTGTGTGACAGTAAGCTTGTCTGTAGTAAGCAGGGTGGGTGGGGGAGCAGGGGGCACAGTGGGGGAGCAGGGGTAGTGTAGTAGTAGGTAGGAGAGCAAGGGCACAGTGAGTAACTGGGGGAGCAGAGGCACAGTGGGAAGGTGGGGGAGCAGGGGCACAGAAGGTAGCTAGGGGAGAGCGGGCACAGTGGTAGCTGGGGAAGCAAGGGGCACAGTAGTTAAGTGGGGAAGTAGGGGGCACAGTGTGTAGCTGGGGAGCAGTGGAATAGTTGGGCTAGGTGGGGGGAGCAGGGGACACAGGCTAGGTGGGTAAGCAGGGGCACAGTTAGGCTAGGTGGGGAGCAGGGGGCACAGTTAGGCTAGGTGTGGGAGCAGGAACTGCTTCCTGCTTCCCTTAACTTACCAGGCAGAGGGATCGCCTGCCTGTAGTTCTGCCCTGCTTGCAGTGTAGCTCTGTCCCGCTTGTCATGTAGCCCCGCCTCTGATTGCTGCTTGCCGATGCCCTCCGAGGGGAAGATACTAGGGAGCTGTATTCCAGCAACATTGAAGGGAGCGTCACAACGGGCCCACAATTCAGAACTCTTCAACGTGAGGCCCCACGGCATCCAAGCGCTTCTGACGGCCGTGGCCGGTGCTTATATACCACCCACCATCTGCATCCAGCTTGTACATCAAGGAATCTCCAAATTGGTGTCCCTTTTTTGCGGGCACAAGCATGGGAGTCTAACCCTCTGCGTGTATACACCAGCCGCTTGCGTCTCCTCCTCTGCCTCAGTGATGCTGTGTGGGGGACGCCTGGGAGAAACCCCACTTTGCATCTTCGGTCATCAGACCAGATCAGGAAGGCTTTGGCTCGGCGTTTAGGAGTGGCAGGTAAGATTGGAGCTCGGGCGGATACCTTCACCCCAAATTGGGCAATCAGGCAGTCCAAAGCTCGAAGAAGTAGGTCTACTTGAGCAGGTGGCTGAGGGAAGGCCAGTGGAAAAGCAGGCCCTGGTATGGTGACCATCTTGTAGAGTAGGCCTCAACTCTCCCACAATATTGATGTCTTGCAGATTAGGTTACAAGAGTATACCAGTGGGGACCAGGATATCCCCCTCCGGTCCAGGGAGGGGGGAGGGGAAGGATAGGGCTTCAGACAAGCAATCTGTAAAGCAATGCAGAGGGTTGGCTGCCTCCCACACCTCGAGTATGTTTAAGGCCGCCGAAAAGCTTAACATGGGCTACATCCTCCGTATTCATGCAGTAGCAAGTTCGACGTTCAGTAGGGTATTCCTCAGAAAATATAGCAGGATCAGGGCCGGCCCATCCATAGAACAGTGTGGGGCAATGGCCCCAGGTGGCACTTTGACAGAGACACCACTAAAAGGGCACAAGTGCACAGACATGGGCGCAATGAGGTGGGAGCATCACTCGGGCCAGTCTCTGTGATGTGACCCAAGAGGTGGCCAAGGGTGCCCTCAGAGCGGCGCCTATTCAGCAATGCAGAGTAGGCACCTGCTTACCGCACAGGGCAGGTGCCTACTCTGCCTATACATAATGTGCCGTGGGGGAGAGGAAGGCAGCCGGTGGCGAGGGAGCTTTCTCAGCTGTAAGGTTCTTTCTACTCATCTTGGCTCCCAGGCATCTGTGGTCATGCCAGGCACCGGAATGTGACATCATTCAAGCCCCGCATAACTTAACAGTGCGAGGGAGGAGAGAAGAGCAAAGAACATCGAAGCAACTGGACCCCCGGGAGAAGACTCCTAAAGGTAGGGAGGCTTGATGGTCTAAAAAATAAATACATCAACACAATATACAACTGATTTGTGAGTGTGTCTGCAAGAATGAGTAAATGTGTGAATGTGTTTTTCAGTGAGAGTTTGTGTCTGTCAGTAAGAGTAAGTATGTCATTGTGTGTCTATCATTGAGAGTGTGTGTCAGTAAGAGTAAGTGTGTCTGTCAGTGACAGTATCTGTCTGTGTGTCTGACTGTGTCTGTCAGTAAGAGTAAGTGTGTCTGCCGGTGCATGTGTAAGCCAAGAGTAAGTTTGTCTGCCAGTATGTGTGTGTGTGTATGTCTGTGTGTTTGTCTGTCAGTGAGTGTGTGTCTGTCAATGAGTGTGTCTCTATCAGTCAGGAAGTGTGTGTCAAGTCAGTAAGTGTGCGTCTGTCAATATGTGTGTATGTCTTTCTGTGAGTGTATGTGTTTAGGTACTGGTTCCCCTCCGATTGCATGGGAAACCTTTTTATACAGGCCGTGCTGGTCTTGTCGTGGCTGGCCCCACTTCCATGGCTGAGCTCATCAATCTTGATGATCTTAGCCAAGCCCATGCTTACCCAAAGGAAAGCATTGGGAGTCTATTGCACATGCATGGAAAAACACCTGCTGCACCAATCAGCATATGCTTTAGAGCTGCATTGAATCAATGCATCTCTATAGGGAATGTTCAGCATCTCCATGCAGAGCGTGGAGACACTGAATGTAGGTAATGCACACTGTAGCAGTGGAATAGGAAGCATCTCTAATGGTTGTCTGAGTGACTGCCACTAAAGGTGTAACTAGGCAATAATGTAAACACTGCCTTTTCATTATAGCTACATTATAGCTACATTATAGCTATAATGGTTCCAGTGATTAGAGTGTCCCTTTTAACCAGGGAAGCCAGGGGACTTGCCATAGAAACATAGAAACATAGAATGTGACGGCAGATAAGAACCATTCGGCCCATCTAGTCTGCCCAATTTTCTAAATACTTTCATTAGTCCCTAGCCTTATCTTATAGTTAGGATAGCCTTATGCCTATCCCACGCATGCTTAAACTCCTTTACTGTGTTAACCTCTACCACTTCAGCTGGAAGGCTATTCCATGCATCCACTACCCTCTCAGTAAAGTAATACTTCCTGATATTATTTTTAAACCTTTGTCCCTCTAATTTAAGACTATGTCCTCTTGTTGTGGTAGTTTTTCTTCTTTTAAATATAGTCTCCTCCTTTACTGTGTTGATTCCCTTTATGTATTTAAATGTTTCTATCATATCCCCCCTGTCTCGTCTTTCCTCCAAGCTATACATGTTAAGATCCTTTAACCTTTCCTGGTAAGTTTTATCCCGCAATCCATGAACCAGTTTAGTAGCCCTTCTCTGAACCCTCTCTAAGGTATCAATATCCTTCTGAAGATACGGTCTCCAGTACTGTGTACAATACTCCAAGTGAGGTCTCACCAGTGTTCTGTACAATGGCATGAGCACTTCCCTCTTTCTACTGCTAATACCTCTCCCTATACAACCAAGCATTCTGCTAGCATTTCCTGCTGCTCTATTACATTGTCTGCCTACCTTTAAGTCATCAGAAATAATCACCCCTAAATCCCTTTCCTCATATGTTGAGGTTAGGACTCTATCAAATATTCTGTACTCTGCCCTTGGGTTTTTACGTCCAAGATGCATTATCTTGCACTTATCCACATTAAATGTCAGTTGCCACAATTCTGACCATTTTTCTAGTTTACCTAAATCATTTGTCATTTGGCTTATCCCTCCTGGAACATCAACCCTGTTACATATCTTAGTATCATCAGCAAAAAGACATACCTTACCATCAAGACCTTCTGCAATATCACTAATAAAAATATTAAAGAGAATGGGTCCAAGTACAGATCCCTGAGGTACCCCACTGGTGACAAGTCCAAGCTTCGAATATATTCCATTAACTACAACCCTCTGTTGCCTGTCACTCAGCCACTGCCTTACCCATTCAACAATATTGGAATCCAAACTTAAAGATTGCAGTTTATTGATAAGCCTTCTATGTGCAACAGTGTCAAAAGCCTTACTGAAATCTAGGTAAGCAATGTCTACTGCACCACCCTGATCTATAATTTTAGTTACCCAATCAAAAAAATCAATAAGATTAGTTTGGCATGATCTCCCTGAAGTAAACCCATGTTGTCTCTGATCTTGAAATCCATGTGTTTTAGATGTTCAACAATCCTATCCTTTAACATGGTTTCCATCACTTTCCCCACTACTGAAGTAAGGCTTACTGGCCTATAGTTGCCCGACTCCTCCCTATTACCTTTCTTGTAAATGGGCACAACATTCGCTAACTTCCAATCTTCTGGGACTACTCCTGTTAACAATGATTGGTTAAATAAATCTGTTAATGGTTTTGCTAGTACACCACTAAGCTCTTTTAATAGCTTTGGGTGTATTCCATCAGGTCCCATTGACTTATTTGTCTTTTACAGCCATCCACATAGAGTGAATCAACTTTTTTATGATCTAACACAGGGGTCATTAATCTGGTCCCTACCGCACACAGCACCCCTCACACACACACTGCCTCCCTCACACACACACTGCCCCCTCACACACACAGCACCTTTCACACACACATCACCTCTCACACACTTCACCCTTCATACACACACTTCACCCTTCACACACAAACTACACCCTTGAAACACACTGCACCCTTGACACACACACTGCACCCTTCACACACACACTGCCCCATTACACACACAGCACCTCTCACACACACATCACCTCTCACACACTACACCCTTCACACACAAACTGCACCCTTGACATACACTGCACCCTTCACACACAAACTGTACCCTTGACACACACTGCACCTGTCACATGCACGCACATAGAAAAAAATAGAACAGAAAATAGAAAAAAAAGATACATTTAAGTGCATATTTAAATAAAAACCCTCCTTTCTAAAATAAATTGCACTTGCGCTAAATAATCTAGTTACTGCAGCACCGGTGAGCGGTAAGGAAATTTTACCATCATCAAAGATACAAAAGTGGGCAGTTGGTATTAAAAGGTTGACTACCCCTGATCTAACATAATGGATGGTGTGTTTTGGTGGGCTTGTTTGGTTTGGGGGCAGCATTTCATCCTTGGACCCAGGCAGCACAATGTCTTGGGCCAGCCCTGAGCTGGATTATTGCCCAAAATATAATGTTAATCTCCAGTATGGGGCTTATAAAGGTTTTTTTTTTGTCTGAGGAGCTCAAGCCACATGCGGCTACCTCAGTTGGCAGTCAGGCCCTGCCTCCACGAGCTTGAGTTTTGTGTTGTATTTTATATCAGTGAGTTTTTGTGTATCAATAAGATTGTCTGTCTTTGAGCCTGTGTATCATTGAGCTTGTGTGCTTGTGTCATTAATAAATTGCTGTCCAATTTCAAATAATGGCTTTAGCTTGCAACCCCAAATGATTGAGTCATTTATAAACATAGATATTATATATTATTATTATTATTATTATTTTATTATTTATATAGCGCCATCAGATTCTGTAGTGCTGTACAATGGGCTATATATAAACATACACACGGCACAATGGCTTATGGGGCTGGCATAGATTGTTTTCCAGGGCTGCTTTATATCCCCAGTCCGGCCCTGGCTTTAATAAAGGGATTAAATAAATAAGTAAATACATACAATTATGGGCACCCTGACAGATATACTATAAACTGAATGTTTTTTTGTTTTTGTTTTGTACACAGGATTTCTTTCATGCAACTGACCTCACACAAAGAAAAACAAAGTGTAGAATTGATATGGGAGTTAGTAACATTTAAGTATTTTTTACAAATGGTGAAAAGGATCTAATTTTATTTGGGTGAGGAGGATTAAAGGGTGAGAAAATGAAAGAAAGTTTACTAGATTACCGTAATAACCTTTCATTTGACATATAGTAAAAATAACGCAGTAAAGGAATCCAGGAATGATTGTGATGCCACACGGCTAACTTCGAAGAGCGAGCAAACGACGTCTGAGATTTCATGAGCATGCTAGATGGCTCAAGCTATTCTAATCAGTCATCACAAGGTAGATTTCAATACACAATGTCATTCATATTATCTTGTTATTGTATGTTTAGGAAAATCTCTGTAGTCTGTCATCTGTGTTTTGCAGAAAAAAACATGGCTTTTAGATGATCCTTTCTTTTTGGGCTGTTGAAAAATGTGTGACAGCCAATGTTTATGCAAGATGATATCCACATAGAATGATAGTACATTGCATGTGACTCCAGGGGGTATTTAATTTGACACCAGAACAAATGGTAGTGTTCCTTTACCTGTCACCCAATAAGCTTTCATTCTTGCAAAGAATGGTATTTAACTACACTGTCCAATGCTGGTTTAACGGGTTTGAAAGCACACATGCATGACAAAAAATTACTGAATGCAAAATCAGATTTCATGGTAATTCAAAGGAAGTTCAATTAAAACAAGTATAACATTTGTCTGCTGCTGATAGCCATTGGAGGCTACCTCCCACACACTTACACATTTCATAGAGACACAATGGAACCATGCCCAAAAATTGGCAGGGAGTCCCATGATGCTCAATTAAAGGAAAATAATCCAATAAAGTAGACCACCTTTCCTCCAAAAAACAAAGGAAAGCCAACACAGACACCTGCTAATCATGAAACGATTTACAAAGTACACTCCTCTTCCACCACCTTTGATTTGGCAGAGGTGGTTTTCCAAAAACAAACAAAACAAATTAAATGGAAACTCTACAAGAGCTTCCCTTACAGCATACTGTGTTTAATTTAGAATGTCTTATCTCTTGCTATGTCAATAGCCTGCTAGAGCCTGAGGCAGCCTTCTGCTGTGTGATAAAAGTTTAATAAACAGAACAGGAGATACAAACTTCTAAAAAAAACAAAACACACTGTGCTGTAAGATCTAATTGAAAATGGAACCATTTTTATTTTCATGGAGGCTGTGTAAGTCACAGCCATGTGAGGTGTGAAACAAGTGCAACTAAAAAACACTAACTCAGTAAACACTAACAAATGCCCAGTATGTCAAGGATTTCAGTTAATTTTGAGAAGTTATTAAACAAATATTGCAGGTAGTGAATTATGGTTTAAAAGCTCAAATTTGGCATGCTGAGATTCCAAGTGCATTTTGGCACTAATGATTTAATCGTTTTATAACGAACCTTGGTCAAAATATTTAATATTTTAAAGTTTTTTTCACAAGTGTTTTATTTGTGGAAATTCCCAGACCACTATCCCACTATTGTAGACACCCCTATATTTGTATTTAGCTACTGTTCTCAATTACAATGATTAACCACATGTAAACCTTTTCTCCTATTTATACCCCTCTTACACTCCTAATTAATTAAGCCCTTATTTCAACTCATAATCCAACCCCAAATTCAACCCCTTATCCTACATATAATCTAAATCCTAATCCTTTTCATAATCAAACCGCTAGAACTATCCATAATATGACCCATAATCCTATTCTTAAACCATCCCCTAATCACACCTCAGAGAGACTCCCTCTGCTGAAGTCAGTACTGACATCAGCATAGGGAATTCCCAGCTAACACAGTACAGATCACTACGTGAGCACACTGTGCTGTGTGATTGAAGCATGAGAGGGAGATCTCCATCTCACGTTGAAGCTCCTGAAACTGTGATCGATACTGGGAAGCTAGCAAAGCCCAGCGCCAGTCACTCAGCAGAGGGACATGCAAGAAGACCTCACCAGGATATTTTCAGACCCTTTGGGTCTTCCTCACCCTGGGGGTAGATTCAGAATCACTGCGGCTGAGCAATTTAAAGGACCATATGCAACACTTTGAGCGCTACACAAAGCTCATCAAAGCTTTGAAAGCTGTTCCCTTTAAATATATTCATACCTATGTTTCATCTGACTGTTTAATTTAATGTTGCAATTTAATGAATGTA
Organism: Pelobates cultripes; assembly: GCA_933207985.1. Lineage (NCBI taxonomy): Eukaryota > Metazoa > Chordata > Amphibia > Anura > Pelobatidae > Pelobates > Pelobates cultripes. Next base: position 313,765,535 of record OW240914.1, read on the forward strand.
GACCAGTGGCAATATGTGTCATTATTTAATATCCTTGAACTTCTAATGTATTATGAAGCCGGTGTGACTTTGTTAGAAAGTCTCGCCAAACAGGTGAGCCATGCATTACAGAGCATTGACTCACCTCTACGACGCTCAAACTTTTAATAAATGAAAGTCCCCAGGTAAGCTCGCTGATGACAAGAGGAGTACATGAAAGAAAATAAAGTGAACTGAAAAGCTGAGGATAATATCTCTTCTGTCTTAGAAGCAAATAAGAACATTTCAGACCCTTGATTTTGGGTGAATTATATACAGTATCTCACAAAAGTGAGTACACCCCTCACATTTTTGCAAATATTTTGTTATATCTTTTCATGTGACAACACTGGATGTGGCTGTGTGTTGAGTTTGAGGGGACAGCAAATTTACACTGTTATACAGGCTGTACACTTACTACTTTACATTGCAGCAGAGTGTCATTTCTTCAGTGTCACATGAAAAGATATAATAAAATATTTACAAAAATATGAGGGGTGCATTTACTTTTGTGAGATACTGTATATATATATATACACCTTTTTTTACTTAGGTTTTAAAAAAACTGTGAGTTATACATACTGCATATATATATACACACTGACAGCTCCATTCTACCTTTGGACTGGTCCGACCATGCACCGGTCCTGACACAACTGCGCTCCCCACTATAAAAACTGGCAGAACGCCAATGGAAAATGAATGAAAACATCCTTACAGACCTCGAAGCAAGGCAAGCGACACAGGAGGTCTTGCAACAATATTTTGAGGGGACTGACGTACAAGAAACAGCCCCCCTGGTCCTTTGGGAGACCCATAAATGTGTAGTAAGAGGCCATTTCATCAAGATGTGCTCTACGCATAAAAAGGAACACAAGAGGCAGATGCTAGAACTCATGTCCAAAATACACACACTGGAACAGCAACACAAGGACAACCAAACGGAAGACGTCTACAGGGAACTTCTTGAGGCCCGCAGGGGCCTACAAAAGATCCTCTCGCAACGCCTAGCGCTCACTGTGCGAAAATCCAAAGTTTTTTCTATGAGCACTCCAACAAATGTAGTCGACTTCTAGCTGGGTTGCTACGCAAACAAAGATGGATGCAGCAGATTACCAAGATCACTACAAGAGGCAAGACCATCTCTCAGCTCCCGGAAAAGATCACAGAGGAGTTTCATCAGTACTACTCGGACCTCTATCAACTCCCCACGGGAGATGCGCAAGATGGATGCTCAGAACCTAATAAAGGAATACCTATAAACCCACGTCTCCAACTCCCTGACGCAGGAAGCAGCGGAAGACATGGAGACTTCCATATTGCTTGAAGAGCTCCGTGCAGCCCTTAAAATGTCTAAAAGAAACAAAGCCCCAGGGCCAGATGGGCTCCCCACTTCGTACTTCAAAACGTTTGAAGATGTGCTGCTTCCCCACCTGCTGAAGGGCCCGAACTCGGTCCTGGAGGGAGGACGATTCCCTAAAGACACGCTCAGCACCACCATCACCACCATCGCGGTCATTCGTAAGGAAAGGAAAGACCCGTCACACTGTGCTAGCTACAGGCCCGATCTCCCTCCTCAACACGGACTTGAAGCTCTTCGCTAAGGTCCTGGCACTGAGGATTGGGAGGGTGCTCACACAGCTGATCCACCCAGACCAGGTGGGGTTTGTACCTGGCAGAGAAGCCAAGGAAAACACCATAAGAGCACTAAACATCATACATGCTGCCAAGAAGACAAATCAGCGATATCTCCTCAACCACACGAATCCTGCATTAACCCTGAAACCTTGTTTTGTCTGCCTCGCATGACTATTTTGAAGCGATATAAAAATAAAGATTGTCAAAAAAAAATAAAAATGCTAATAGAATTACATTATTTTTTTTTTTTTAATGTAAAAACTTTGAGACAGTGATTTTCTAAACAAACCTATCAACATATTTAAATAAATCCTCTCTTCCTAGAAAGTCAACTCAGTAGAAGTTTAAATACTCTCCATCTGGAAACTTTCCAACTTATGACCTGACCCTGAAAGAATTGCTGAGGTTAATAATTAACAGAAGTGCTTTTTATGCTTCATGAATGAATGAATGCTACACGCAGTGCATTACAAGATTCTATTACCCATTTAAAGAGCAATGCTGAAAATCCTTGTTTCAAGGAATGAGATATGACAGAAACCTGCGACCGCTTTCTTATAAAAGAAGTCTAATTGATTCTGCATGCCTTTCTCAGAAGCTTTGGAAAAAAGGGGTGCAACAAGTTTAAGTCGCTAAATGGAGAATTGGACTGAAATGGAAAGGAAACTGTAAAATGATGGTAGCAATTTGTAAGTTGGAAAAATAGGCAACACGACAATTTTGTTTTGTTATTACGTAAATTTTGACATTCGTTTTTTCACGATTTACTGATTATTATATGCTGAGTATTTACAGAATAAATAGTGAAGCTGGAATACAATGGAATACGTAAATTTGCAAATAAACGTTACTTTTATTGTGTATCTCAGGATGTATACAAAGCGTCTAGAAGCACTTTCTGTAACATTCAAGGTCATTAATCGAAGTGGAACTAGTCTAGTCCAGCCTGAGGTGTTTAAAGACTGGATTCTCCTTTGAAACATTATAGCTGCACAGATTGGATCACTTCCATTTTTTCAAGATAAGATCGTACTTGTTGCAAAAAATAAAATAAAAACATAGTTATTTGTAAGAGCTGCAAACTTCAACAATAATTTATTCTGTTTTCAATAAACTTGTGTTTTCCTTGTGTTAGCACTTTTCTTCACCAAACTGCAAATGAGAATGATCTTGTAGAGACAGAAATTACCTGCTAAATATCCTCTTACTGTAGGTACCCACATTTAGAGTGCAGTACAAAACACTTTGATAATTTTAGGCAGGGCCACCCTGACAATTTGCAGGGCCTAGGTCAATATTTTTTTTAACCACCCATACATAAATAGCAATGCACACATATTTAATTGAAAGCCTATGTATAGTTAGAGAAATTACTGTCGACATCACCTGCATAACTCAGGTTCGACTTTGGAAAGTCCTCCTTGGGGTCAGAAACTTGAAAAATCCTATATTCACAGCTATCCCAGAGTTTCCAGTTTGACATGCACATGAGCACTGATTGACATTGTGTTTCAGACTTCCTCCTGAATTAATACAGGTACCCCTAGCAATGGATAGGGCTGAATTTTCTGTAAGGCCTCGGAGCGACACACACGGGAGTTGGACGGCACTGCTGAATCACTATATCATTGGAGGTAGAGCAGGAGTGCTTGGGCGAAAAGTAGACTAGCTTTTTCACCTTCTCGTCCTTCACCTGCAGTGACATGTCCTCTCTCTCCTGCAGGCAGCTGAAGGAACTGCAGGAAAGAAAGACATGGGGGAAGGAGGTAAGAGTAGAATTGAAGAACTTGAGAAGACTTGACATAAGAGGTGTGACGAGACCAATCTCGCCACATTGCATTGGAGAATCCTGGTTGCTCGCCTGTTGCCTTTGGACTATGGCCCCATGTTAAAAGCCTTCTTGCTTCTGCATTCGGTCATTTAACCGGATGCCTGTTCATTCAGTAGTTAAACCGTATGAACAGCATTACCCCAGATAGCCATCCTGTGGAGTCTATTCGTATGGAGAACAGACTTTGTGAACACGTTAACTCCACGGCGATTGGACTGTGTGCATAGGATCTGAGCGCTATTCGGTACTTTTGTGCGCTTAGATCTAAGCTATCTGGGGATAGGTAGAATGTATATGTTTTGTACAACAGTTGTAACTTTATACATTTTTATGTCTTTTACTGTCTTTTACTGCCATGTGGTTAATGGAGTTTTGCCTCTGTCCTGGGAGATAATTGGATTACTTCCCAATTATCTCCAGGACAGAGGGAGGGAAGTTAGGATGCCTTGTGGGGATGTTTTACCTCTGTGTGTCTGTCATTGGTTCACGTCTGTCCTTTGTCACAGTCTCCCATTTGGTCCCCTAGGGGAGTGTCCACCAGGTGGGAGACCTGCATAAATACTGGGCAGGCAGCCCTCATTAAACCAGACCACTGCTTGACCCGCAACACGGAGCTCTGTCTCGTCTTTGGGGGGATTTACTGTATGCTGTTAGAGAGTGATTGCCAGGAGTGTAAGCCACTTGGGTGCTTTTCCTGTTCGTCTGCTAGCAGCTATTCGTGAGGTTCCAGTTCGGGAGTTTGGAGTGCTACTTTGTATTCAGTTCGGGAGTTTGAAGCATTCCCTTGTATGCAGTTCGTGAGTTTGGAGCATTCCCTTGTATGCAGTTCGGGAGTTTGGAGCATTCCCTTGTATGCAGTTCGGGAGTTTGAAGCATTCCCTTGTATGCAGTTTGGGAGTTTGGTGTTCTGCAGTAGCTGTGCCTGTATCTCTGGAAGGGGAAGATCTTCTAAACGGCGGTTTAACCCTTTTATGCTGAGGGTGCCGTTACAAGAGGAAAACAAGTAAGTGAAGTGAAGATGGGACATAAGAGGAGAACAAGCAATTGAAAAAAGATTAGAGGGCACATGTGATGAATGGGGGATAACAGAGGAGAAAAATTGTATCAAGCAGGGTGGAAGAGTGGAACAGGTGATTTAAGGAGGAGAGAAGAGAGGTTCAAGTGAGGGATGGTTATAAAGAAGAGTAGAACAAGTGAGAAATGGGGGAAAGAAGAGAGGAACAAATGTTGGATGGGGAACAAGTGAGGGCTGAGTATAAAGAAGAAGGGAACAAGTGAGATATGGGGGAAAGAAGAGGGAACAAGTAAGGGAAGGGGGAGCGGGAAGAGGGAACAACTGGAGAAAGGGAGGGTAATGCAGAAAGGAGCATAATTGGGGAAAGGTGAAGAGGAATACATGTGAGGGGTAAATACATGAATAGATGGACATAGAGAGACAAAGAGTCAGAGATGGAAATTGGAAACACAGTGCACAAAAACATGTATACATGCACACTAAATTCCCACACATGCACACTAAAACTTCACACAAATATGCTCCTACATGCACACAAAGGCACTCTATAAAAACACACACTAAATTCACAAATTAGCACTCAGAAATACACCCATCATTCACATGCGCTCACTAACATTCCACACCAATATGCTCCTACATACACATTGCCATTCCGCCACCTAATCAGCCGCATAATCTGAACTGATCATATTCCCTATCCATCCAGTCAGATAGTCCCATCTGACCTCCAAGTTATACCCACTCACCCTGCCAAATGCATACACTTAGCCACATAACATGTCACCTACCCTACCCACCTTACACTTATTGCCATCCATCCACCAACCTAGTTATATTCACAATACAGTCATACCCCATACTAGTCACATCCATCAATCCAATCACACACACCAGGCTTCATAAATATGATGGGCAGGGACACATTGAGGAAACTGACCTTGTGGCAGTAGAAAGATAAACCCAGCTTGTGCTGTTTTAAACAAAAGCAAGAGTTGAGATCAAAAAGGACCAGTGACTAACAACCAGGCATTGTCTGCACAGTTTGGACCTTTTGTGTCTCATCAGCATGACACTGGATGTGATCTGGAAGTTGAAGTCTACCTGAGAGCATATAGCTAGGTGCCAGTGCAAATAGAGAGCTTTCTGTTGTGCATCACCTACATGTCTCAAGCTCTTTGTCTGAATTCCGTAACTCAGATTTGCCATATGACTGAATCACAAATCAAACGAAATGAGGAATGAAAGAGCCATTTTGTTGGTTTTGTAATATGGAGTTATTTTCCAGGTGCAGAAAGAAAAATCTATGAAAAAGGAGATATATAATGGTTTTCATACAGCCAGTAAATGTTGATTATATTCACAGGTCAAGTGAGAAGTGAAAAGCAGCAGGAAAAAAATATACTTCCATATACGAATAAGCACTTTAATAAGCGATTATAAATAGTTGAACCATTTTAGTAGTGGTTATGGTGCTTGAAGTGTTCCTTTAAGGCGAGGGTTGTTGTATAGCTAGTGCAATGCGGATATGTGTAGTGATGCTGGTAGTCACTGTTAATTACATTGTATCAAAAATGGGAGAAGAAACATCCTAAATGAAATAGAATGACACATTCTTTTTTAATGTACTGTAATGCATTGAAAATGCCAAAATACGAACACACATAACTAAGTTAGAAATGTTATTGATAATCGATGTTTCTGAATCTGCAATATTTGCCCAGGCTGTATATAACAGCAAGTTAGCATGCCCAAACAAGAAAGTGACCCTCTGCTCTAATTTTTTGTTTTTTCACCACTTTTCAAAGTGCTCAGTGTATCCCATGAATTCACACACTGTGTGGATTTTGGTTTTGGTCAAAACAGGAATTTATGGAGATTGTTGTTCACTTAAAGGAGCACTATGGGATGAGGAACACAACTATGTATTCCTGACCCTATAGTGTTAAAACCACTATCTAGCCCCCTTGGCCCCCTTTGCCTCCCTATAGATAGTAAAATCTTACTTGTATTTAAGTCTGAAGCTGCTGCCTCTGACTGTGATCTTCCTCTGACCTCTGACACCATCAGAAGTGGTGGCCTGATCCAATCACAATGGTTCCCCACAGGATTGGCTGAGACTGACAAAGAGGCAGATCAGGGGCAAAGCCAGCACAATTCAAACACAGCTCTGGCCAATTAGCATCTCCTCATAGAGATGAATTGAATCAATGAATCTCTATGAGGAAACTTCTGTGTCTGCATGCAGAGGGAGGCGACACTGAATGTTTGGATGCATTTTAGGCAGTCATGACCCAGGAAGGATCTCTAACAGACATCTGAGGAGTGGTCAGGGCCGTCTTTAAACTGGGGCAAACGGGGCAGCTGCCCCGGGCCCAGTTGCTCCTGGGGGGCCCAGAGCAGCTGCTCTGTGGGCCCCGCGATTTGCGCAGCCCCTATGGACCGGGCGTTGCGGCTCCTGCACACTGAGGAGGCTCCCCGGGTGTCTCACTAAGGACCACCCGGGGAGCATGTGTCAGCAGTGGCCCGTTTGGGCGCTGTGGCGCTTAAACAGCGCGACCGCGCCCCTTCCTGTTCTGCAGCCAGCTGGGAGGAAGTGATGTCACTTCCTCGCACCGGAGATAATGGGCGCGCAGGAGGAGGAAGGCAGAGAGGAGGGGAGTTCCAGAGGTAAAGGTAAGAACCTGGAGGGTGGCTAAATGTATGTCAGTAGGTCTGTGTGTGTGTGTGTGTGTGTGTGTGTATGTGTATGTCAGTGTGTGTATGTCAGTGTGTCTGTGTGTGTGTCAGTATGTCTGTATGTATGACAGTATGTCTGTGTGTGTGTCAGCATGTCTGTGTGTGTGTATATAAGTATGTCTCTGTGTGTGTGTATGTGTGTGTCAGTATGTCTGCCAGTATATATTTGTGTGTCAGTGTATGTGTGTGTCAGTATGTATCTGTGAAGGTTTTAATGTCTGTCTGTGTGTATGTGCCAGTACGTCTGTGTGTGTCAACATGTCTGTGTGTGTATGTAAGTATGTCTGTGTGTGTGTATGTGTGTGTCAGTAGGCCTGTGTGTGTCAGTATGTCTGTCAGTGTATGTGTCTGTGTGTATGTATGTATGTGTGTGTGTGTCAGTATGTCTGCCAGGATATATTTGTGTGTCAGTGTATGTGTGTGTCAGTATGTATCTGTGAATGTTTTAATGTCTGTCCGTGTGTATGTGCCAGTACGTCTGTCGTCTGTCTGTGTGTGTGTGTCAGCATGTCTGTGTGTGTCAGTATGTCTGTGTGTGTACGTAAGTATGTCTGTGTGTGTGTCTGTGTGTGTCAGTAGGCCTGTGTGTGTGTCGTATGTCTGTCAGTGTCTGTGTGTGTGTATGTATGTATGTCTGTGTGTGTGTGTGTGTGTGTCAATATGTCTGCCAGGATATATTTGTATGTCAGTGTATGTGTGTCAGTATGTATCTGTGAATGTTTTAATGTCTGTCTGTATCTGCCAGTACGTCTGTCTGTGTGTATGTCAGTATGCCTGTGTGTGTGTGTGTCTGTGTGTATGTCAGTATGCCTGTGTGTGTGTGTCAATGTGTCTGTCAGTATGCCTGTGTGTATGTGTCTGTGTGTGTCAGTATATTTGTCAGTGTATGTGTTTGTGTGTGTGTCAGTATATCTGTTAGTGTATGTGTCTGTGTATGTATGTATGTCTGTGTGTGTATATATTTGTGTGTCAGTGACTGTGTGTGTCAGTATGTATCAGTATGTCTGTCTGTGTGTGTATGTGCCAGTACGTCTGTCAGTGTGATTGCGGGTTGGGCGTAATTGGGGGGTGAGGCGGTGGGAGGGGCAGGGCCCAGGGGGCCCAAGAAAATGCATTGCCCAGGGTCCTAATCATATTATAGACGGCCCTGGGAGTGGTCAGTGAAGTTACTAGGCTGTAATGTAAACACTGCATTTTCTCTGAAAAGACAGTGTTTACAGCAAAAAGCCTGAAGATAATGATTCTACTCACCAGAACAAATTCAATAAGCTGTAGTTGTTCCGGTGACTATAGTGTCCCTTTAAGTTTGATCATGAAAGCTGTTATCAGAATTATAAATCACAGAAACCTCTGCTGTACTTCCTGATAACACAAATTTGTTATTGGAGAAACAGTGCAGGTATGAGGGACAGAAAAGGAGCTACATGCGCATATGTTAGTTGCAACCAAAAGCAAACTATTTTAGAATGAAGAACATGTGACACACAAGGCAAGGTTACAATGCAGAATGCTGCAAAACATTTCTATTTTTTTCCTAAAAAACCAACTCAAAATTTGTCATTCGAAAGCACAGGTACATATATTGGCCAAAAACTATAAAATAAATGCAATTTCTGTGTGTGCTAAAAGTGTCCCTTTAATATTAAGGTGTTAACTTCAGCCTAATGTTAGGTTTTAGCCAATGTTAAAAAAGGGGTTAAACACGCTCTCCTGTTACCGTAGGTCCAAATATTGCACCTTCATGTTACTTAGGGTCCAAAATAGACATGCTGACACACATAAAACAGGACGTGGAAGCTTGATAGTTGACATTGTGCATAGCTTCTTCCAAACCTGGATAATATTTTCTGAATGATGCTACATGTGAATTACTGGGAAATTCACTTGTGTTCTATGCTTGCATGTCAGACCGGCACAGATTACATCCAGTTACATCTCTTTGAAATAAAGACATTTTGACTGGGACTCATCCTGTTACTGAAGGTAAGATATTGCAAGCAATGAATCAGGACACATGCTCAAAGTGTTGAGTTGTCACTTAATCTGAGACTTAACTTAGCAAAAGATGAGAGACATATTGATGCTAATTGAGGCAAATCATCTAAATGACAATGTTACATTGAAATAAAAATAAAAAGAGGGAATATCTGAGCCATGTCACTAAAATGTAAAAATTATAGCAACTTATTAATGTAATAACGAACTAAAACAATGCTGCTAGTAAATCAAGGCAATTACACAAGGTGGTCAAATTAAGCAAGCGTAGGGTATCATTATCTAGAACTTGCCAAACTGGCGCTGAACTTTGACCGTTCTGCCAAGTCGTTATTGCTGATCATAAATCCACATAACCTCTTCGCTTAGAAAGGAAAATATCATCATGTTGCAAGTGTCTGACTGTTCACATCTGCTTAGATTTAATTCTGGCCATATGGGTAGATTTTGTATGGAAGAAACAGCTCTTTTATGACAATAACGTGCACAATGTAAACAACAGTAAATAAAAATAGAAACTTGTTCGGTACATTTTTGTGTTTGTACATAGGTGGCAGGAAAGTTGTCAAGGTACCTTAATAAATTCTCAATGTTCCTTTATAAAATTGTTTCATGGTTGGTTCTAGCAACCTAAATAGAGGATTTGTAAACATTGTATTATTCCTAATCTCTGCCCTGAAGGCAGTGGCGAAGCTAGAAATGGTTTAATCACAGGGCAGTGACTCAGTTGAGTGCCCCCTATTTTTCCTTTCAAGTGTAGGAAGCCAGTGCATGCTGGGATCAGTGAAATCCCAGCATGCACCCATCCACCAGCATTCCAACCCGCCAACGTGGCTACTAAAGCAGGGTGAGGGTTGGTGAGTGACTGTAAACACGAGGAAGTGTGGCTGCACCACGGACCACCCTTTTGGGAGTCTTTTGATCTCCCTACCAGCTCAAGGAGGGGGGGGCCCGATTAGAGCCAGAGACTATGGGCATCTGACTCCGACAGAAGCAGCATTTCATGCACTTGCACCCACAGCCATCCCATAGTTTTGTCACAGCCTGAATGGGTTAATAATAATTTAATTGACCCAATCTCATATTTTTAATATGAGTAAACCCTCATTCATGGGAAAAATTATGCACATTGTGGAAATTTGAAATCTAATAGACATCATAGATTTCTTGTACTGTGTACTACCACTCAATCAATATATTTATTTATAAAATCATCAAAGTACTTTTTTTGTGACTATTCACATGGGTAGATACACACACAGGTAGATGCATATGAACCTGAAAAAGTATTAGTACATTTCAATGGTTTAATAAATGATAAAGTATTTTATTAAGAATATTTCACACTGCACACTAAGGCACTGAACTACACCAGGAGACTTTGGGCCATAATAATATCAAAGTTAAAACTGTAGAAATTTTAGGTCAAAGTGTGGAATCTATCTATTAAATGAGCACTCTAATGTCATAAACAAATAGATTTATCTTTATTGTTAGAGTGTCCCTTGGAGGATTAGGTTTAGGGCCCTCTTTTAAAAAATAAAATAAAAAAAACTATTTAAAAAAGCCATAAAACTCACCTGGAATCCAGTGCCAAAATAATCTTGTTGACAACCCTCAGCATTTGGCACCATCATGCTCTGTGTGATGTCACTGGGTGTATACACTTTGAAAGATCTCAATGTAGAATTGCCATTTGATGTTTTGCATTTGTTGGATGTGAATTGAAAGGAACCTCATGGGTCTGCAGCCAGTCTAACCTGACTGATTGTTGTGTCTCCTTACCTTACTATTTGACAGCCCCACATGCTCTCAGACAAATATAAACATTGCTGTTTCTTAGAAAATGAAATGTTTTACAATGTTTAATAAAAAAGGCAGCACCTATGCATACATTAAGATGTAGTGATTTTGGTGCTTGCAGTGTTTCTTTAAAGATTGAGTTGTCCATCCCAGATCTCCTGCTGGGATAGTAAAAAGAGACAGCAAATAAACCTGGTGGTAAAGTAGCAGAACTGGAGGCGAGAGTGGAGTATGGCCCTACAGGAGAGAGCAAGAGGAAGGTTTGAGAGATCGAAGTTGCTCTTGGAGGCCATAAGCAATCCTGAAAAGATGGGTTTTGAGGGACTTCTTAAAGAATTTAAGACTAGAGGAGAGTCTGATGGGGGTAGGCAGGGTGTTCAAAAGGAAAGGAGAAGTCCTGAGTGAGTTAGCAGTAAGGGTGTGAGCAGCAGACAGGAGAAGGTCACAGTAGAGTGGAGAGACCGAGAGGGGGCATACCTATGACTCAATGAATAAATTTAAGAGGGGCTAGAGTTGGTTAGAGCTTTATGGGTAAGAGTTAGAATTTCGAATTGACACCTGTAGGATACAGGAAGCAAGTGTAAGGATTAAAGGTGTGAGAGGAGCGACAGGATAAAAAGATCAGCCTGGCAGCAGCATTCATCACAGATTAGGGGGGGGCAGTATGGCCAGTGGTGTATCCTGGTTTTGTGCTGCCCTAGGCCCGCGCACGCGACCCCCGCCCATCCCTTCCCCCCCGCACGCGCGACCCCCGCCCATCCCTTCCCCCCGCCTTCTAAATACACACACACTCACTGACAGATACGCGTACACTAGCTAACAGAAAACACAAACTCACTGACACACACAGTCAAACACACACACTCACTAGCAGAGACACACACACTCACAGACACACACACACACACACACTAACAGACACACACACTCACTAACAGACAGACACACACACTCACTAACAGACACACACACACACTCACTAACAGACACACACTCACTAACAGACACACACACTCACTAACAGACACACACACTCACTGACACACACACACACACTCACTAATAGACACACTCACACTCACTAACAGACACACACACTCACATTAACACATGTACTTTTTAACCCCCCCCCCTCCTCCAGCCTCCTTACCTTTGGGAGTGCTGGGGAGGGAAGGGGTTCTCTATCTCCCTGGTGGTCCAGTGGCTGCTGGGCGGGCGGCATTGGCGGGCGGGCAGCTGACGAGGGAGTTCTTCCTGCTCCCAGCCTCAATCTGCGGCGCGCGAGGGAGCTGAGCAGACAGCTCACAGGAAGAGCTCTCTCGTCAGCTGCCCGCCCGCTCGCCAATGCCGTCCGGCGCCCAGCATGTCTGTTAGCCGCGAGGCTAACAAAACATTTGCCCTGGGCATTTGGGGGGCGGCTTTTTTTGCCGCCCCCTGAAAAATGCCGCCCAAGGCAAATGCCTTGTTTGCCTCGCGGCTAATACGCCCCTGAGAATGGCTTCTGGGGAGACCAATAAGGAGAGAATTTCAGTAATCAATGCGAGAGTTTGCTAGAGCGTGAACAAGCTCCTTAGCAGCATCTTGCATAAGAAAGGGGCGGACACGGGCAATGTTTTTAAGGTGGAATCGACCTTAAAAATCCCTTATAAATCCCTCGTCGATAATTTAAAGTGTAGTAAATAATACTGTTTGGGCCTTTTTATGTTTAATTGTTTTATATTGGAGTGAAGATTTGATTTAATTTGTTAGCCTGCTTCAGAAAAAGCCTGCTGTAAAAAGCAGATATAAAGGTCATTCATTTTGTAGCCTAATTGTTAAATATGAGACTGGGTCAGATTTGCAGCAGTGCTATTTCACAGGCAGTGGTGCTAAATTTAACACTGATCACACACAATGTCAGGAAGAAACGTTTCAGTAAACAGACTTATTAATAGAAATCTCATGACGAATAGTAACATATAGAAGTTAATATGATATTATGCACACGTGTAAAAAAAATGAGGATTAAGCTAAACATTTTTTATAGCACTGACTAACACCTTTTAATGAACATTTAAAATTAATGATGGCTTTTGATGTAAACTTTTATATACAAACTAAAAATAACGTTTTGTACCAATGCCAATGTCAAAGATAAAACACATAAACAAGATTAAAAAGAAACCAAATCATTTAATTATTATTTTTCAAAATGACGTGTTCCCTAATAAAATGGATACAAAATACATCACTGTAACGGATCACCTGGCACCCCGACTGGGTACCTCCGTTGAAGGATGCTCCTAGCGCTTCCTGAGGACTCCAAGCACTCTGGCAGACACCACAATCACCGAACCAGAGAAGCGTATACCTTCTCTCAAGCATATGAATGCTGTAGACAGTTGAATAGGAACCATATGAATAGGTTTACTCTCCTAGCAGTCAAACTGGAACAGCATACAATAAATCCTTCCCCCAATAATGAGACAACACTTCACTTTGAGGGTTAAAACAGGAACTCCTGTGCTGGCACACCCAGCCTGGTTTTTATTACCCTTGCACAATACAGGACCGCCCACAGGGAGGTATAAAACAACCAATCACATCACAGTTACATCCCACATATTCCCTCCCCTTATCCTGAGAGGAAACTCAATTATACATACAGTTAAAACATACTTTCTACCCAACTTTCATAACTCAAAACCATACATCACATTCACATAAAATTACATATTCACAATCAATCCATTCAGGGGAACAACATATTCAAAAATGGCACAAATCAGACAAGGGGTTCAAAAGTTAGTAAAAAGTCCTTTGTGACTAAATGAAGCATGGCTTTCTGGCCCAAACAGTTTCAGAGTCTTCTATCCTGGAGATAAGTAATTCAATTATCTCCCAGGACAGACACAAGACTCCATTAAGCACATGGTTGCAAAAAGACACAAAACACTTTAAAATACATAAAGTCACCTTTACACATAACACACAGACATTTCACATATCCCCAGATAGCTGGGATCTGAGCGCACAAAACTACCGAATAGCGCTCAGATCCTATTCACACAGTTCAATTGCCATGGAGCCGAAGTCTTTAACTACACGAATGGGCTCCATGGTATAGCTATCTGGGTTAACACATTCACATAAAGTCTGGTCCATAGTCCAAAGGCAAGAGGCGGGCAAGCAGCCCCCTCCAAGGACACGTGGCGAGGCCGGTTTCGCCACATTTCTCCCCTTTACCATCCAGACTAACAGGGTATCTGACCTCCTGCCGGTCAGTGCCCTGGTTAGTCCAGCAACCCACCCACGAAGCACAAACAGCAATACAGCCCACCCACAATAACTGGTTACTACACCTGGATAAAATAGCAAGTTGTCCGTGTCCAGGTGCCTCACCACGGCTGTACGGGGGGCTGGTAGAATGCCTTGGTGGGTTGCTGAGTGGGCAGAGACCAGCGGTACTCTGCCCGGGTGCCAGCGCTACCACTGAAGTAGCCTGGTTGGAGCCTGGTTGTGGGAGGGGGAGACCGACTGTCTCCCCTCTGGATACACTGCTCTGTGGCTGGGGGACAGGACCGACCGTCCCTACCCCTGGTGCTGCAAGTGCAGAGACTACGGTCCCATCTGCATAGTTGTGGGGCTTAACATCTCCCCTTGGTGGGTTAGGCTGCCGCTGGAGAGAGGGTGTAACAAGCTCCTCTCTCTGGACTGTAGACAGCCGCTGGGGAGAGGGGGTAACCTGCTCCTCTCCCTGACACTCTCTTTGCTGGTGGAGAGGGGGACCAACTGTCTCCCCTTTCAATATTTTGTCCTGCGGCTGGGGTGAAAGACAGACTGTCTCCGCTTCCTGCAGGACACACTGCCGATGGGGAGGAAGGACTGCACCTTCCGTTCCCTGGGAAAAAGACTGCCGCTGGGGAGGAAGGACAGCACCTTTGGCTCCCTGGAACTCACACTGTTGCTGGGGAGGAAGGATAGCACCTTCGGCTCCCTGGAACTCACACTGCCGCTGGGGAGGAAGGACAGCACCTTCAGCTCCCTGTGATACATACTGCCGCTGGAGATCTGGGCCGACCGCCCAGCATCCCTGTAGGGCCGGTAGAGAGACCGCCATCCCATCTCCACCTGCCATTTGTGGGTCTTCCCAGGACCAGTCTGTGAGGTCTCTCAACATTTGCGAGTAAGGACCACCTGCTTCCGCACCTGGCAACTCCGGCTGCTGCTGGGGATCTGGGCCGGTCCCATCTCCACCTGCCTGTTGTGGTTCCTCACAGGACCAGTCTATGAGGACCCCTACTTCGGGTTCCTGCGGCCGCCTCAGGGGAGACGGCTAGCCTCCTCGGATGCAGCCTCTACTCGGCTGCTGTAACACTCCTTCCGCTGAGCATACTCTCTCTCTTTCGCCAGCCGGAATTCTCGGGCCAGCCTTGTGTTTCGCTCGGCCGTGACCTGGTTCCAGATCACCCGGCGTACCTCCATGGGTAACTCATCCCCATACTGGGCCACTCGCTGCCTCACCTCGGCCATCCAATCATCGCCAGAGCCTTCCATACTTGTCTGCTCCAAGTCGCTGGATACCTCTGCTCCCAGGGTCGCTGCACGTGTGCTAGCGTTGCCCTCAATTTGTAAATCCAAACGAACTGTGTCTCTGAGCTGCTTTACCTCGCACTAGGATGCCATCCCACCGCTTGCCACCAATGTAACGGATCACCTGGCACCCCGACTGGGTACCTCCGTTGAAGGATGCTCCTAGCGCTTCCTGAGGACTCCAAGCACTGCAGCAGACACCACAACCACCGAACCGGAGAAGCATATGAATCTCTCAAGCATATGAATGCTGTAGACAGTTGAATAGGAACCATACGAATAGGTTTACTCTCCTAGCAGTCAAACTGGAACAGCATACAATAAATCCTTCCCCCAATAATGAGACGACACTTCACTTTGAGGGTTAAAACAGGAACTCCCTGTACTGTCACATACAGTCTCTTTTATTCCCAATCCACAAACATAGTACAGCCCACAGGGCGTTACAAAACAACCAATCACATCACAGTTACATCCCACATATTCCCTCCCCTTATCCTGAGAGGAAACTCAATTATACATACAGTTAAAACATACTTTCTACCCAACTTTCATAACTCCAAAACCATACATCACATTCACATAAAATTACATATTCACAATCAATCCATTCAGGGGAACAACATATTCAAAAATGGCACAAATCAGACAAGGGGTTCAAAAGTTAGTAAAAAGTCCTTTGTGACTAAATGAAGCATGGCTTTCTGGCCCAAACCAGTTTCAGAGTCTTCTATCCTGGAGATAAGTAATTCAATTATCTCCCAGGACAGACACAAGACTCCATTAAGCACATGGTTGCAAAAAGACACAAAACACTTTAAAATACATAAAGTCACCTTTTACACATAACACACAGACATTTCACATATCCCCAGATAGCTGGGATCTGAGCGCACAAAACTACCGAATAGCGCTCAGATCCTATTCACACAGTTCAATTGCCATGGAGCCAAAGTCTTTAACTACACGAATGGGCTCCATGGCATAGCTATCTGGGTTAACACATTCACATAAAGTCTGGTCCATAGTCCAAAGGCAAGAGGCGGGCAAGCAGCCCCCTCCAAGGACACGTGGCGAGGCCGGTTTCGCCACAATCACTAAAGGAGTTTTTATAGGTTACAAATGATTTGCAAAATGTATCCAAATTTAACAGAATTTTATATACAATATCTCACAAAAGTGAGTACACCCCTCACATTTTTGTAAATATTTTATTATATCTTTTCATGTGACAACACTGAAGAAATGACACTCTGCTAAAATGTAAAGTAGTAAGTGCACAGCCTGTATAACGGTGTAAATTTGCTGTCCCCTCAAATTAACTCAACACACAGCCATTAGTGTCTAAACTGTTGGCAACAAAATTGTGTACACCCCTAAGTGGAAATGTCCAAATTGGGCCCAATTAGCCATTTTCCCTCCCCGTTGTCAGGTGTGAATGGGGAGCAGGTGTGTTAAACTTAGTGTTATCGCTCTCACACTCTCTCATACTGGTCACTGGATGTTCAACATGGCACCTCATGGCAAAGAACTCGCTAAAGATCTGAAAAAAAGAATTGTTGCTCTACATAAAGATGGCATAGACTATAAGAAGATTGCCAAGACCCTGAAACTGAGCTGCAGCACGGTGGGCAAGACCATACAGCGGTTTCACAGGACAGGTGCCACTCAGAACAGGCCTTGCCATGGTCGACCAAAGAAGTTGAGTGCACGTGCTTAGCGTCATATCCAGAGGTTGTCTTTGGGAAATAGATGTATGAGTACTGCCAACATTGCTGCTGAGGTTGAAGGGGTGGGGGGTCAGCCTGTCAGTGCTCAGACCATATGCCGTAAACTGCATCAAATTGGTCTGTATGGCTGTCGTCCCAGAGGTAAGCCTCTTCTAAAGATGATGCGCAAGAAAGCCCGCAAACAGTTTGCTGCAGACTAAGGACATGGATTACTGGAACCATGCCCTGTGGTCCAATGAGAGCAAGATAAACTTATTTGGTTCAGATGGTGTCAAGTGTGTGTGGTGGCAACCAGGTGAGGAGTACAAAGAAAAATGTGTCTTGCCTACAGTCAAGCATAGTGGTGGAATGTCATGGTCTGGGCCTGCATGAGTGCTGCCGGCCCTGGGGAGCTACAGTTTATTGAGGGAATCATGAATGCCAACATGTACTGTGACATACTGAAGCAAAGCATGAGCCCCTCTCTTTGGAGACTGGGCCACATGATAAAGACCCCAAACACACCTTGTTAAAGAAGCTGAAGGTAAAGGTGATGGACTGGCCAAGCATGTCTCCAAACCGTATTGAGCATCTGTGGGGCATCCTCAAATGGAAGGTGGGGGAGCGCAAGGTCTCTAACATCCACCAGCTCCGTGATGTCGTCATGTAGGAGTGTGATGCCCCTCCATGGCAATCAGAGTGTAAAGGGGTCTGTTTGTGGTGTATAATACGTAGCTAGGGCCTGTAGTGTATAGGTGTGTTTTTGGGCTGTACATTATGTGTGTGTGTGCGTGTGCTTATAGGGCCTTTATAGTGTGTGTGTCTAGTGGTGTGTTGCGTTTTCATGTAAGGACTTTATTTTGTGTATCTAGGAGCTGCAGGGAGTGGCATTGTGTTTATGTGTACAGGTGTTGTGCACATGTGTGTATTGGTGTGGTAATATTAGGTTGTGTAGTGTGTATAGGGGTACAGTGGGTGCACAGGAGGTGTATATGGGCATAGTATGAGTGGGGTGTTTATAGGTGGTATAGAGTGTGTAGTGCATTTGTATGTGTGTATGCAGTAGGTGTAATGTGTGTTTATAGGGAGTATAGAGTGTGTGTAGTGTGTGAGTGCAGTGTATGGGGGGTATATAGTGTGAGTGCAGGGGGGTAGTGTGTATATAGGGGTATAGTGTTTAGGTGCAGGGTGTATATAGGGTGTATAGTATGTAGGTGCAGTGTGAATATAGGGGGTGTATATAGGGTGTATAGTGTGTAGGTGCAGTGTGAATATAGGGGGTGTATATAGGGTGTATAGTGTGTAGGTGCAGTGTGTATATAGGGGGTATGGTGTGTATATAGTGTGTGCAAGGGGTGTAGTGTGTATGTATAGGGTGTGTAGTGTGTAGGTGCAATGTGTATATAGGGGTGTATATAGGGTGTAGTGTGAAAGTGGTGGGGTATAGTTTATGTATATAAGGGCTGAATAGGGTTAAATAATTAATTTGCTTATTTCATTATTTAAATTAAAATAAAATAAAAAACTATACATTAACTCCCCTTTCCCTTTATTACCATGCAAGGGAGAGGGAGCATGCTGCTGATCATCCATGGTGATCCAGTGGGCTAGTGATGCTGTCTGTACCTTCGCAGGGTACAGACCATGCCTTTCTCTAGCGAGAGCTTGAGTTTAAGTGCGTCGCCATGAAAATATCGGAGATCGCGAGAGGGTTGCCCTGTGTGCAGCCTGGAGGCCCTTTGTTCCAAAACCAAATTTGCTTCCGGACCATGAGGGAACGGAGCTTTTCAGACCCTCTCTCTGGGCCAATCTGCTATGCTTGAACCGGCAGGAGATATTTTTTTATCTTCCTTGCCAGCCTTGGCCCATGGCCATCGTGGCCCACCCGGCATTTGCCTGGTTTACCCGATGGCCATTCTGGGCCTGGGTGTACTCATTTTTTTTTCAGATTCAAAGTTTTTTTATTTTCATAGGTTCAACAGATCAGGGGGGGTACAGAAAGGAAAAAGGTAGAGGGGTATGTGCAGAATTGCGCAATGATATAGTACAATACAATGCAGTACAGTGTGTTACAATACAGTGCGTTACAGTACAGACGGGCATAGCTAATTCTCGGCGACAGTGGTAATTCAAATTAGGAGCGAAGCCTCAGCGTCATAATGGTAGTATGGTGATAGTCTGGGTGTAAGGGGCATTCCCTGTAGGGCTCAGTATTACAGCCGCGGCTGCGTTATAGTGCATGCTAATAGTAATGGGGTGCTGTAAGTATAATGAGGCTTGTTGTCTGGTTGGATAGGTTAGCTCATCTGGTGTGAGGGGTATCGTATAGTGGTGCAGTACAATACAGGGTGGCCCAACGTGCCACAATGTAGAGCAATGTGTTGCAATATAGTGCGTTGCAGAACAAGCAGGCACAGTCAGGTCCGTGCAGCATTGGCGTCTCTGATTAGAGACAGGACCTTAATTCCATGTTGGTAGAGTGGTGGTGTTGCAGGTAGTGGGGCCACTATGTGCAAGTGTTGATACTATTCCGGTGGGTATGTTATGACGTATATTAGCAGTAATGTAGCGTTATCGGGATGGTGAGGCTTGCTATCTGGTTGAATACTTCGGCTTAACGACCGTGAGGGGTATCGCCCAGAGATATGACACATTACAATACAGTACAACATATTACAGTGCAGAGCAAAATTTAACCATACAGCGTGTTGCATTGCATGCGGGCACAGTCAGGTCTATGCCTCGTAGGCATTTCCAATCAGGAATGAAACCTTAGTATCACATTGGAGAGATAGAGTTGTTGCAAGCAGTGGTAGCATTCAGATCAAGGAGCAAAGCCAAAGCAGCGGATACGCTGTGCCATATATCTTGGTAATACAGCGTTATAGATGCTGTATGACTCATTGTTTGAGTAGGTAATGTGCGTATATGGCTTGGTATTTATCTCTGTCTGTGTTGGTACCGTTTAGTTCCCTGGTAGTCGTGTTGTCTAGTTTGAACGGTGTGTGTCAGCTATATTGTCGTATAATGCTACAGGCGTAGGATTTATTTAGTGTTGGATTGGTCTTCCCAAAGGTCCGTCCATGATGCCCAAGAGGCCAGAAAGGCCTGTTTTTGTGAGGCAGTGCTTGTGGACATGTATTCGTAAGTGTAGTATTGGTGTATTTTGGTGAGGAGTTGGGATTTGGAGGGGCATCGGGTACATTTCCACTGGGTTGCGATGAGATTTCTCACTGCCAAGGCAGTGAGAGCCATTTTACATTTGATATGTTTTGGGGTTAGTTTCGGGTATAGGAGGAACAGTCCCGTGTGTATGTTCAAGGGGGGTGTCTGGATGTCCATGGATTTTAGGACAGCTTGTGCCACCTTCCATATGGGCCTGATTCGTGGGCATCTCCACCATATGTGCATCATCGTGCCTGTCGCCTCATTGCATCTCCAGCAGAGGGGCGACACAGTGTTGTATATTGTGTGTAATTTTTGGGGTGTGAAGTACCACCTGTAGACCAGTTTTTTGTGGGCCTCAACGTGGGAGTAGCACCTCGTGAGACCTTTCAGAGCTTGGGGGGAGGCGAGTAGTTCTTCGTCAGTGAGCATCATTCCATCGTCTGCAAGCCACTGGGTGACATAAGCAGGGACATGCGCTGGCGTCAGTTTTAAGAGTGTGTGGTAACATAGCGCAAGGGTTTTGTTTTTAGTTGGGGTTTGCCAGCATCTGTCGTATAGTAAATCTATTGCTTTGGAGTTTGGATTGTCAATTGTTGAAGTGCGTGCCACATGTGATGGAATTACGCTTCGGAGTTGCATGTAGGGGAAGACTGAGGAATTGGTTAACCGGAACTCCCTCTGTAGGTCTGGGAATGGCCTGATAGTGTCATTTTGTAAGATCTGGTCTAGTGAGGTGATGCCTACTTTTGCCCAGGTCCTCATCGAGAGCCAAGGTGATATCGCCTTCAAGGCTGTTAAAGGGGTGCGTGGGTGGAATTTGTGCGTGGGGTTCTGTTTGCGTCGTAGCTGGTCCCAATGATAAATGGTCAGCGATGTGGTCGGGAACAAGTTCCCAACCCTAGGGCGGAGCGGTTTGGGGGTCCATAAGAAGTCTTTTAGGGTTGTCGAGCCTGTTTGGGTGGTTTCCATATCCACCCATTGGAGTATGCCTATGGGTGCGTGTAATTTTACCGCGGTTTCTAAGATCGCCGCTTTATAATAATTGTATAGATCTGGCAATCCTACCCCCCCTTCCGCAGTGCGTTGGTGTAGAAGACGGTGAGTCAGTCTGGGTTTGCGGGATTCCCATATGTATGAGGATAGGGTCCGTTGAAGTGTTTTGAAGAATGTGAGTGGTGCCCTTATCTGCAAGAGGCGGAATACATAAAGCAATTTCGGGAGCAGGGTCATTTTAATAGTATTTATTCTGCCTAACCATGACAGCCTTACAGGCTTCCATTGGAGGCAGGTCGACTTACAAAGAGGGAGCAGTGGTTTATAATTGTAGTGGAACATGTCATTCATTGTAGGTGCTATTTTGACCCCTAGGTAGGTGATATAGTCCTTTCTCCAGTCAAAGTTATATGTCTGGGTAAGGTCTTGGGTCTCAGAGCGTGGTAGCCCTATAGGCAAGGCTTGGGTCTTGGTTTGATTCATCTTGTAGTATGTTAGTGTGCCGTATGTGTCTAGTAATTGTATCAGCGTTGGCAGGGATGTTGGTACGTCGCTTAACGTCAGGAGGATGTCGTCCGCAAACATGGAAAGTTTGTATTCGGTGTTACCGATGGACATTCCTCGAATATTTGGATGATGTCTAATGATGTGTGCTAGGGGTTCTAAGGAGAGGACGAATAACAGGGGAGAAAGGGGGCAGCCTTGTCTGGTCCCATTAGTAATGTTGAATGGCGTAGAGATGAACCCGGCATTCGCTACCTGTGCCGTGGGGTTGTTGTACAGAGCCGTTATGCCTGAGATGAGGTGAGGGGTAAAGCCGAACGATTGTAGGACGTGTCGCATGTAATCCCAATTGAGTCTGTCAAAGGCCTTCTCGGCATCTAGTGCCAAGAGAAGACCCTTAGTGTGGTGAGTGTGTGCATGTGCAAGAATATTTAAGATTTTCCTAGTATTGTCCGAGCCCTGTCTCGTTTTTACAAAGCCAGATTGGTCATTATGTGTTAGCTTGGGAAGGATTTCAGATAGTCTGTTCGCTATTAATTTGGCATAAAGTTTGGTGTCTGCATTGAGTAGAGAAATGGGCCGAAAATTAGGGCAGTGTGTGGGCGCTTTTCCCGGTTTCGGAAGTGTAGATATGTGGGCTTTCAGCATCTCGGGGGGCAGAGATCCCTCAGAGAAGCAGTGGTTGAACAGTGCAGTCATATGTGGGGAGAGGATTTGTGCAAAGGATTGATAATAGAGATTCGAGTATCCGTCTGGGCCCGGTGCTTTATGCTTGGGTAGTTGTGCGATAGTTTTTGCTAATTCTTGTGTGGTAAATGGTGCAGATAGGGCACTGATGTCTTCAGGAGTGAGTGTGGGTAGGTTCGCCTTGGCCAAAAAGGCCTGAAGCGCAGGTGGTTGGGGTGTGGTGGTCCCGGGGTCCTCTTTTAGATTGTATAGGGTGCTATAGTATGAGGCAAATGCCTCCACTATATCCTGTGGGTTGGTAAGTTTTTGCTTGGAGCTTGTGCATAAGTAAGCTATCTTGGAATTTGCCGCCCGTGTTTTGAGTTGCGTTGCCAAGAGTGCCCCTGCTTTGTTGCCGTGCATGAAAAAGTTATGTTTGTAACGTCTGAGCATAAAGGTCGTTCTTCGCAATTCTAAGTCTCGGAGTTTGGCTTGTAACGTTAGTATTCGGCGTTGTAAGGTTTGTGTTGGGGCCGCTTTGTTATTGTGGGTAAGTTTTGTTAATTCTGAGATGAGAGTGGTATATTCCCTAAGTCGTTCTTTTTTAGCGTAGCTACCTGCTCTAATGAGCTGGCCCCTGATGACTGCCTTATGTGCCTGCCATACAGTGGATATGTCCACGTCTGGAGTCATGTTTATTTGGAAATATGAGATTAGCTCCCCTTTTATTTGTTCGTTGACTTTGGGGTCTGTAAGGAGATAGTCATTCAACCTCCATGACCCCTTGCCCTTAGAGGGGAAATGTTCCTCGATAGAAATTGTTATCGGCGCATGGTCCGACCAAGTGATCAGGCCTATTTGGGCCGATAGGACTTTGTGCATTGCTGAGGTTGGAAGGAGAAATCTGTCTATTCTTGTATATGTGTTGTGTGCCGGGGAGTGGAAGGTATAGTCCCGTTCTAATGGGTGTAGGATTCGCCAGGGGTCTAGAAGGTTGTTTTGCAGTATTTGGGCACAGAGTGCTGATGTGGTTTTATTTTGTTTGCGAGTTGACGCAGAAGTAAGTTTGTGGGTTGAGGTTGTATCTAATGTGCAATCTAAAAGGAAATTGGTGTCTCCTCCCATGATGAGTTCCCCAAAGTGATATCTGTTGGTTAACGCAAGAATGTTGTCTAGGAAGTCTGTTTGGTTCGTGTGTGGGCCGTAGAGATTAAGGAGGGTGTAAGGTTCATTGTTAAGGTAGCATTGTAGTAAGAGGAACCTCCCATGTTTATCTCCCACTTTTTTAACTAATGAGAATGCCACTGCTTTGCTGATAAGTATAGAAACGCCTCTTTTCTTTTTTTTGTAACAGGAATGGTAATCGTGGGGGAATGTTGCGGAACAGAATTTAGGGCGGTTACCCCATTTAAAGTGGGTTTCTTGGAAGAATGCGATGTGGGATTTGAGTTTCTTCGCTTCGTCTAAGGCTAACCTCCTCTTGTGCGGAGAGTTCAGCCCCTTGGTGTTAAGAGACAATATCGTGAGTGTCATTTATGATGGTGAGGTCAGGTAGTTGTGCGTGGTGTGGAATGGCCTTGTGTGAATGACACAGTCTGCCAGTTTGCGTCTGTTATCATATATCCCTGTGTTCTATGAGGGGCTGCCTTTGTAAGTGACCCTATAATCTGTTGTCTGGTTGTAACACTGAAGTCATATGCGCTCATCTTGTGAGTTGTACGTGGTAGTGCGAGAATTGTGCTGTTGGGTAGTTGGAAGATCGGGGGTGGGTAGCAGGTAAACTGGGTACGGGGGAGTAACTGGGAGTATATACAAATATCCGTCTCGGCGAGAGCCTTGGGTTGCAGACGGGAATAACACGGCTCCTTTGAGCCCGGGGGGGTTGACAAATCTAGGAATGATCGACCCTCTGTGTCAGGGGAGATTCGGGTATGCCCTTGGTCGTGGGTTGCCTCAAACCCTGTCGTTGTGGTGAGCAGCCTCTAAGGGTGGCTCACATGTATTTACACAATGTCCTTTATAGTATTATTAATTTTTTTTTTTTTTTTTTTTTTTACTTGTGGTGTGAGGCAACATATTCACCTGCCATATTTTGCTCAGTGGGGTCTGGACTACAGGGGCTCAAGCCCTGGCCTGGTCCCTCCTGTGAGCCTGTCGGCAGCCTCGCTGACGTCACCACGGTGACCGGAGCCCCGGCACCGCGGCCAGGCCCAGCAGGCGGGTGGGAGTGACATAAAGTGGGCCGAGATTAAATACAAGTAGTGAATAACCGGTTGTGAAACAATAAATATAAACTCAAAGGGTATAACTGTGTAAAGTTCACAATGTTGAGGGAGTTGGGCTATCTTGCCCGGTATTAGAGAAATAGGTAACTGCTATGTAAATGTCACTTATCTGCAGCGACTGTATTCCAGTCGTTCTGTAGTCTCTGCGGGGGTCTGCGTTGTTCTTTGTTCATCTCCTGAGTGTGTTGGTGCGGTAGAGCAATGCCCCATTCAGCCAGGGTCTTTTTGCCGTCGGCTTCATTAGTGATGTGCCGGTCTGTTCCATTCCTTCTCACAATCAGCCGAGCCGGGAAGCCCCATCTGTAGAGCACATTTGCTTCGCGTAAGGCTCTCGTTATCAGGGAGAATTCTTTCCTCTTCTGGAGAGTAGTTGCGGAGAGGTCGATGTATAGCTGGACTCCCTTGAATTTATCCGGTAGGGCTTGTGCACGTCTGGAAGCTCGCATGATCCTCTCTTTGGTTGTATAATAGTGCAATTTGGCTATTGCATCTCTAGGTGTTGACGCTGGCAGGGCCCTCGGTTTCGGCAGCCTGTGGATACGGTCAATGAGGAAGTCGGGCTGTGGGAGATCAGGGACCAAATGTTGAAAGAGGCTTGTGGCGTAGGCCTGAAGTTCTTGGGGGGGGACCTCCTCTGGGATACCGCGGAGGCGGATGTTACTGCGCCGGTCCCTATCCTCGTGGTCTGCGACTTTTTCTGTCAGACGGCTCAGTTGTTCTTGTATGTCTGTATAGGCATCCGCCAGGGTGTTGTGAGCGGAGATAATTTCTTCTGCCTTCTCTTCTAAGTGCGAAGTTCTATCCCCAAGCGCCTGGATGTCCGTCCTTATATCTCTCGCCATTTTTGTGAGGTCGGCTTGCAGGGAGGTCTGCATGGCCTGTAGCATCTTGTGGACCGAGAGGTCCGTAGCTGGAGCCGTCGTCGGTTCAGAGACCGAGGTGATGTTGCTGGCGTCAGAGTAGGCCGCTGGTGAGCGCTGCGATTCGGCGCCATCTTGGGCCTGCGAGCGTGGCGTCGAGAGCATTTGTATTTGCAGCAGGGATTGTTTCTGCTTCGGTTTTTTGGCAGATTTGGATGCCATGCTGGGAGGGTACCTGTAGCAGGTTTTTGTCGCTGGGTATGGGCAGAGTAGGCTATTCTAGTAGCTGTGGAGGGTCAGTTTATGGAGGAGCTAGCAGCTCATGCGACCGTCCGGTTGAGCTGTCAGGCCACGCCCCGGTGTACTCATTTTTGTTGCCAACAATTTAGACATTAATGACTGTGTGTTGAGTTATTTTGAGGGGACAGCAAACTTACACTGTTATACAGACTGTACACTTACTACTTTACATTGTAGCAAAGTGTAATTTCTTCAGTGTCACATGAAAAGATATAATAAAATATTTACAAAAATATGAAGGGTGTTCTCACTTTTGATAGATACTGTATATTTTTATAAATTCCATCTTATTGAATATTTTTTTCGAATTTAATTGTTTAGTGATGATTGCTTATTATCACCACATAAAACCAACCTAAAGACATAAAAAAAATATATATATTAATAAAAATGCTAAATGGTTTAAAAATTTATTATATTACATTTGTATATTTAGATAAACAGGATATCCTATTGGTGTTTTAATAGATATTCTGCAATAGAAATGTTTTGTATAATGAACAAATAATCACCTAGATACCCGACCAAATTAAAATTGTTGCATAAAATAAAAATATTGACACAGATTGCAGTGTCAGATTAGATCCAATTGACCCATGTGGCTCTACATTCTCCATATGTCTATTTGCTCAGACTAAGCTATCATTACGCATAATTATGAAATGTGTTGTTTATTTCTGATTAAACTGTTAAATGAGAAAAGGAAGGCTAATTACTTACAATCATTACTACTGCAATAACAAACATCTTCATCTTTGAACCAAACTACAGTGCCCCCCACTAATATCGGCAATCTTGGTAAATATGAGCAAAGAAGGCTGTGAAAAAAATGTCTTTATTGTTTAACATTTTGATCTTTAAAAAAAAAAAAAAAAAATATATATATATATATATATGCACAATATACTCTGCTCTCATGAATATCAAACAACTGAAAACACAACACCTGTTGTTAATAAAAGCAAAAAATATTTGGTAAATATATGTCTGGCACAATTATTGGCTCCTCTATGAATTCATTTGAGAAAAATAAATTTGAAGTATTTACCCACTGATATATATATATTTTTTTAGTACAACTGTGTGAAAGGGAACAGGAAATTGTTCAACCATTACTTCCTGTTTCACAGGGGTATAAATATAAGGTAACACCTAGGCCAAATTCCTTTAGTCATTCATTACAATGGATAAGACTAATGAATTTAGCTGTGATATGTTGCAAAAGTTACAACCCAAAGTCATCTACATCACTACAAGTTGTTTGGAAAGACTTCAAGAAAAGAACTTCTACTCTCATCCAAAGCCAAACTCAAGTTTCTTCAGTTTGCCAGATACTACTGGAACTTCAAATGGGATCAGGTACTATGGTCAGATGAAATCAAAATAGAGCTTTTTGGGAATTTACACCAGTGGTTGGTTTAGGGCACACACAGAGGTGTCTCTTTAATGCTTTGGGGCTGTGTTTTGCCAGAGGATCTGGACATTTTGTTAGGTTACATGGCATCATGGAATTAGCAGAGCTCTGATAACCCGACTGGATATCCTAGAAGCTAGAAGAAGCACTCTTTAGTGAATAGATCTATTCCTCCCGTGTAACTGGATGACACGGAATTCTGGGAGTACAACTGTTTTTATTGAGCCAAATGGCAAATGCAGCCTTTTATGCACAGACCACAGGCCTCCACTCAGTACATACAGTGCCCACCCAGGCACCTCTGTGTCTGGGAGATAATTGAGTTGCTGCCTGCTAAACTAATTATCTCCCGGATACAGACTGCCTACCATAAAAACATACAGAAACCCCACACGTCATACTTCCCCAGAGAGCTCGGGTTCGATTGCCCATCTTGGCAAAATAGCACCCGGATAAATAAATAATTGTTCAAACGCTACCAGGGTAAAGTTTTGACCGGCTTCACATGAGGACTAAGCCCAAAATAGTTGCAGCATAATTGGGGCTTGGGCCAGTCACATAGAGGGAGAATGAAAGAGAGCTCCCCCGGGTTCTTAAAGAGCAACAGATATTAAATGAATACCAGAAAGCTTAAAATGGGCCATGGTTTGATTTTCCAGCAGGACAATGATCCAAAACACACATCGAAATCAACAGAACAATGATTTAGGAACCACAAAATCTAGGCTCTACTATGGCCATTCCAGTCCTCTGATTCGAATCTCAAAGTAAAATTGGGAGGTGAACTGAAGAGGACAATCCACCAGCATCAACCTCAAAATTTGAAGGATATGGAGACATTCTGCAAGGAGGAATGGTCTCAGATCCATTGCTATGTATTCTATAACCTCATTAGGCATTATAGTAGAAGCCCTAGAGCTGCCATCTTGGCAAAGGGAGATAGCAAAAAGTATTGACTAAAAGGGGGCCAATAATTCTGCCACACTTATTTTTAACAAAGACAATTTTTTACAGCCATCTTTGCTCATATTTACCAAGGGTGCCAATATTAGTGGAGGGCACAGTATTTATTTATTTATTTAATTATAAAATATTTTACCAGGAAAGATACATTGAGATTTATCTTGTTTTCAAGTATGTCCTGGGTCCACAAAACATTGCATTAAAACAATAGGGTACAATAAAATACAAAAACAATATTAATACACAATATATACAAAATTTAACATAGAACAGGTAGGAAGTATATAATCAACCATGACACGTGCATTTTGTTTTGAAGTATGTAGAGAGGGATCTCTTAAAGGACTTAAGACTTGGGGAAGATTTGGAAGTGTGCGGGAGGTCGTTCCATAATTGCGGTGATCTTTAGGAAAAGGACGGGCTGCTTTCTTTTTGTATTGAGGTAGACTAAATAAAGTGCTGTTACTGGATCGGTGGTTATAGGAGGTGGGAACAGCGGCGGAAAGCATTCTGCTCAGGTAGGGTGGGAGCTTCCCAGAAAAGCTCTTAAACACAAGGCTGGAAATGTATTACAATGTGTTAGGTTTATTAAGGTGGGTTGGCGGTGCAGGTGCATATACTATATCCCCATAATTGTTGTACAATCTTTTCATTTACTGTAGGGCTTAGGTAGGATTTGTTTCTGTACAGGGCACCTAGTTTTGGTCAAAGTTTAGATGCAAGTTTTTCTATGTGGGGCCAAAAGATAGATTGGGGTCTAACAACAAACCCAAGTATTTGAAAGAGTGGACTGCGGTCAGTGTGCTATTTGATTTTGTTTTGATGGATAGGTAGGAATTGTGTAATTTGTGTAATTTAGATACTGTTCTAAAGATCAATGTGACAGTTTTGTCCGTATTTAGGAAGAGTTTGTTTTTTGTGATCCACTTTTTTACCTCTGTAAACACAGCCTTAAGCTGCGGTAGATTGGATTTGCTTGCATAGATTACTGTGTCACCTGCGTACATGTGTACATTTGAGGATTTGCAGACATTAGGCAGATCATTTATAAATAATGTAGGGGGCTGAGAATAGAACCTTGGTTAACACCACACGTGACTGGGAGAGAGAGGAAGTCGCTATCAGAAATTGACACATATTTTGAGCGATCGAAACCAGGTTAGCAAACAATCACCAATACTTGAGTTTTTGAGTTTGTGCAGTAGAATGTCGTGGTCTACTGTGTCAAAGGCCTTCTCAAAATCAAGGAAAATAGCTCCAGTTACATCTCCTTCTTCCATGCCAGTTTGGATGTCATTGCAAACTTTTAAGAGGGCAGATGTAGTGGAGTGATTCAGGTGAAAACCTGATTGATCAGGGGTCAGATAGTTAGATTGTTGGTAATACTCACAAAGTTGCGTAAGGACGCATTTTTCTAAGATTTTTGACAATACCGGGAGCAATGATATTGGGCGATAGTTAGAAAACAAAGTAGTGTCACCACTTTTATGGATAGGCACTACTCTCACAGTCTTCCAAAGTTTGGGTATGTATCCAGACACCAAGGATTCGTTAATTAGGGTTGCAATAGGTTTAGCATTTGCCGGTGCACTGAGCTTCAACAGCATTGCTGGAATTTGATCTTGTCTATATTGGGCCTTTGCAAATTTAGTGGGACTTGATCCACATTTTTCGTTTCAGGATGTGTGTCATTTACTAGCTTATCAGGGTGGTGGAGCAGCCGACAAAATAGTTGTTAAAGGCATTTGCTACATTTAAGGGAAGTTGCAGGGTTTGGTTATCCAATTTGACAGTGGAGGGTTGGGAGTGGATTGGGGGAGTTTGTAATTTATTTATGACTTTCCAAAAGTTTCTAGGGTTTGATATGTTATTGTTCAGATTTTCACAGAAATATTGGGCCTTGGCCAATTTTGTTTGTTTTGTGCATATATTTTGCCAGTGTCTATATGCACAGTGATCGTTCATAGAGTTAGTACACTTGAACTTTGAGCACAATGAATCCTGAAACTGGTACATTTGGATGAGGTCAACTGTGATCCAATTCATATGTGCCCCTTGTACTCTCACCTTACACAGCGGGGCATGCAAATTCCAAACTTGTAGGAGTTCAGACTGAAAGAATTCAACTGCATAGTCTAGATCTGGGATTAGGTTTAATCTGTGTCATGGGAGGTTCTTGATGTCATTTATAAAGGATTCAAAATTAAATTGTATTATTTCTTTCTAGCCTTATCATCACATACTGTGGGTTTATACTGTGTGCACCTGGAGATAATGTCAGGGACCTTCTTTTAGAATTGGATTAACTGCTAAAAGGCTACTCCAAACACATGACCACTTCTATGATTTGAGGTAGTCCTGGTGCTTAGAGTCTGTATGTTCAGTGTTTTGCTATGAAAACTGCACATAATGTGTTTAACCCCTCTGCTGCTGGAGGTGTAACTCCACGTCCAACACTGTCATTGGGGTTGGACTGGCTAAAATCAGTTTTGTGCATGCTTGACATCTATCATCAGCAAGCACAGCAGGAGGGAGAAATTGTCCTTGGTAATGGAACAACGGTGAGTTTTCTTTTTTGGGGGGGGGTTTGGAGGGGGTGACCAGGATAGGATTTTTTTTTTCATATTGAGAAACCCAACCTCAAAGACAGTACCTAGCCTCTGAAAAATGATATGGAATTTCACTAATTCATATTATCTGCTTAGAATTTCCTTTCAATCTTTTTTTTAATTGGAAATATATGCTAGAATAAACGAGAAAGAAGTCTTGGTGCTCCCGTTCCAGGATCATACAATATATGATGTTGAGATCAGATGATGAGAAAGCATCAGGGGGTGCAAAACGCGTCCACGGTACTCACTCTTACCTTTTTGTGGATGGCGGTGGTCTTCCTCACGTCTGGCAGCAGCAGGTATTACAACTACCTAATATTTCATTCCCTAAGTGTTCCTATTTTTTGCAAGTGTGTTGTCCTTGCTTGGATATCTATATATTCATCTTGTGATTATTATATGCTGTTTGCATTACTCAATATCCCTAATCCTATATTCAGCTTTTTGGAGTGCTGCCATGACTATTTTCTGCCATACATCACTGCAATTTTTTTATATCAATAAATGTGCACTTTTTCATTGTTTCTGTGGATGATAAGGGTTTACTCCTGAGTGCGGACCGCATTTTGTTTTGTATCATACAATATATCCTGTGTTTGTCATACAGAATGAGAGACGAACAGTACAATATAAAATCTACAGAACAGAATAGTAACAAACAAATATAAACATACACAGTAGGCGTTTAAACGAATAGATTCATCTTACACATACATATTATACTATTAGTAGGTTTCTGTCCCCTGTTCAGTTGACATCGAGTCGTATGAATTCAAGACTTATTAGTCACCTTGATTTCCTGTAAACTTGTATTCATTTGTTTACTTAAATACTATTTCATTTACTTATTTGGAAGTAGAATTCACAGCTAAAAAAATTTTACCAAAAAACAAACAAATTCAGAGTCAATTCTTATGCAAGTTGGTGTTTGGCAAAAAGCTAAATTCCTGCATTTTGCGTTGAATTTGAACACCAAACACCAAACGTTCACATTTTGGTCTAATTTCTAAATTTGCAATCCAATTGCCGTTAGTAGTTGTCCGACTGAAATATTGAGTAAAATTCTGATATTTTGATGCATACATGAAGTTTAATAATCAGTGAAATGTTTATGCTCTTTTATCCAAAAGACAGTGAATAGTTCATTGTAGTTCTTTAAAATAACATGGGTATTTTCTCACAGTTTGCTTATATTATATCAGGACTAGGTAACCTTGATATCTCATATGTTGGTGTAATGTATTTCCCTTGATATTTAGTCTTCAAACTGGTGGAAAATAAGGAGAAACTTATTTCAAGGTATAAAGAGTATAAATCACAGATCAATTACATAGACTTGCTAAAACAACTTGTCGAGGTAAAAATGAAAATATAGGATGCAAGGTATTGATGTGCAAGTCTTTGCAATTCACACTATGCCTTCAGGAAACAGGGACAAAGAAGGACAGACTTTTACATACCACGCATGCTTTGCTCTAAATAGACTTCTGGCAAATACATTGTGACACTATAAATCTTATGCACTAACTTGTGTGAGTGAAAGAGGCAGAGCACATGGCATATAATATATCATCATAGAAATAGAAATAATTAGATTTTACCAGTAGCAAGCGGTACAGGAATTTAGACATACATGTTGTCATGCACACATCTGTACTTAAATTCCTGTGCACAGGAGCAAGATGTATTAGCCCCTTAAGGACTGATCCAATTGTACAAGTTGTGATCAAAACAAAACGTAAACAAAACCTTGAATTTGCGCTATACGTCTGTTCAGGCATAATTCACCTCTTTCATATTATGTGCACCCACACTTATCATATATAATTTTGTTCAGGAGAAACAGGGCTTTCATGTCACATCAAATATTTGTATATTAATCATAATTTAATATTAATAAAATATTTTAAAAAATACGAAATTAAGAAATGTTGTTAATATTTTAGTTCTGAATGGCATTTTAACTATGAATGTCACAATACTGTTAGCTTTTACTGAAATACAGTACACATATTTGTATTCACCGATGTCTTACGGGTAGAAATTACCCCCAATGTAAAGGTTTTATTGTATTTTGGAAAGTTTCAGGGTCAAATATAGCACATTACATTTTTTAGTTTATACACATTGAAATTTGCCAGACTGGTTATGTTGCCTTTGAGACCATATGGTAGCCCAGGAATGAAAATTACTCCCATCATGGCATACCATTTGCAAATGTAGACAACCCAATGTATTACAAATGAGGTATGTTCAGTCTTTTCTAGTAGCCTCTTAGTCACAAACACTGGCCAAAGTTAGTGTTCAGATTTGTTTGTGTGTGAAAAACGCAGAAAACTAAATTGAACGCTAATTTTGTCAGTGTTTGTGACTAAGTGGCTACTAAAAAAGACTGGACATACCCTATTTTCAATACCATGTGTTGTCTACTTTTACAAATGGAATGCCATCCTGGGGGTAATTCTCATTCCTGGGCTACCATACGGTCTCAAAGGCAACATAACCAATCGGGCAAATTTCAATGTGAAAAAAAGGAAACTCAAGCCTTATATTTGACTCAGTAACTTTTGAAAACACCATAAAACCTGTACATGGGGGGTACTGTTATACTTGGGAGACTTTGTCGAACACAAATATTAGTGTTTCAAAATAGTAAAACGTATCACAACAATTATATCGTCAATGAAAGTACAGTTTGTGTGTGAAAAATGCAAAAATATTTTTACTGATGATATCATATGATTTATTTTTAAAAGCTAATATTTGTGTTCAGCAAAGTCTCCCGAGTAAAACAGTACCCCCCATGTACAGGTTTTATGGTGTCCTAGAACATTACAGGGTTAAATATAGGGCTTGCGAGCCAAATTCTCAGGACTTTCTGCCTTGGTTGTCGGGCAGGTCCCTCTGATTGTAATTATGACTTGTTTATGTAAAAATATTATATAAATATAGTTGTAGAATTTAAATACATATGTATATATATGTATATGTATATATATATATATTTATATATAATTTTTTAAAATTATTTTTATTTATATATAGCTATAACATCATTCTAAATGAATTTTGAATGTAATATATATATATATTAATATCAAAATACAGTTAGAACAAATGAAAACTAATATATAGTTTTTTTAAAAATATATAATTTTTTATTTTAATTTTTAATTTTTTTAAATTTATTTATTTATTTTATATATATATATATATATATATACACATTTTATATATATATATAATATATTAATATATATATTAATATTAAAATACACTTTTATTAATGATGTATATATGTGTATGCGTATATAAAAGTACTTTGATCCAAGTACTTTTATTTACTTAAACTTTTTTATTAATTTTTAATAACTTTATAAACCTTTTTGCAGGCATTAGTGGGACTGCCTGAGAGCTCAGGCAGGCCCTCTGCAGGCACTGCATAAACCGGCTATTCTGGCCATGTGACCATGAGGACCCCACGATCACATGGCCGTGGGGGGGGGACAGACCCTTGAATCGCGACCGCCATCAGGGGAACGGCGGGGAGCCGGTAAGTATGGCAGGGACGTTCTATGTGGGGTTACAACTATGAAATGCTTCTAAAGCCAGGAGTAGTCAAGAAATACACAAACGTTATATTGGGGGGGAAAAGAATACAAAAAAAGGTGTTTGGCGGGTCATCCAAATTCTTTAACTCCGAAGCGCCATAGGGACATATCATGTACAAATGAACTGGACAATGTATAAGATTTGGAATTTCATCTGTGACTCAAAAGAAAGACATTGTTGATGGGAAAAAAAGATGAACGATGGTTAGTAGAATGCCACTCGATGTTGATTTTATTCACAGTTTAAGTGAGAGAATAGAGGGCAAAAATGAAGGAGCAATAAAAAAAATCCCTCTATAAATAATATTTAAATAAAGATATGTTACTGCTTCTACTCTTTTTCTGTTTATTGGTAACTTTTCTCACTTGATTTATGAGCCAAACTGCACAAAGAATTGCACAAAAAATGGGGAAAATATATACATAATATTTATATCTTGCAGAACACCGATGGCCCATTTTCACCTTTTTGGTTTGTCCAAATCAATTTCCTGAATATTTTTCCTGAACGATGTAAGCATGAGACAAGCCGTCACTTGATGAATATTGGACTAGTCCCCCCACATTATTTTTGCACAAGTTTATTAAGCCAAATATTTCCATTGTGCGCAAGTATAATACCAACACTGAATGCAATATTTCAAAGGGATTTTATGCAAAACAAGCATTGAGAAAAATAAAAGACATCAGTGCAAACATTAAAAAAGTTGATGCACCCCCCTACATCGGTTGTCCTGGGGAAAATAAAGGATAGCTATCTCATAGACGACCTCACAGCCAGGGTACAAGGCACCCAAAGGGCATTTGAGAGGACATGGGGGCTGTGGAGGGAATGCCCTTTGGCAGAGTAACGGGCCTGACACTTTATGGACAATGGAGCCGCTGACCGGAGGGCTTTAGGGCCACCCCACCTGGGGTGGCGGGCCCCAAACTAGAGGCATGCTGCTGCATTCCCCGTGCCCTCTCTTGCCCCCCGCCCCGTCACCTCCTTTCCCACCTCGGGCCCCCTCCGTCCCCTCCCGGTGCCTAGTCTACACCTCTTCTTTGCTACCCCCCTTCTTTCTCTACTTTACTTATCTACCTTTACCTCACTGTGGTCCTTACTCTAGAAGAGGACCTTTTCCTTTTTTACATATGGAGCGCACATAGGCACAGATAGCTCACTGATGCTCACCATTAGCTTAATCACCCACTTAATAATTGCATACCAGACAGGTACGCACCAGGGATTAGAATGGGTTTTCATACTTACCGAAGCTAAGCTGAATCGGGTATAAACAGCAGGAGTCAGCCATACATACACTAGTAAGGATGATATGCCGCAATATGATCAATTACACAGTTCCAACACCCTCTTCTAACATTGCCAGCTGCTCCACCGCATCACTGAAAGTTACTGAATAACCCATTCCTACTCTAAGACACGTACAACGCTTCAGGGTAGGCACTACCGAATGCCCACAGAAACCTATTTCCCACCCGGCCACCTGTGACCGCGTCATTATGTATTAAAAACAAAAATTGACAGCACATGTATGATGTCCGTGCCCCCAGTGAAGGGTATTGCTTACTAAGCGTGTATTATTTGTCCTGTGTTTACCACACCTTCAAAGTTTATGCTTCCGCTGTATTAATGCTTTCTACACTAGAACACGGTTTATGCTTAAACCGGAACATCCTGCCTTGTCATATGTTTAATGTCAAAAAAAAAAAAAAAAAGTTGATGCAGTCAGTCAGTAACTGACTGTAGCTTGATGTGGAAACCAGTTTCTTTCTAAAATACATTACCGGTAACTACCAAAAAGGCATATTATATATGTGCGAAATCATCTAGATTAATTTAAAAAAAAAGGTTATTTATATGGACCAAACACAACTTGATACAACAGTCTTCACTTAAAAGTTAGGGAATATACATAATTTTGCAATATTGAAAAAACTAAATAATAGTAAAATTAATTGAAAACAAATTACATAAATATGTGATGTTTTGGGATCGGTTAAGCATATGATTTATCATCAGTAAACAATATATGTTGTAAGTCCAACACTTGTCCACTTCCACACTACCTCCAACTTTGGCTATTGTAACCCACACGTTATAGGTCACATGATTAGTCTGCCTTGCCCTCTTATAGATATTCTGCCAGTCTCATATTGCTTACCCATTTCTTGTCCTAGTCCTCAACTCCTTGGCTATTCTTACACTGATTTCCTTTGTTGTTTAAATTTCAGCTTAAATGATTGATTTTAACCTACAACATTTCCCACAATTATACCCCAAAGTAAATATAATTTTTAATTAATTGCTAAACCCTGTCACATATCTAACAAAACAGAGAGTTGAGTCAGCGCTAATCGGAGAGGCAGCAGACCCAAGCAAGGACTCCCTCAAATGTCCTTAGGAACAGATAAACAAAAACAAATAAATAGGGGATGGGTCTGCGCCAATGAACAAAATAAATAACAATAACAAGTCCAATTGGATCTATTATGTGGTCTCCGAAGTTGTAGGGTTCTACTTGTTACGATATCCAAAAGATGTGGAGGAAGGTGGTGAGTGATGAGAAAGATGATCCAAAATAGTAAAAATAGAAGAGGTCTTACTTACAGTTGACAGAGCTTAATCCAGCTCTGGTGTGAATGGCTTGCAGCGGTATTATCCCCGCTTACAGGATATACGGCGAGTATCCTCTTCTATGTGGTGACAGACGGCCAAGTGGGAGATAAAAATGGAAACAATAATGGTGCAGTATGTTCCACACGTGAAATAAAAGATGTAAAATATAATAGATACACTCACATTCGGTAGAGCTTCTACTAGCTCTAGTTTTGTAGACGTACAGCGGTATAATCCCCGCTTGTAGGATATAAGATGAGTGTTCTTGATGGTAGTATCAGGAGCTCGGAGAGAAGATAAAACAGCGATAGTGCTCTCAATAAAATATTGTTGGTGTATAAAATAATAAAATATACTCACAGTGTATAGGGCAGGCTAACTGCCCTATACACTGTGTAGGTGGTATAATCCCCACCTGGGATTCTTTGGAGTATAATACCAGGAAGTAAAATAAATAAAAGGAAAAAGTATATAAAAATGTATATAGTATAAAATATATATAAAAGGCCAGGTAATAGTCAAAAGATAATGGTATAAATGTAAAAAGTGACCAAAATCTATTTATTAGCAGTATATAAAAACAGTATAATATCTACTTAACTCCTACTGTCTATGCTGACTCTATTGTATGCATGTCGAATCCAATTTATGGCATAAATGTACACAGCACTGTGATTCTGCCAATCTACATAGCCTACTGAATACACTGTCCAGTATTTTAGAATATTAGCTATAGTGCAGTTCCTGCACACTTTTGATAAGCTTGTTTGGGCAAGGCCTACATTGTCATGGTGTCCTAAAACAACCATCATGCAAAGCTTGATTTATAGGATAACAATGAAAATATAAGGAAATTATGAAAGTACATATTACCAGGCCTTGGAATGACAGGACTTAACATGATGCCAACAGAATGGTAAAATGGTAAAACCTTTAAACAGGTAGAATAGCCCAAAGCACACGGAGGTTGTTTAAATGAGCTTAACTGGATTTTCTTTCACAATGTTTGGAGGGGGGACTGCCAAACTGGTGAAAGTCATGCAGATCTAGCCTGATAGAGGAACTAGATTTTTAGTTACAAACGTGGTAACCACTTACCCTCCACCCAAAGTGAAGGGCCCCCAGTTTGATAGGCACTTAGGGAGTAAGTCAACAATCTAGCAGCTGGAGGTCCAAGTAAGCCATTGGAAGCAAAGTGGAAAGTATGTCAGTGAAATTAGTTTCAGAAACTTTTTACACTAATTTTATTTAAACACTTAACAGTGTTGAAAGGAAATTTCCATGAAAAACATTCTGTATTATGAGTAAACATACATCAAATGCAACCAACATTATTTTTCTCCAAGTTTTGTGTATAGTGACAACAAAGCAAAACATAGGACTGTGCAAAGAAAGCCCTAGAACAGGAGGTCAAAGGTAGATCCAAAAACAAGGAAAATAATTCCCAATAATCACTTCCATAGAAAGTGATTAATAGGAAAAGAGACCAGTCCAATCTATTAGTAGCCTTATAAGACAACCAAAAACTTTATTAATATCAATTAATTAGGTTACTAGAGGTAGAGCTCTATCCTACAAAAATGAGAATAAGCACTGGCTAAATAGATATCCTAATGTATGGGCAGGTAATAAGCTGAGAGGTAAGTACAGAACCACGATTATTTTAAAACTAAAGGTATTTTGATAAATTTCCAGTCTTCCCCCGATAATGTCAGAGGGATATGTGTGGTGTCTGGGCACCAGGGCCCGTGCAAGGATTTTTGACTAGACAGGCAAAGAAACATTGTGCCCCCCCCAACTGATTTTTCTCCTGTGTAGGCCTGTATGTCTGCTAACCCCCTCTTTTGCCCCTCTTACCCAATATTATGCCCTTTTGTGTATTGTAGCCTTTTTTGCTTGTGTCCCCCCCTTTTGAAGATTGCAACTTCCTTTTGTCCTTCTTAATCCTGCTTTTGTGTCTATATCTCTTGTGGTGTCTTATCCACCCTTTTAAATGTTTTACACTCTTTAGTGATTTTATCCTCTTTTTGGCCCTCTTGTCTCTTACCCCACTATGTCTCTTAACCCTTTTTTATCACTAATTCCTCCATGAGTACCTCAACTCTCCATGACTCTTACTCTGTCCCCTTTGTGTCTTTTAAACACCTGGGTTTCTTGCTTCAACCCTTTTGTGGCTCGCTCTCACAGACCCTCTCAGACCCAGGTAGAGGATCTTCTTTTTCCTTCACCTTGTATGACAGTAACCTGCTCACTGCTCATTCCACACCCATCTAGCGGGCAGTTCCCCATCAGACTAGATAGAGGATAAATAATATCCTCAGCCTCTGCCCCGAGGCCACGCTATACAGAGTGACAGTGTCGCGATTGGTAGGGAACTCACAGACAGGACACAACTGACAGAATTGCAATATCGGTCCTTAGAATGGCCGGGCTATGCAAAAGAATAGTCAAAGCAAGCCAAGGTCAAATTGAAATAGAGAGACGGAATATTAAGAGACAAGCCAAGGTCAGGGAGCAGAGAAAACAGAGTAAACGTAAGACAAGTCAAAGTTCGGTAACCAATTAATCAGAGAGAGTATAACGTGCTATTGGGCTAAACAAAGACCACAACAGGGCACTGAGGCAAGGGGGAGGCTAGCTTATATACACACAGGGTGTGTCTAATTGTCTAACCTCCAATTAGTTTTAACCACAACACATGGGAGGTGTTTCTTCCCTCCCTTGTGGTTTCTGAGGTCATCACTGTGTGCTGGGTCACATGACCGTGTCTGGCACACCTATAAGGATGCTGCTCTGGAGACTGCAGCATCAGAAACACTGTCAGTCTGGAGCACGGCAGCGGGGACAGCTGCGCAGGGACCAGATGGCGCCACTCGCGGTGATGGGGTAAGCAAGGCACTGGACCTGACAGACCGGAGTAAGGGATGAATTCCCTGCAAACCTCATCCTGCCTGTCTCCTGGAAATTGCTCCCTCTTTGCTGGTGCAACCCAAGGTTGTGCCTTATTGGAGCAGAAATTAAGCTGGAATTAAAGCATTACACCAAGCACCAGGACTAATTCATTGATTTGAAGTGGTCATGGTGCTTGGTGTAACTCCACCTCTGGCAGAGTCATTATCCATGCCATGCAAAATGCATCTTCGACTATGTAGCCAAAAATCCTTGTGCTGGCCCTGGTAGAGACTGTATAACAGTCAATGTGACATAAATTGATAATGGGTGAAGCCTAAGCAATTTTTTATTTCAGTTGCCAATCAGATTTTCCCACAATTCATCTGTAAAATGAATCTCACAGAAGGGTAAATAGCAGGCAACAAGCACACAGGAAAAAATAATATTGAGATATTGGCACAAGCATGGCACAAGCAAGAAATGATAGTAAATATAACCAAATGTACGTGGCAAGGGGGAGAATAATCATTAAAATGGACACTATATTGCCTAATTTAAAAAATAAAATAAAATAATTGTTTACTGGATATACCCCAAATATGCATGTATTTAATTGTGCTTTTTTTATTGCAGTTATATCTACAAACAGCTTCCAAAAACTGCAGAAAAGGCTTTTTCTGAAGCCTTTGCAAGCCCTCCCCTTCTAACTGACCCCCAGCTTTCTGTGACTGTCCAATCACAGACTTCCCAATGCAGCTCAATGAGAAGTATTTGCAAGACAGGTGTTCTGTGCAATTTCTGCCACTTGAATTTAGCTCCATTGAGCTAAACAAATCAGGTCTAAGGTAACAGGACCAATTGTCTGATTGGCTACCAGTGGGGTGTAGCAAGGATAATTTATAAAAAAGTTCCAATTCCTATTGAAATCTGCACTTTTAATAAAAAGAAAAAAAAGAAAGCAGTTTAACCCCTTAAGGACACATGACATGTGTGACATGTCATGATTCCCTTTTATTCCAGAAGTTTGGTCCTTAAGGGGTTAAAGTGCTTTAGGTGTCTGGAGTGTACCTTTAAAATACGGGGGCCTAAGGAAAGGAAAACTATTAGAAAAAAATTAACATGGCAGGGCTGCTTTAAACCGTGGATGGATTTTCACAAATGTATGAAGTGAAACAAAATCCACCGACACCATCATCAGTCCTTGCATAGCTTCCAGCATGCAAGCATATCATACTTTAACTACCCAAATGAGGGACATTTTTGCACTGCTTGCCCTTGGGTTCTGTTGTATTTTTCTCATGAATATATGTGCAAGATATTGTACCCTTGTCCAATTTCTATACACCGTAAAACATTATTATGAAGGTCTAAAATACATGTATTATACATGTTTCCTGCGGCTCAGCCCCTTTGTATCAAAGGTATTGAGCTAACGCAATGTCAAATGTTCAAATGTGTATTAATTTCCAGCATGTGACCAAAAGCAGAATCTTGTCTAACAGCTTTTTCAATTCCACAGAACACGTGTACCCTTAAAGGGGCAGTATTGTTAAAAACACCTCTACATGGAGTATAATTCCTCTCAGAAAATGCTGTTTGGCCGACTGAATAATTCTGACTGAGGGTGTACATGAATCAACACAGTCCCTACAAAAGGTGGTTTTAGGTTAAAAACTATTAGGTACCTGTTAATGAAAGCCTCGCTATTCAGGAAAACCCACAAAATAGAAAGTAGCAGATACCATACTTTATAATAATTCTCTCACACACATTCTAGAATTCACTGGAAATCAAGGTCATTAATCTAAATATAACTTTCTATTCACATTTACCAGATAAGAAAAATGAGAGTACTGTACTGTAACTAGCTTCTCGTTACAGTTAAAACTTACACACTAGTGTGAAATCCAAGTGATTTTCAGATTTAAGGTTAAAATATACGAAATAGAAAAAATTAAGTCAGCTATGCTCCCAGCTCTGCTCCTTCAGACTTAAAGGGCAATTATAGTCACTAAAAAAAACTACAGCTTGATGTAGTGGTTCTGGTATCTATAACCTAACCCTGGAGACTGTGCAATGAAAATGCTACCTTTTCAGAGAATAGGCAGTGTTTACATTGGTGCCTAGTAACACCTCTAGTGGCTGACACTCAGACAGCCACTAGAGATGCTGCACTGAACTCCCTTCTGTGGGAACAGGTAAAATGTATGATGCATGTTTGTTTTTCTAACATTCTAGTAGTGTTCAGTAGTGTACTAAGTGGTGGTCCACCCCGGGTGCCGCACATAAGGAGGGTGCCATCAGAGCCGGACTGGCCCACTATACATTGGGGCTGGAAGTGATCTCCTCTTGCCAGTCACTGAAAGTAGAGTGGCCCTAGCAGGCAGACCGAGGTAGAAGAGCTTCTGTTCCTCTCCTCGGTCTGACTGGAAGTTCTCTTAGAGAGCACAGATTTCTTCCTGTCAGAATGGGGAGAGATTACATGAGCTCCTCTACTGCTACACAAGAGGTACAGGAGAGGCTGGGGACAGGGGAAATGGGACACATGGAGAGGCTGGGGAAGAAGGAGGGTAGAAATGGGACACATGGAGAGGCTGGGGAAGAAGGAGGGGGGGTAGAAATGGGACACATGAAGAGGCTAGAGGGGATGGAACACATGAAGGGCTCAGGGGGGGAATGGAACACATGGAGAGGTTATTGAGGGGGCTGAATGGGACACATGGTGAGGCTGTGAAGAGGGGTAAATGAGGGGCTAGGGGGTGAATGAGACACATGGTGGGGCTTGGGGTTAATAAGATACATGGAAGGGCTAGAGGGTTAATGAGACACATGCATGGGCTAGAGGACAAACCGACACACACAGAAGGGCTGGAGGACAAAGAGACACAGAGAGGAGCACAAAGACACACAGAGGGACTGAGGGGCACACCGGCACAAAGAGGGGACTGGGGGGAGGGGAGGCACACAGAAGGGTGGGGGCGCCAAAGAGGCACAAGAAAAAAAAACACTGCTGGACTTTAATTTTTGGACTTGTAACTGCAACCGCAAACCATTTTATATCCTCACTCCTTGTCAATCCCACAAGCCCTTCAAATGCATTAAACACATTTGTTTCTTGTGCTTTGTGTCGATCCATAAGCTGAAACGTTCTCTTATCCTCTGATTATTTTTAATTTAGTGAATAAGCCCTATAGTGTTAATTAATACATAAACATTTTCTTTTACAAGTGATACATTTAACACTCTCTGTTGACGTAAACACTTTAATTCAGTGTTCCATATTTCATTGTGATTTACCACTGCATTTTAAATGTCACAGGAAGTGCAAGATAAACTCCACAACAGAACACATCTGACCTTGAAGCACAACATACTATTAGGAGAAAAACACTTGATTCAGAATGAGTCAGAAAAGAACCTTTAACCCCTTAAGGACCAAACTTCTGGAATAAAATGGAATCCTGAAATGTCACACATGTCATGTGTCCTTAAGGGGTTAAACAATATTATTATGTCAATGAAACTCCTACACATACACTATATTCCATCAAATACCTATTGGTTGAATTTTGTAAGCTTTTTTAATAACATACTCACGTGACAGACATCTTTAACACAGGGCTGGGGCAGGCAACCTTCGACATGTCAGATGTGTTGGACTACATCTCCCCTGATGCTTTAGAAGTATTATCATTGTAATAGCATTATGGGAGATGTAGTCCTCAACATCTGGAGTGCCAAAGGTGGCCTACCCCTGATGTAGGACATCTTGGTGGCCCAATGACCATTAACTCAGACATTCACTGAGATGGTCATCTTTGCCACGGATGAGCCTTTATTTACTGTCCATCATTCCATCAGTACCTTCCTCCCTCATTCCTTCTATTAATTGCTTCACCCAAGTGATCACTTTAAACTATATTTAAACAGAGCAAACTTTGTCTCTCCTTTTATAACCCTCAAAGATAGCCCCCAATGTAAATGAGCTCTCCTCTTTTTTTTTCCAAACTCACAGTTAATACTCAATTTAGTTTCCACTGAACCACCCTATATATAACTTCACATCTCCCATTTTCATATATGTAAAGTCCACCTACAGTTTATTTCTCAAACTCCAAAAATTTGTTTTTCTTCATTGAACGTTCCCATAGAGATGTGTTCTCTGTGAAGAGATGTTGATTGGCTAGGGCAGAGTTTTGCACTACATGTGCAATAGCCTCTTAATGCTCTCCTATGGGTAACCAAGATTGATGATCTCAGCCACGGAAGCGGGGTCAGCCACTGCGAATGCAGTGCAGCGATGGAGAAAATATAAGTAAAATGCCATTTTACTCCATTCTGGAAGGACGAACACATAAATAGGTAGTCCAACACTATTGTGTTCCTTTCATCTA
Organism: Pelobates cultripes; assembly: GCA_933207985.1. Lineage (NCBI taxonomy): Eukaryota > Metazoa > Chordata > Amphibia > Anura > Pelobatidae > Pelobates > Pelobates cultripes. The sequence goes on from OW240914.1 coordinate 313,810,137, forward strand.
TAACCTGCATGTGATTTTGCAAGCCCATCACGCAAGTTAACATTTTCCACTTAGTAAAAAAGGCTATCTTACTATACTCATATGTGTGATAGTCCAGGATACAGTGGGACTGTGCTGGTTTTGGGCACTTGACCCACCATTTTTCAATCGCGTTATTTTGTCAGCTTTGCCCTTATCCAGACCAGACTTCCCATTTTTCGCAACGTTATGATTCAAGTAATAATCCTACAGCTGGGACGTGTGCACTGGCCTCCATTTTGAACATAAAGTTAGGCACTGGCCTCCATTTTGAATAAAGAGTTAGTCACTGGACTCCATTTTGAATATAAAGTTAGTCAATGAAGTCCACTTTGAATATAAAGTTAGACACTGCGACAGTGCAATACCCACAGGCTTAGCTACTCAGTATATACAGTATAAGTGTGCTTTCGTTTGTCTGCATAACCCTTGTGAGTGACAATTCAGTGAGCAAATTAAGGTTCCACTATTTATCCCTGCTTTGTGGAGATTGTTGAGTATCAGGACTGGCATTCTCACAGGAAGATAAAGATGGTGCCATCTTTATGTGTCTATAACACCACTAATGAACTGAAATGGAAACCACCGTGTAGATTAGCAGTCCTTTGCTAAAGTATTTACTCTGTTCCAGGCCCTGCACGTACTCTGCTTCGGAAACTGTAGGATGATTTAACAGACTCCCTTACCAACAAGTTTGAAGAGTGAAAATTTTGCTAAAAGATACATTTATTGCCAGATTCAGTCCAAGCAGTTTGACAGAGAATGACTGGCTTTTCATCACCTGGTACAAACAGCCAGAGAGCAAGATACAGCATATAGACCAAGATTGACCAAGAAAACTGAATGATGGAGAAGAGAAGGATGTAACAGAAAGGATATTGAGCGATTGCGAAGAGCTATCGAAGAAAGGTAATGATATCACAAAAAAACACACATGTAGTGTTTTCTGTAGCATAGGCAAGGCTATAGCTTACCACTACTGTTTCGCGAACACCTTGCTGGTTTAAAGGAATGCGAAGGACTCTTACTGAAACAGTTAACATAGTTTACTTTTGGATGTTTTTATATGTATAATATTCATATTCTGAAATATATGCTGATTTCCATGATTCTATTGATGAGGTTTTTTAGGGATGATTGAATATTTTTAAATTGACATTTGATCAGGCAAACAAATATGCCACAGAATATGTGATCTGAGCAAACAGTGTTTCTCTGAATTGTTATTGAATGGTTTTATTGTTAAAGTTGGCTATTGTTGAATGTGGTCAATACCTGTAATTGAAGTTGAATGTCAATGTGTGTTGTATATTTATGGTGTAACTTAGTAACCCATTACCAACACAATGTTTTGTAACGTTTCATGAAATCGAATGGAATTTACAAGCATTGTTGATTTTCCTCAACAATAGGTGTAAGCGTTAAATATACGTTTAAATATGTGTTTGCACAGTATAAAGATCTCCAGGTGACTATGAGCTTATTCCTTGAGGTTTTCTTGTTTAGCAACAAGGAAAAGTATCTTCACGTTTTCTTTATTAAAAATCATACTGTAAACTCATGACAAATCATTTCAGAATAAGTTGGTGATTTGATAAGAAATTACCTTTTCAGTGAAAAGGTACAAAATGCTACTAGGAGAATATTTAATATATGCATGGACTTTGCTAGCCAAAAGGAAGATCCCCACCTGTTATACCACATTTCCTGTTATACATTGCAAGCTTTTAATAATGGACAATTGTTATAGGGGTAATCGTTCTTCAACAGCTGAATATCTACTTTTTGGATGACCCTGAATTAGATGATTCCCCATTTCCTCAACTACATATAAGCTCTGAATGTACAAGCCACTAAGAGGAAGAGCTCTAATTTAATTTACTAAAAAAAAAAAGGATGACTGACTTTTTTTTATAACTTCTTCCATTTCTAAAAATCTTCTCAGCGGTATTTCTTAGGTCATAAACCTATAGAAAATATAAATAATACATTTGGCATTTGGACACTGAGAAGGTTGTGAGGTATGCAGTCATTAATTAATTTATATTCTCTAGATGTAAATCTGTGGGGAATGTTTTGAAAATCACAAACACTTGTATAAGAAAAGAGCTGGCTTAGTTTACAATTTAGGGTGAAATATAAAGCTGATTTTCTGCTAATGTACAGACTCATAAACAGCTAGATATAAATATGACATTATAGGATTTGTAGTTGAGCTTATTCCCGTTAAGAGGAATAACAAGGTTGGACGTGGAGAGTTCTATATATTTTACTCATCTGAAATATGTATATTCGCACTGACAGCAACAATGTTAAAAGCCATTTACTGCTGTGAATGCCAAGCAATACTTGGCAACGAACAATAGCTTAACGACCATATTTGGGATGTTCTAGCTTCCAGAATATATCTTACTATATATATGTGTGTGTCATTGAATTACAATATTATTATTAATGGGTATTAATTTACAATCTTCCTAGAAAAAGTATTAAAAAAAAATTGTATTATTATTTATAAAGCACCAAGAAATTTCGCAACACTGTTTGGTAGGTGGACTAACAGACAAGTAGTTGCAACAAGACGAGTTGGTTGCACAGGAATAGCAAGTGTCAAAGAGGAGATTTATGTTGGTTGGGTGTTAATACGGTTCAGAGTTTGTAACGGTTAGGGCATTGAATGAGGCGGAAAGCTTCTAGATCAGGGGTGGGCAAATTATAGATCCACCGATGATGTAGAACTGCAGTGTCCATGATGCTGTGACATTCTAAAGGATGACAAAGAATCAAGACACATATAGCTCTAAAACATCTGGAGAGCTACCTTTTGTCCAGCCCATTTCTAGATCGTTGCTTTATTTTTTCTTCCTTCTTATTTCAGGCATACTAAACTTTAATGTAGATTGCTGTATGTTTTTTGCTGCATGCAATAAGAACAGTTATATTCTGCCTTGCTTATACAAAAGCTCAGGGCATTATTCACTAATTTAGAAACTGTGGAAAATTCACAAGTGAGTAATTATTTTTGGTTTGTGTACACTAGTTTGTCAACTCCTAATACATAGACAGATAAAAGAATGCTAGCTCTAGTGGTACTGACTGGCAATTGCGCTCACTTTCCACAGTGTATAAAACACATTATCCACATTAAGACGATTAAAATACTCATCTCCTCAACTCCTATGTATACAGTTTTAAAGTGGTCTCAATTGTTTGTATCGCACAAAGGTACTGTTAACGATGATCTCCCCTTAATGATGATCATCATTACACACTATACACTGTTACACACTATACAAGAGCCTATAAGACTCAATAATACAGTGCCACCTTTTAGCAACCTTGATTTTAGTGTGTACCCACATTTCAATCATATAAGCAGAATTAGATGTGTTATATGTATCCAACTCATTAAATTAAATGTCTAGGAAGTGATTAAATACAAGACCTACACGATGGTAGATTTTCTAGTAAGTATACAATAAGTACTTATCTTTAATATTTGTGTTTCCCGGATAAGCTAGAGAAAAAACTTGAGTTTAGAGTGGAGTGTACTTTCCTACATCAGATTACCAAAAGCCCGGACCAGTTGTTGTGTAGCCTGTTTAATAAAAATCACGGAAGTGCCAGTAACATTCATAGCATACTGAAGCAGCACAGAAGGTTACAGAAAGCATTGCAATAATTGAAAAACACACCTGTTAAACGTCATTGACACCTAATATAAAATCACTTCTAAAGCCGGCTTGCGTAAAATAAGCATCGCATTTGCAGGATTTCCATTTCAGCAATACAGGTCACAAAGGACTTTGAGCGTTTTGTTAAGGAACCTTTGAAGAACATATGAAAATAAATTAAAAACCTTGATAGGTGCCATAAATAATATTGAATCTAGGGAAAAAGTGCTATAAATACAATAGAGATTAAATAAACAAAACATTTTATTTTACATCAAAATGCTTTTCAGCTTTGTTATGTAACAGGTTTATGGTTTCAGAATGTTCCCAAACTGTCCGAATGTCCCCATTCACATAATGTTTGGTGTCACAGGTGCCCTTGGACTACTCTTGCCAGAAGTGTATTGAAGGACGCAATCCATGAATAAATACTTTTTGCTATTATATTTTTTGTTGTGTTTCTCAGTGAAGAGTTATCACCCCTATCAGGACCACCATCAGAAATTGTGGGGCCCCTAACAGAGCTCTAAAGTCTGAAAGATGTTAAGTTGGCAAGATACACTGCTGGTACTCTGCAAACCACGGTAAGGGTCCCTGGGGTGGAGGATTTGGAGAGCAAGGTGGGCCAGTGCTCCAATAGCATTAATTGCTATGTACCAACCAGACTAGAACTTGGATTTAAAGGGACACTATAGTCACCAGAACAACTATAGCTTAATGTAGTTGTTCTGGTGAGTATAATCATTGCCTTCAGGCATTTTTTATGCAAACACTGCCTTTTAAGAGAAATGGCCACCTCCCAGTGGCCACTCCTCAGATGGCCACTGGAGGTGCTTCCTGGCTCAGTGCTGCACAGTAGGCAGCAGTGGTGTTCAGCGTCTCCAGACTCTGCATGGGGACGCTGAATTTTCCTCATAAAGATGTATTGATTCAATGCATCTCTATGAGGAGGTGCTGATTGGCCAAAACAGCATTTGGCCCCATCCCCTTGCAGATTTTATCAAATCCAATGCTTTCCCCAAAGCATTGGATTGGCTAAAAACCGGCAATTCTGAAGATGTCACCAAGGGCGGCGCTGAAACAAGACCCGTGCGGCGCTGAAAAAAGGTGAGTTTTATTAACTTTTAAGTGGGCTAAGGGGGGTGGGGGAGCAAGCCACCTAAATGGTGGGTTAAACACTATAGGGTCAGGAATACATGTTTGTGTTTCTGACCCTATAGTGTTACTTTAACTTAAGAGTTCCACATAATTGTGGCTGGTCAATTAGCAGGCAGGCTTTTAACCCCTTAAGGACACATGACATGTGTGACATGTCATGATTCCCTTTTATTCCAGAAGTTTGGTCCTTAAGGAGTTAAAAGAAGGAAATAGCCTGCTGCAGAGTGAGGGAGAAGAAGCCAACTAGGAAGGCTGAAGGACAGATGAATGGTGTTTATTGCAAGTATATTTTGTTATTGTAAATTGGTAAGTGGGAAAGCCACCTAATTACAGATAGTGATTGCTGTAAGTGCTCAAACAAGAGCAATGAATTTTTATTTTTTATTTTTATTTGAAACACCTGTTTATTTTTCACCAAATAAATCTGGAAGACTGAGCTGGATGTGTCTTGGACTTTGATTACCCTAGAAGGCTGTGGAAGATCTGTGACAAAATCCTACCTGTTGTGTTTGAATGTAAGCATGTTTCTGTATGGAGTATGTGTGGGAATGTGGTATTTAAACACAGATGTTGGTATTTAAACACATAAACACACACTGACACACAGATACACACTGATACACAGAGACACACAAACTGGCACACAGACATTCCTGACACTTACACACTGATATACAAAAACACACATACTGACACACAGACACACACATACTGACATACTGACACAATCAGGGCCGTCTTTAATAACGAATGGATCCTGGGCAAGTGTTTGCTTGGGCCCCCTGTGCCCTGCCGCTCTCGCCCCTCACTCCCTGGTATGCAATCACGGCATCCATCCCAACGCAGTGGCGGTACTAAAGTAGAATGAATTTTATTGGGACCCCCAATTGCAAGGTTGGACTAAAGGTAGAACCCCATCTGTCGTGCAACTCCAACAATGCTTTGACAGCTGGGACTCTACCAATTTCCCATGCTTGCAGGGTTGTATTTAGCACTGAGCCATGTTAGTATGTTTGAATGTAAGCATGTGTTTGTATGGAGTATGTTTGTGTGAATGTGTTTGTATGTGGTACTGGAGTTTGAATGCAAGTGTGCATTTATGTGTAGTGTTTGTTTTTGAATGTAGGAGTGTGCTTGTATGTAGTGTTGACGTTTCAATGCAGGAGTGTGTTTTATATGTAGTGTTGAAGTTTGAATGGAGGGGTGTATTTGTATTTAAAGTTGCGGCTCAGATGCACAGGTACACACTCTGACGCACAAGCAGATACACAGATACATACACTGACTACATACAGATAAACAGGCACATATACTGACAGACACACTGACACAGGTACATATATTGACACACACAAAGACACATACACTGGTAGACGTACTGACAGACATACTGACACAGGCACATATACAGACATACTGACACACAGACACATATACCGACATACTGACACACACACATACACTGATCAACATACTGACACATATACACTGACAGAAATACTGACACCCACACACTGACAGATATACTGACACACAATATACTGACACCCACACACTGACAGATATACTGACACCCACATACACTGAGAAATACTGACACACACACACAGGCACATACACTGACACACAGACTGATATACTGACACACACACACACAGAGACATACTGGCACACAGACAGATATACTGACACATGCATACACATGCACTAACAGACATACTGACGCACTGACAGACATACTGACACATACACATACTGACACACACAGATATACACACATATATACTGACACACAGACAGACATACTGACACACACACACACATACACTAACACACAGATACACTAACACACACATACACTAACACACACATACACTAACACACAAACACACACACTAACACACATACACACACACTAACACACATACACACACTAACACATACACTAACACAAAAACACTAACACACACAAACACACAAACACACACACAAACACACATATACATACACTAACACACACATACATACACTAACACACACATACACTAACACACAAACACTAACACACATACACACACAAACAAACACACACAAACTAACACACACATACACACAAACACACATTTTTTTTTTTTTTAAATGTAATCCCCCCAGCCTCCTTACCTTTTGGAGTGCTGGGGGGATTCCCTGGGGTCCACTGGTGCTGCTGACCCCGGCGGGCGGGTGGCCGGTCGGGCAGGAAGGCGGGCGCGCGAGAGAGCACTCACTGCTTCCTCTTCAGCTCCCTCGCGCGCCGCGTAGGGATGCCGGCGCCGGAAGATGACGTCATCTTCCGGCTCCGGCATCAGTGCGGTGCGCGAGGGAGCTGAAGAGGAAGCAGTGACCACCGGCCACCCGCCCGCTTCAGCGGGGCCCACGGGGCAGGTGCCTCGGGCCCCCCAAGAGAAACTGGGCCCGGGGCAGCTGCCCCGTTTTCCCCGCGTTAAAGACGGCCCTGGACACAATGACATACTTACTGGCACACATACTGACACACACATACTGAAAAAGACATACACACACATACCGACATACATACTGACACACACACACATATAATAAAACAGACATACACATACAGACACACAGACATACATACTGATACACAGACATACATACATGCACACACACACACACAGACATACATACAAACACACACATACATACATACAAACACACAAACCACCATAAGGTGCCAGGAGTGTACTTCTATCCTCCCAAAGTAGTCAAACCATTTAAGTATCTTTGACAACCTAAATGGTGTCTGTTGTGATTCTGCGGCCATCCGGTCTGCAACTGGAGGTTCTGTCATGAGCTAGGCCCAGTGGTGCAGGAAGGTGCTCATTGGCTGAGAGCACTTAGATGAAGCACTCAGCCAATGACCTGGCCCTACCCTGCACTGCTTAGCTCAGTGAAGATAACGGAATCTCCTTGCAGGACCTTTTGGCTTCAATAGGAGGTGACAATGTGTGTCAGCTAAATCCTACAGTTTAACCACTTACTCTAGGAGGGCACCGTGACATTATTGGCTATAGTGATTATGCTTGCAGTGTTCCTTTAAATCCAGCTTGTTCTAATGTGTTAAGTAACGCGCACGAAATGAAAAGTGACAAGTGACGTGCACAAAATAATGTAAAAATCTCAGAGCTGGAGTAAAAAGAAAAACAGGGGCTTTTTTGAACTAAAAGCATTATTCATTAAATCAGAAATTGTAGAGAATTGACAAAAAAAATTACATGCCACAGTAGCTTAAATGGAGAAAGTGAGTTAGAGGACATTTACAGTTTTATATTTCAGGCCAAAATGTGCAATTTCTTTTTTTTTTTTATTCTTTATTTGTTCCAAAGCAGGACAACTTACACATAGCACACATAACCATGGTAATACATTTTCAAAATAAGCAGATATGTATCCGTTTTCGGTGTACAACAGTATCCGCAAGACTACACATTTACATTTTTACATATTACAGGGTTCGTAATCATGCATTGCGGTTTTGCTTGCATTTGCCGAGGTGTGGTTAATTCCTTTAAGCATCTCAAGACATCCCGTTTGGTGTTTTCATGTTAAAATAAAATATATAATTATCGTGCTGTAACTTGCACTAAGAACAGTCAGGGGCACTATGCATAATCGTGTTTGCTTCTCTAGCTGAACTGTATACCCCTGATAGTCCCGGTGTGTATAATCTTATAATTGTAAAGAACAGGAAGGATGGTTCCAAGATCGGAACTAGAAAAAGCATCCTCGAGGGTCTGAGGAAGAAGAAAGATACAGGTAGGTGTGAATATGGGAGAAATTAGGAAAAAGGGAGGGAGGGGGAACGGGAATCCAGGGGGAGTCACCCAATGAAAAGTGTCACAAGGATTGCATTTCCTTACTGACTTCATCTATCCTGTATATCTCCCAAGTTTCTCCCAAAGAGAGATGGGTTTGGGAGAAGCGGTCCTTGACTTATCTTGTATGCCCTGAGTGATACTGTTTTATGGTAGATATGCTTGATCCAGTCTACTGTTTTAGTTACTTACTGTACTATTAATCCAAGGGTCCCAGATCTTTTCAAATTTCTTCGTAGTCCCTCTGACCTGAGCTATCAATTTGTCCATTAAAAAGGTATCCTTTATTTTAGGTTTTATTATTGCTATCGTAGGAGTGTTCCTCTGTAGCCAAACCTGCGCTAGGGCTCGTCTTGCGGCTAGGTTTATTTTGTGAAGAAGGTTTTGTTCCGTCCTTGTCCAATCATCTATGGATCTGGACAATAGGAACACCCACGGGTCTAGTTTCACCTCCCTGCCAAACACATCTCGTAGAAATGCTGCGATCTGTTTCCAGTATGTCTGCACCACTGGGCATTCCCACCACATATGAATATACGTACCCTTATGTCCGCATCCCCTCCAGCACAAGTCTGTCGGGTTTTTAAAATGTGCAATTTCAATGTTGCCTAACGACAACTCCAAACTTTTTGAACCGATCAAAATTTGGAAATCATTGATTAAACCACTATAGGCACCCAGACCACATTAGCTCATTGAAGTGGCCTGGGTGCAGTGTCCCAGGCCCCTTAATCCTGCAAAGGTAATTATTCTGAGTTGTTAATAAACTGCAGTAATTTCCTTGCAGGATTAACTCCATGAACTTCCAGGTAGTTAGGAGATGTTGGTTGCCTGATTGACGCTGGTCGTCCTCATGCTATGCATTATGACATCCAGCTTCATTATACATGTTTTCCTATGGGAAAAATACTAATGTGCACAAGGGACATCACTGCTGGAATCAGGTAAGTCACAGAAGGGTTTTTAACCCCTTCTGCACCACGGGGAGGGGGACTGCAAGGGAGAGGGGCATTATAGGGAGCTGTAGTGCCAGGGAAACAACCTTTTTTTTCCTTGCACTATCGTTTCCCTTTAATATTTACTAACCTTTTAGTAGAACGGCCCCATAAATAGGAAAATATATTGTTACACAGAATTGGCAAATGACTGTGAGTTGTGTTGATAATTTCCTTTAACCCCTTAAGGACCAAACTTCTGGAATAAAAGGGAATCATAAAATGTCACACATGCCATGTATCCTTAAGGGGTTAAAAGAATTTGACACATAATTTATGAAAACATCATAAGACAGTGATAAGTAAACAGGCTTCGGCAGTGAAACCTTACATGTTGCTGATGGCCATGTAACATAAGCGTTTCTTTTCTCTCCATGAGAGCAACTGTTTGCTAAAACATTTTCCATTTTGGTCTCGAGCAATGAATGTGTTGACAGCCAGACTAATGATTATGTTTGGCACTAACTGCAATCGGTTCAAAGGCTGACATATTTCTTCCTTAATTGAAGGATTTTAGTCTAATTTATAACAATACAGAACTGTGACAATCAGCTGGAAATGTTTTTCTTGCGAAGCTCGTTTTGCCCAATTAAATTATGTTACCCAATTAAACGACGCTGAGGTTCTCATTTATAGTCAGTCTTTTCTGTGTAACGTTGTTGGAGAAAGTGTTCTTTATGACAGAATTGCAATCTCTCAATGGATATATTTTGCTTACTTCTGAAACAAAACGTCGTCCTACCCCCCAGCAGGGACTACTCCTTTGCAGCCACACTACACTCAGGAAGACCAGCTCCCACCATGTGGAGAACCCACACAAAAGACAGCAAAGACCCACAGCGAAACATTACTGCACACCCACAGCTCCCCTGAGAACTCACACGCCGACGACCAAAGCGGCTCCCACTCAGACACCCCTTCCAGCTATCACACCCCTGCCCAAGCGGGGTACCGGCTGAAACGGCTACACCATCAACGCACCAGCCCTCCTCCACGAGATGCAGGCAGGTTGGACGACTGGCACACAAGCCCTACATACTCACACTACGGGACTCTTTTCTGCAGAAACCACTTTACCTAGTACGCACCCCTAAAACGTTTTTGTGCAGCATTTTATAATGTGTAAGATTCAGTGATTTAACAGGTGATCTAACCGTTTATATATTAAGCCTGCAATGCTAAGTGTGTTATTATTTATAAATTTTGGTGACGATCACATAAGCATAAGACAAGCAGCTTCAGAGTTAATATTAAGCTACACACCAACCGTAACAGACAAGCATTGACTCAATTTCGCCCTTCTACTCCAGTGGTCACTTGCCCACTTGTTAACTTACTCAACAAATTAAGCTGATATTCCTCATGCTTGATGTTTATTACTTGTCTGACACGCAGGCACATATGTAGCTATACTACACTAAGCTCTCTCAACGCAATCACAACCCACAGGCACACCACACCACATAGCAGTGGATCGTCAGACAAGTTCAGCCATACGTATACCAATACTGATGTAGGGATTGACGAGCTGCTGCTACCCGTGTTAGCCTGATCTTAACCTGTGTAATTGCTCATGCCAACATCTAGCCTGACAACTCTTGAATTACCTGAAATCTTGTGTCACATAATCTTTCATTGTTTTGCTTATTAATTTAAAAAACTAATATTGTGCCGTATCCTCACATGCCATGCTGACCAACTGCTCATAACACACTTGTGGATGCTGTTGTGGCACCGTAGGATCAAATGTTGTATGTTTCACATACACATGAAAAATAAAGAATTAAAAAACAAACAAACACTATTTTAGGTATTTCCACATTAAGACATGCCTGTGCTAGAGACCATCTCACTGCCAGAGTAATTTTGTTTTACAGCTTTTGTTCTCGTGAGGTCAAGCTCTCAGTAGGTTTGGCCAATAAGAATGACCATGGATCAATGTCTATATGTCAATGCACTGGCGTACATACCGCAGTCGCAGGGGTCGCAGCTGCGACTGGGCCTGGGCCTCCAGGGGGCCCGGCCGCCCTGCGACCCGGTATGTACACCAGTGTGGCCACATTTTGCCAGCCTCTTCTCCTAGGGTGCCCAGGAGCTGGCCACCTCAGGGTCCCCCGAAGCTGGCAGTGGTGTTACATGGCTGGCGGCGCGTGAGGAAGCATTCTTCCCTGAGCTCTCTCTGTCTAGCTCCCTCGCACGTACCGCAGTGATGCCGAAGCCGGAATATGACGTCATTCCGGTTTCCGGCATCAGTAAGTGGCGCGCGAGGGAGCTGAACAGGAGGATCAGTGCTCCCTCGCCGCCTGCAGGACCGGCCGCCAAGCAACCCCACTGGACCCCAGGGAAATCTGGAATCCCCTCAACACTCCCAAAGGTAGGGAGGCTGGGGGATTAATTTTAAAAAGTGAGTGTGTTGCTGTGTGTGTGTCTGTTACTGAGTATGTTAGTTTGTGTGTGTCTGTTATTAATTGTGTGTCTGCTAGTGAGTGTCAGTAAGTGTGTTACTGTTTGTGTGTCAGTGAGTGTGTGTGTGTGTTACTGTGTGTGTCTGTTACTGAGTGTGTTAGTTGTGTGTCAGTGTGTGTGTGTCTGTTATTGAGTGTGTGTGTTAGTTTGTGTGTCAGTGAGTGTGTTATTGTGTGTGTCTGTTACTGAGTGTGTTTGTGTGTATCTGTTAGTGTGTGTCTGTTAGTGATTGTGTTTGTCAGTGAAAGTGTATGTTTTGTGAGTGTGTATGTGTGTCTGTCTGTCAGTGTCTGTCTGTCAGTAAATGTGTGTGTCTGTTAGCTAGTGTGTATGCATCTGTTCATGAGAGTGTGTGTGTGTGTGGTTAAAACCTTTCTCCAGCGCCGGGCTCCCTTTGCGCTGGGGATCTCTCTGCCCCAATTCCCCTCTCAGCTCCGAATGCGTATGTGCGGCAAGAGCCACGCACGCATTCAAACCGCGCATAGGAAAGCATTACTGCTTTTCTATGGACGTCAGTGTCTTCTCACTGTGATTTTCACAGTGAGAATCACGGAAGGGCCTCTAGCGGGTGTCAGTGAGACAGCTACTAGAGGCTGGATTAACCCTCATTGAAACATAGTAGTTTCTCTGAAACTGCTATGTTTTCAGCTGCAGGGTTAAAACTAGAGGGACCTGGCACCCAGACCACTTCATTGATCTGAAGTGATCTGAGTGCCTATAGTAGTCCTTTAATTAAGTTATGAGTAGCTTAGCAGTATGTACAGATTTCTTTCTTTCTGTGGGGATAAAACAGATTCTCATTCCATTAGAGAATTGGTCATTATATTGTAAACAAGCCCTACCCAGGCCTCCAGTCATTCAAGTTGTTACCTGTTACTTCTTTCTTGATTCTAGATTGACAGGTCACATGACATAGCCCGTCACATTTCAGAATTACAAAATCCTTTCTGAAAAGGGAAAACTTATAAACATCAACCCACGTCAGGAATTCAGCTATGTAATATTTATTCTTCTGGCTATACATGGTAACGTGACAGTATTCATATAATAATTCAAAACAAAAGATTCTAACCTTGATTTTGACGCCAAAATGGATTAAAATCTCACAGGGCCCTAGGCATACTGCAAGTTTGGGCCTCACCCCTTCATTATTCAGATAGGGATGGTTAATGTGGCCAAGCAAATTCATGGTTCCGGGGCCCCTGTCTAACGTTTGGGCCCTAGGCAGGTTGCCCCCGGGTGGCCTTATGCTAAATCCAGCTCTGTTTTGAAGACCTTGTTACTCTGCATTACGTTTAATTCCACTGACAAGATTTCAATCTGTTTTGTATTTACTGTAGATTAAAAGGACAGTCTATACATTAAGACCACTACATCTGGTACATAGATGTTATTCCCTCTCTCTCAGAAACAAATTTTTTTGCAGAGAAAAATTAATCTAGTAGATGTCAGACTAAAGGGCAATAGAAGCATTAGATCATTAAGACTTTCAAAATCGGATGATCTTAACGTTTATCATCATCACACCCAGCATGGTGATGCTGCATGTTGTTAATGCTTTTCGTAAAAGCATTGGATTTAGTGATTCCCTACAAGAAACATCTGATTGTCGAGAAGCTGTGTTTGCAGCACTTACTTCATAGCAAAAGCATTGGGTTGGACAAAATGTATCAAGGGTTATGACTTCACCATTGCAGAGCGAACTACTTTGAGGGAACAGACTCTGCCCTGATGGAAGGCATATGTCTGAAATTTGGTATTTTCCATAACTATAAATGGAGGCAGGGGGGAATCTAAATAGACCAAGTAACACTCTAATATTAAATATAATTATATTTCTATAAAGGGACACTGTAGGCACCCAGACCCCTTCAGCTCATTAAGGAGTTCTGGACGCATATTTCCATGTCCATTAACCCTGCAAGGGTAATTATTGCAGTTTTCAAAAAACTGCAATAATTCCCTTTGTGGGATAACACCACATCTAGTTGCTGTCTACCAGACAGCCACGAGAGGGAATCCCGGGTCGTTAGGCGATAGGCATGTGCATAGGGAACATTTTCGGTTCGGTTCGGCATTCCAAAATTCGGGACTTGAGCACTTTGGGACTTCGACACTTCGGAACTTCGGAATTTCGGCTTTTTGGAATTTTGGGACTTCTCTTGCAGCCCCTTAGTAGATAACTCCCTAATACCGTGGGAATTAGGGAGTTATCTTCCAAAAGGCTGAAAGACCTAAATTGGTCTTTCCGACAAATTTACTAATACTAAGTAAAAATTATTTAGTATTAGTAAATTATGCCCCTACTCGCTATACCGCGAGTATGGGCTTGTCTATTAAACAGTGAGCAGTCTGTGGCTGCTCACTGTAAAGAAAAAAAACGTCCCCCCCGAACCCACACCTGTGCCGCGCGAGTGGGGGCTTCTAACCTGAAGAGGGGTTGGGGGCCCTAAAGTAAAAAGTAAACAAAAGGCCCCAAAAAAGGCCAAATAAAAATCCATAATGACCATTGCAATAATAAAAAAAAAAAAACTTGAGCCCAAAAAAGAATAAATCCATCTTCACCCATGGAGGGCTCCGCACAGACTGAGCTCTGCAGGGCGGGGGAAGGCTTATAAAGCCTTGCCCTGCCCTGCAATTAGGCTCAGAGCACTCTGGTTGGTGGGTTTAAGCCATCTAATCAGAGTTCTCTGACAGGTAAATGAAGAGACTGGCAGGTAAGTCTCTACATTTACCTGTCAGAGCACTCTGATTGGATGACTTAAACTAACCAACCAGAGTGGTCTGAGCCTAATTGCAGGGGGGGCATGGCTTTATAAGCCTTCCCCCGCCCTGCAGAGCTCAGTCTGTGCAGATCCCTCCATGGGTGAAGATGGATAAAAAAAAATTGCGCTTGTTTTTAAAAAAATTTTGGCCTTTCAAATGGTAAGTTTCATTTTTTTTACATGTACTTAGTTAATGGTCCCCCCTCATTATTTTTAGGGTGACGGGGGTATATAGGGGTTATTTTTTTGGGGAAGGGGTGACTAGGGGTTTGGGGACCCCTATTCACCTCAGGCGTGGGGGTCGGGGGGGAGGACATTAGGTGTCCCCCCTTACTCTAATTTAGGGCCCCCACCCACCGCTCAGGGGTAGGGGCCAGGGGGGAGGACATTAGGTCCCCCTCTTATTCTAATTTAGGGCCCCCACCTGTCGCTCAGGGGTAGGGGCCAGGGGGGAGGACATTAGGTCCCTCCCCTTATTCTAATTTAGGGCCCCCAACCGCCGCTTAGGGGTGGGGGCTGAAGGGGAGAACAATAGGTCCCCCCTTTATTTTACTTTAGGGCCCCCAACCCCTCTTCAGGTTAGAAGCCCCCACTCGTGCGGCACGGGTGTGGGTTCGGGGGGGGACGTTTTTTTTCTTGTAAACAATTGGTTCTCCTATATATAAAAAAAAAACTTTAAAGGAACACTCTAAGGTTAAAGGGAAACTATAGTGCCAGGAAAACAAACTGGTTAGAACTCCATGCTGTTACTTACCTGAGTCATGTGCTAATGTCCCTCTGAATTGGCTCAGGCTCTACCTCCGCTCCATTAGGGAGTTAGGAAGACCTAATGCGCGTGAGCGGCAATGGCTGTGCTTGTATTATCCACAGGCTGCTCACTGTTTACTAGACATGCCCCTACTCGCGGTATAGCAACTAGGGGCATAATTTACTAATACTAAGTAATTTTTACTTAGTATTAGTAAATTTGGCTGAAAGACCAATTTAGGTCTTTCAGCCTTTCAGTAGATAGCTCCCTAATACCGTGGGAATTAGGGAGTTATCTACTTATTCATTCCTTTCATTACACTGACTGGCTAAGTAACTAACATTTTATATGAATGTGTGTTACTTGATTGTTGTAAGTGTTGCAAATGCTTACAGCTGAATCCTGGCTATGTTTGCATACTTTTTATTTAAACCTGTATACAGTGTAACATCCTTCATTCTTCCACTAGGTAAGTATATTAGTACTTAGGCAATACTGTGCTTTGGCACTTTGACACTTTGACACTTTGGAACTTCAGCAACTTCAGCACTTTGGAACTTCGATACTTCGGAAATTCGGCAATTTCTGAACTTTGGCAATTCGGCTATTCGGACATTTGGAAGAACCCGAATGTCCGAATTACCCGAAATTCGTCCGAATTCGCATTCAGACCGAAACGAATTGCACATGTCTAGTAGGCGACTTTTGGTAGCCAAATTGACGCTGGGTGTACTCAAGCTATGCATGAGTTCATCCAACGTCACCTGAAACCACATAGGATAGCATTGTATAATGCTTTTCTATAGGGGAGAAACTAATACGAGCACAGCCATTGCCGCTCACGCGCATTAGGTCTTCCTAACTCCCTAATGGAGCAGAGGTAGAGCCTGAGCCAATGCAGAGGGACATTAGAACATGACTCAGGTAAGTTACAGCGTGGGGTTTTAACCAGTTTGTTTTCCTGGCACTATAGTTTCCCTTTAACCTTAGAGTGTTCCTCTAAAGTTTTTTTTGTTTGTTTTTTTTATATAGGAGAACCAATTGTTTACAAATTTGATTAAGGCATCTGGTATTTCATTTTGACTTTACAGAGCTAAGAGAAATCGATTTACATAACAACTGAATATCAAGTCACGTCAACTAAAATATGATAGAACACATATTTCCCAGAATCTAGTGGGTGTGGAACAATCATGCCTATTTTTTTTTTTTTTATGCATACACACAATCAGATGCTATATTTGGCAAAATACCAATATTATCAAATGTAGATACATTTTGTACAGCCCCAAACCAAAATAAGTAATTTTAGTACATATTATCTATGCTAACTATGATGCAGAGATGAGATCTGTTAAAAAGTTGTATAAAGGACGGTTACAGCTGTTTTAAAAACTTGTTTAGTTATTACCGTCTGGTGGTTACTCATTCTCTTTCACATGATGATACATTGTGAAAAGAAGCTCATTCACAAAAATACAATGGGGTTTGGTACAAAGAACAATACTCTTTTTAACTAAAAGTTTTAAACATGAAGCAATCACCATGTAAACCATTGGAATGTTTCTGCTGACTTTTCCACTTTTAGAACTCTGCCTCGGAACTCTTCATAAAGGCATAGATAAAGCGGCACTTCCTGTGAAGCAAACATTATCAGGGCTATTCACTTCCATTCACTCTGAATTCCCAGCAATTATCAGGTTAATCAGTAACCATATTCATTTTTCAGTTCAAACCTAGATAGGATTTTTTTTGACTTAGAAATATACACTGCTCAAAAAAATAAAGGGAACACAAAAATAACACATCCTAGATCTGAATGAAATTAATATTCTTCTGAAATACTTTGTTCTTTACGTAGTTGAATGTGCTGACAACAAAATCACACAAAAATTAAAAAATGGAAATCAATTTTTCAACCCGTGGAGGTCTGGATTTGGACACTCAAAATTAAAGTGGAAAAACACACTACAGGCTGATCCAACTTTGATGTAATGTCCTTAAAACAACTCAAAATGAGGCTCAGTAGTGTGTGTGACCTCCACGTGCCTGTATGACCTCCCTACAATGCCTGTGTATGCTCCTGATGAGGTGGCGGATGGTCTCCTGAGGGATCTCCTCCCAGACCTGGACTATAGCATCTGACAACTCCTGGACAGTCTGTGGTGCAACGTGACATTGGTGGATGGAGCGAGACATGATGTCCCAGATGTGCTCAATTGGATTCAGGTCTGGGGAACGGGCGGGCCTGTCCATAGCATCAATGCCTTCGTCTTGCAGGAACTGCTGACACACTCTAGCCACATGAGGTCTAGCATTGTCTTGGATTAGGAGGAACCCAGGGCCAACCGCACCAGCATATGGTCTCACAAGGGGTCTGAGGATCTCATCTCGGTACCTAATGGCAGTCAAGCTACCTCAGGCGAGCACATGGAGGGCTGTGCGGCCCCCCAAAGAAATGCTACCCCACACCATTACTGACCCACTGCCAAACCGGTCATGCTGGAGGATGTTGCAGGCAGCAGAACATTCTCCACTGCGTCTCAAAACTCTGTCACATCTGTCACATGTGCTCAGTGTGAACCTGCTTTCATCTGTGAAGAGCACAGGGCGCCAGTGGCGAATTTGCCAATCTTCGTGTTCTCTGGCAAATGCCAAACATCCTGCACGGTGTTGGGCTGTAAGCACAACCCCCACCTGTGGACATTGGGCCCTCATACCACCCTCATGGAGTCTGTTTCAGACCGTTTGAGCAGACGCATGCACATTTGTGGCCTGCTGGAGGTCATTTTGCAGGGCTCTGGCAGTGCTCTTCCTGTTCCTCCTTGCACAAAGGCAGAGGTAGCGGTCCTGCTGTTGGGTTGTTGCCCTCCTACGGCCTACTCCACGTCTCCTGATGCACTGGCCTGTCTCCTGGTAGCGCCTCCATGCTCTGGACACTACGCTGACAGACACAGGAAACCTTCTTGCCACAGCTTGCATTGATGTGCCATCCTGGATGAGCTGCACTACCTGAGCCACTTGTTTGGGTTGTAGACTCTGTCTCATGCTACCACTAGAGTGAAAGCACCGCCAGCATTCAAAAGTGACCAAAACATCAGCCAGGAAAAGCATTGGAACGAGAAGTGGTCTGTGGTCACCACCTGCAGAACCACTTCTTTATTGGGGGTGTCTTGCTAATTGCCTATAATTTCCACCTGTTGTCTATCCCATTTGCACAACAGCATGTGAAATTGATTGTCATTCAGTGTTGCTTCCTAAGTGGACAGTTTGATTTCACAGAAGTGTGATTGACTTGGAGTTACATTGTGTTGTTTAAGTGTTCCCTTTATTTTTTTGAGCAGTGAAGTAGACACGTCTGACTCTAAATTTTAACTTTAGTTGACAACTCTGATGACACCTAAATGACACTGCATTACATAGTGAAACACTGCACATACAGGAACCACTTCACGTCAAATGGTCATGGTATTTTGAGTAAACCTTTAAAGGAACACTATAGGGTCAGAAAAACAAACATGTATTCCTGACCATAGTGTTAAATCCAACATCTATCCCTCCCCCTGATCCACCCTTGCCTCCCTAAATATAGTAAATTCTTAATTCTTTATAGACATGTGTAATTTGTTTCTTTCCAAATGCAAATTCGGATGAATTTCGGAAATTTGGACATTCGGATGCTTCCGAATGTCTGAAGTGCCGAATTTCGGAAGGCCAAACCGAACTGAATTGCCGAAGTTCCGAAGTGCCGAATTTCGGAGGTGCCGAAGTGCTTCTGTTTTCTGAAAAGTGGCAAAACAGGAGAAGGTTGGGGTTAGGGGCTGGGGTAGGGGTATGGTTAGAGTAGGGTTGGTGGTTGGGATAGAGGTAGGGTTAGGGGTAGGGTTAAGGGTTAGTGGTTGGGGTAGGTTTAGGGGTTGGGGTTGGGTTAAGGGTTGTGGTAGGGTTAGGGTAGGGAAAGGGTTAGTGGTAATCAAAGTGAGAAGACGCAAGCGTCCATAGGAAAGCATTATGAATGCTTTCCTATGAGACTGGCTGAATGCGCGCGCAGCTCCTGCTGCGCATGCGCATTCAGCCGAAGAGGAGGAGAAGAGGCGGAGAGGAGGAGGAGAGCTCCCCGCCCGGTGCTGGAGAAAGGTAAGATTTTAACCCCCTCCTCTCCCCAGAGCCCAGCGGGAGGGGGTCCCTGAGGGTGGGGGCACCCTCAGGGCACTATAGTGCCAGGAAAACGAGTATGTTTTCCTGGCACTATAGTGGTTCTTTAATGAAAAGCTTTCACTATAGGTAGTTGCTCAAGCAAGAGATCTAATACAGATCGTACTTAATTTGTGTCATTACAAATAAATACAAAAGTAAAACAGAAGGCAATGTGCCAAAGACTATATTTTACTAAAACAATATATGTATTAAAAAGGAAATTAACACTAAGATGCAGCTGCTGACTCATTACAACAAATTTATGGCGTAGTAAAAAAAAGACGAAACAAAAATATAAAACACACACATTGCAATACTTTTGCATACGTGTACTGAAAACAACTTGCAACATATAAAAAAATAGAAACATACACATGTTATAGCGATTTGCTAAACCTTTAATATAAATTTAAAAGAGAATCGAACATCACATAAAAGGTTATTAAAAGCTAAAAGGGATTTTCATTATGCAATTTATAGTCTGTGATGTTTCTGTAGAAAGACATAGATGGTTAAAAAAATTCAGAGCCCAAGAATTTGAGAAATATATGAGGGATATGGAGGGATATAGTGATACAGATGGAATATGAGGGGGGCACTAGGGCAGATCACACGTGGTAGGAAGACACAAATATAGAGTAAGAGGATACACACAAGAAATATAGAAACATAGAATGTGACGGCAGATAAGAGCCATTCGGCCCATCTAGTCTGCCCAATTTTCTAAATACTTTCATTAGTCCCTGGCCTTATCTTATAGTTAGGATAGCCTTATGCCTATCCCACGCATGCTTAAACTCCTTTACTGCGTTAACCTCTACCACTTCAACTGGAAGGCTATGCCATGCATCCACTACCCTCTCAGTAAAGTAATACTTCCTGATATTATTTTTAAACCTTTGTCCCTATAATTTAAGACTATGTCCTCTTGTTGTGGTGGTAGTTTTTATTCTTTTAAATATAGTCTCCTCCTTTATTGTGTTGATTCCCTTTATGTATTTAAATGTTTCTATCATATCTCCCCGTCTCGTCTTTCCTCCAAGTGGGATGGTGATGAGGAAGAGAGATATGGGTTTGGAGCTGTTTACTATATCATTAACATGGTTATTTAGTAAAGTGAGAATTCAACATGAATTTTAAATTTAAGAACAAAATAGCAGAACTGGAAAAATTCTCTAAGTCACCTATGTTTTCACTTCAGCTACTCTGGCCTTAAATGTGAGATTTGTTTTTAATTCTCTGTGAATTATTACTTCAGTGCGTAATCATATAAATCCATTTTATAAAATTGCTGTGTGCTTCGTGTGGTAATACATCTTAATGGTTCCATTTTGCTCTCTCGTAATAGTGACCGCGATGGAGCTGAGGAAAATGCTACCCCACCCTGGGTGCCTTTTTTGTTGTTGTGTCAATTTTCTCTGTTTATCATGAGAATGGCTACATACAAACAGGTCATGGATCAACAATCATAAAATAGACAGACAAACACACTTTTTTACTAAAGTGGGAATTTTGGGGAATTTTAAGTGAATTGAAAGTGAATTTCAAATGTAAGGCCAAAATAGCCAAAACCGAAACATTACCCAAGTCAGCTATTCTTCTAGCTTGGCTACTCAGGCCTTGAATGTAAAATTCACTTTTATTTACTTTGAATTCCTAATAATTCTCAACTTGCTGAATAAGATTTAGATAGATAGATAGATAGATAGACAACCAGACAGACACAGATACATAGCGAATGTATAGATTGTGTAGTCAATATAATGTTTCATTTTTACTCCTAGCCCATTTTTCTATGCTACTTTTTATTTATCCACTAATCCTATATTACCTTCATGTCCTTGCATATTTTTTTTTTATCACAAACCTTCTCACCACCATCTATTCTATTCTCCGATTCTCCCGTCCCCTATTAGGAGGTCTGGTCCTTACAATCCCGTCTTAAAATATTCTCAGCCGGTGAAATGATATCCACCTTAAATCAAATCAATAAAAAATTGGTCTTTGAAGCAAGTCATGGAAACTTTCTTTGGTAGTTTTAAAGAGAATATTTATGTTACAGCTCGACTTGCTAATATATGTCAGTATTTTTAAATAAAGAAAAATTTAGCTCTGTCAATATTAATTCCAACACAGGTTGGAAAAGATATTGCCATTTAGAAATCCAAAGAAATCCAAAGTGCATTGGTAAGAAGTAGTGTGTTATGTGAGATTATAAAACCCTATTATTGAAGAAAGGGGTTTATGATCTACCTACAGTACAGTCCTATGTCTTTTTATATATTGATGTGCTGTAGCTGTACTCTTGACCTACAGCCGATGTCAATGATAATGGTGTCATCAGAGCTCTATGGCATTCACTAAATATTATTCATTGATACCCAGCAAAGCTCTAGAAATTGACAGATGGGTAAGAATGCTATGTGAGTTATCAACATAATTGGGATCTTTAGAGAAAGAAGACACGTCTCTTTTTTTAACTGATAGTGTCCGAGGTCTCCTGGTGGTCCCTGTTCAGGAGGTGAAAGGAACCCGTTCGCACTGAGCCCTCCCGAATGGGGAGCAGGTAAAACACACAAATACAACACATTATTAGGGAAAACACAGGGAATATCTCCTAGCAATTCGCGAACAGGCAGTGGTCCCGCCACACAGTGTATATATTTGTGGTTATGTGTGTGTATATTTGTGGTTATGTGTATATGTCAGTAATTGTGTGTGTTTTTTGTCTGTGTGCATGAAAATGTGTGAATTAAGGGAGTTATCTACTAAACAACTGAAATATCAAAATAAAGAAAAGAGCTCCTCTGACATTAGCTGATAAGAAAGAAAAGTGTATTCTCTATATGTAGATTGTGTCTCTTAAACTGGCAAAATATACCACACACTTTAATCCTGAAACCTGTGGGGCCTTTGGGCATGCACAGAGACTTGAATCAATTATCGCTCGTCTTTTGTCAGCTCCCATGCAGTAACTTATAACATGCAAAAGTTTTTTGACCATGCTCCTTGAATTGGATTTTTTAGTAATTTAATTAAGCTGTTTTTGCATTTTTATGAACACAGATTGTTGCTACCGAGTGCCATTTCTGGTTGTGATTGGTGGAATAATATAAATATAGTTGGATGTGCTGAGTTGAATTTCCTTGAAACTCCATATAGAATGCTTCTCGTGTGGGTCCTTAAATGACAACCAATGGTTCACAATTGCCAAGTTGTTTCCAAATGCTGATATTTGTAAAACATGGACCATGGTTGCTCCCTCGAGTGCTGGTACAAAGATGGTCACACTGAGATTCTGCATGCCATATGTTCTTATGGGTTTATGGTGTGAACCAGATATTCTCATCCGGATCTGTTTTTTGTTTGTATTAAAAAATTCTTTTGTTAAATGAAAAAAAAAAAAAAAAGTTTAAGGAAACACCTGCAATATTTTCTTACTGCTGAATAAAAACAACCAACATTACACACAAAGACTGGGAACAAAACAAATGTATTGCAACAGGTAAAAACACTTCCTTATGAAATATAAACAGGAAAATAGATGCATTTACTGATTAATCACTTGGCAAGAGAACTGCAAAGTTGTAGTCAAAGATGCTGAATTGCAACGTCCAAACTAGCTAAAATAGGGAGGGGCTATTTTGGATGATATTTTGCTAGCTGGCTGTTGCTGTTGAATAAACCTTCAACAAATATGTGTAAATAAATATCTCAATTTTACTTTAAAGGAACACTATAGGGTAAGGAACACAACCCTGGATTCCTGCCCCCAAGCACCTCTTAAGCTAGTAAAACTCACCTTATTTACAGCAGCTGGAGCTGGAGCTGGAGCTGGAGCTGGCGCTGGCCCTGCCCCAATCCGCCTTCTTGGCTGACATCATAGGAAAACATTGGATTGGTTGAGATTGTTAATTCTGATGATCTCAGCCAAGGAGGCGGACTGTAGGGGTGGAGCCAAACACTGCCTTGGTTAATCAGCAGAGAGGGGAGATGCTAAATGTCAGTGCTGTACATTGTTCAGGAAGCACCTCTAGTGGCCGCCTGAGGAGTGGCCACTCGAGGTGTCCCTAAGGAGCAATTTAAAAGACTGTGTTTACTGCAGAAAGCCTGCAGAGACAGGTTATAGACACCAAAACAACTACAATAAGCTGTAGTTATTCTGATGACTATAGTGTCCCTTTAAATATAAAGCGTTTTACCCATCTGTTCTCTGTATTTTTGTATGTAGTTCTGCACATTGCATTATTGGATGATCAACTGCTGTTGGGTTGTGGGAATTCTCTGAAATAGTTTGAGTCTAGAACTAATGCAGCACGGGAGAAAAGTTTCAGAATCTGATTGTTAAAGGGGAACAGTCACTTCTTGGGATCTTAAATACGGTGTTTACTTATCCTCTGTATTTAGCAAAATGTATTTGTGAGAAGTAAATAATAAACTTAAGCGTGAAATCTACACCACTTTATCCATTAACTGGACTTCTCCATCTTAGCTCCCTATCAATCTTTGTTATAAGCTCTGCACCTGACAGTAACGATGAAGAAATCATATCTTAGAACAAGGGTCCTCAAACTCCGGCCCCCCAGATGTTGCTGAACTACAACTCCCATGATTCTTTGAATTACATAGATAGCCAGAGAATCATGGGAGTTGTAGTTCAGCAACATCTGGGGTGCCGGAGTTTGAGGACCCATGGCTTAGAAGCTTAGAAATGAAAACATATTCCTATCTATCTGTTTTATTGTGTGTGACTTGGCTGTTCCTCGACTGATTGTGATGAAATATTCTAAATCTTTAATAAACATTTAAAGGAAGATGGAGCATTGGATGAAAACAGTTACCACAAGTTTTAGGTGATTTTTCTTCCCCAAAGTTATTAACTAAAGTGAGAATTCAAAGTGAATTTCAAATGTAAAGCCATCGTAGCAGAACTGAAAGCATAGCTGACCTAGAGATTGTTTCCAGTGTCACCACTTTAGTCACCCAGACCACTTTATCTCAGCGAAGTGGCCTGGGTGCACTGGTCCTGTCCTTTTAACCCTTCCAAGTTAAAACAGAAATATTTACATAGACCGGTCCCAGACAGCCACTAGTTGTTCTCCCACCTCCGTAGCCAAGTTAAACAGGGATTAAGAGACGCAGTGTTTTGCCACACATGCGCACTAGCCTGCCAGTGTTTCCCTATTGATGATCTCAAGGAGGCAGGTTGAGTGCTGCGAGACCTGTGCCTCAAGGGAGATAAGGTAAGTAAAACTCACCTTTTTACCTTTAAAAAAGGGAGGGATGCAGGTAGTGAAACACAATAGCGTTAGGAATACATGTTTAAATCTGAAATTAATTTGGAATTCTCACTTTAGAGAATTAATGTTTATTTAATGGTGTCATTTCCAGAAATTAGATAGTTTCCTCTATTCAACATATATAGCTCTTCTCTCATAGCACCTTAAGATCCAGAGAATACAAGTAGAAACAACAAGTGTGACTCGCCACTAAAAATCAATTAACCTTTTTAATGTCAGGTTGGTAGAAAAGTTTTGACAATGCCATGATTCACAACAAAGTAATTTGTTAGGTTTATTATTATTAACCTCTTTGTGACCTACGTTATCGATGGCATCTTAAAATAATTTTCTTTAAAGATCCTATCCCATAACTCAATGTCTGATTTAGCTCCCACTGCTAAATAAACAGTTCAATCCATGGCAGAAAAGGGTCTTTGGGGACCAGTTTGTGATGATGGTTAAGAATGTAACTACTACTGAATGGGTGTAAAGGCAGAAAAGGCACCTACAGTGTATTTGAAATGATAGATCAAATACATTGTTACTGTGCTTTCAGATTACACAGGGGATATCAGTCAGCTTTATAAAAGGAAGTGAGTAAGAGATCTAAGAATTAACGTGCAGTTTGAATAGCGGTGTCCATTATGCGGGAGTCTGTAACTACTGCATGGAGCTATTTTGAGCACAGCGCACAGTACAAAAGCATTAAGCAGTAGAGGTGAAAGGACAGCCCAGTTTGGATGCTTCCTGCAACAGAATACTCTATCTCACATACTTTGTAGTACGATACTTTGACAAGAATGCTGCAACCAGGTTTATTTTTATCTGGCTGTTTTTGGATGCCATGCAATACTTCGCTCACTCTGAATGAACAAGTGATAGTGAACAGTGATAGGATTGGTTGTAAATGTGGCACAAATATTAGTTTCAATTGTGATAATTTAAAGTTACAAATATTGGATTCCAAGCTCTAATTCATTATTGGACTTTTCTGTTTTCTGTGTTCTTTCTCTCTTTTTTTGAGAACAGGGGTACGTTTGGTAAGAAATACAGTGGCACATTAAAGGGATACTAGAGTCACCAGAACCACTACAGCTTAATGAGTTTTTAATTTGCCTTTCAGCGAAAAGGCAGTGTTTACATTGCTGCCTAGTAACACATCTAGGTTCTCTCACTCAGACGATCACTAAATGTGCTTCCTGGGGCAGTGCTGAACAGTGTGCAGAACCTCCGTTCAGCATCTCCACGCTCTGCATTGAGACATTAAACTTTCCTCATAGAGATGTACTGGTTCAATGCATATCTATAAGGAGATGCGGATAGGTGCATCACAGTGCTTTATTTTGCATGCTCAATAGCCTCCCAATGCTTTCCTATAGGTGAAGATTGTATTGGCTAAGATCCTCAAGGTCGATGATCTCAGACATGGAGGTGGGGCCAGTCACGGTGGGAATCTCCAAGCAGTTAATCTCCAAGCAGGGAGGGGCAGGGGAGCAAGACATGTATTCCAGCAATATAGTGAATATCAGAAATACATGTTTGCATCGCTGACACTATAGTGTTCCTTTAAATACAAGTCATAGGATATGGCTCATTGTTCAGGATGTGCAATAGTTTCACAACACAGCCTGTTGCACACTAGACTTTCATCTGCCCTTTTAAAAACACGTATGATGCCTCATATAACCTTCACACAAACTTTTTCTTACAGCCCAGAGAAAAGAAATATAATCTGTATGTTTTTGTGTACACACCTATGTATTTATATGTATATAGAGATGGTTTTATAGCATTTTTTAAATGCCAGAATATTCACAAATGTGTCAGTGGAAAAAAGAACATTTAATTTGAAGGAGTTTGACCAGGAAGTACAAGTCAAAATTATGTTTTGATAAATGGGGAACAGGAAAAAATGCAATAGTTGAAGGTTAAAAGGTAACGCATATACAAAACAGATAATTGAACAATAACACATTTTACAGTCATGGTTCTATGGTAGATGTCTGTTCAGAGCAGATATTTCAGACTGGTGGAAGATAGGTGTTGTGGTACTCCAGAAGAGAAGACAACCAGTTTCCTGTTTGTGGTGGTTCCTATGTACATACCGATTAACCAATGCATGTATATGAAATAGTACTTGATAAATACATAGACATTTGTTTTTACTTCATGGTAGCGGTTTTATGTAGTTGCATATTATTTGACTACCTTTATTCATTTATGAAATTGGTTTAAACCAAGAGTAGACAGTATCACATTGAGTCATAAGCCCAAAACGCCTATTTTGCTCTAATTCACAACTACGTATTCAATGTTATCTTTCTACAATCAGCTTTTAACCCCCTTGTCAACAACAAGAAACAGAGTTTATTGCGGCTACTTATGTACTTGGGGCCATTGTGTCAAAATAACAACAGACAGCTCTGGAAACCACATGTCCATCAATGGGAGTCAGCCGATGGTATTCCATGTAAACCAATACGCACCATGATTATAGTGACCACGGTATATACTATTAATAAAAGCTTTAACACCAAGTCTATCCAATATTATGATTACCAATCATAGCAATGTTACACCTTGAGTAACAGCTGGTGCCAGTGCATGCCAGGATAAGCAGTCAGTTGACTATTGCTGGTTGTCGCGTCCATATGGGAGTCCAGCAATAGAGACTGATTGACTTCCAGGCTGTCTGCTCACCCTGGGATTCAATCACAGTGATGAGATGGCTTACCTGTCAGCTAAGACAATGTGAAATACGAGATTTGGCTCTTACATTGTGAACAAGTCTGCAAAACTACTCATCATTAATGATAATAAGGTTAAGAGTTAGTTAGGGTTAGCGAAGTTTAGGGTTAAGATTAGCTTGTGTTACCCAGGGTTAGAGTTGACTAGGGCTACAGTTCTTGAAGTTTAGGGTTGGTTAGGATTAGCAAGAGTTAGGGCTAGACAGGGTTACAAATGGTCAGTGTGGTGACACAGATATTATCATATCACCAAATAGTATCGCTTGGAAGCAAGCATGGCTGAAAGACGATGCTTTCAGTGGAGTTACACATTAGTCAACAAGGGGGTTAAACTATGTATGTGCAGCGTTTAGCAGTAACAGAGACTACAGGCACCAGACTACGGGCACCATAACCACTTCAAATCACTAAAGTGATCATGGTGCTTGGAACCCTTTAAAAATGAAATTGGCATGTCTGTAATTTAAACCTACAAGTATTACAAATCTGGAAAAGGTCTACATAGGGGGTACTGCTATGTCTGAGGCTGTAGCAGGTTTCAAATGTGGGATCTTTACAGTAGTGAGACATATAAGGTCTGTGAAATCTACCAGCAAAACGAGACGTGTAAAGAACACAACAATTAAATATAACTAGCAAATTTAGCAGAGTTTAAAGTTTGGTGTTAAAATAGCTAAATGAATAATGTAAAAATGCTTTTATATAAATTTTCTCTCGAGGTATTGTTTAGTGGTTTTGGTTTATTTGCTGTTAAAGTTAGAGTTTCATGTTGAGCATTAAAACAAAAATTTCTATTTTTAAACATATTTTTGGTTATTTCACATTTAAAGCCAGAGTAACCAAAAATGTTTTTAATATAACATAAAATGTGAATTTACCTTGATTGTTCACATTAGTTATTATTAGTTATTGTGTTATTGATCCATATCAGGCATCCAAAGAAAGCCCTATTTGATTTATTTTTATTTTGTATTTCTGCAGATGGTACATGTTGCATTAAGTAAGACAAAAGTGATAGAGTATTGACATGCATACAAGAAGCAGTGGTCACAAAATTGCACGCCTCGTATTAGGAAGAGAAGAGCTGAAATTAAATAATGGGACATGTGTATATATCATTACTCAATATGCAGATAAGATCCAATGAAATGCCTAGAAGACCATAGGAAGGAGGGTCCTATAAGCAGATATAACCCTAACCTATGGGGTGATTGGGGGGGGGGTAGGAGGGTTGGATGTTGGCTCTACAGATTGGACAATAACTATAGGAAAGTACTTTAAAGGAGAATGTAGAGAATTACTTCAACTAATGGTAATGTCAGCACAATAGCGCTGTCAGAACGGACACCTACATGGCCACTAGGTGGAATAGCAAACAATAGGCTAAGAACATAAAATTTGCAAATAAAGAAAAACTTTGTGATTAGCAAAATAAAGTATGTACCTTCGCTGTGTTCTGTCCCTCTCCCCCACCAAATAGTAGCACTGTTGACATCCCAAGAGTGTTTGGAAGGTGGTCTGGAAGGAATAGATGAAGGACTTGTCAAGCCCAGGGACATAAGAATGGTGGTAGCTTTTGCTGGATTCGTAGCTTTAAACTGCCTTCCGCTTTTAGTTACTATGTGGGCCCGAGGAACAGCCAAGTGATAGGTAAAGCCTGCTTCTTGAAGTGACTTAGTGATGGGATGCATGGACTTTCTACAAATCAGTGTGGCTCTGTTTAGATTGTGAAAGAAGGTAAAGAAAATAGGTAAGGATGCGCAAATTGAATTCATAGGGTGCTTTATTCTGCAATGTAGATATTAAGTGTTGCTTGTCATAATAAGATTGGTATCTCAGGATAACATTCCTGGTGGCATTGTTGGGTGCCTGAGTGGATTCAGCAATGCTATTGACCCCATCAAAGAAGAATTGCTTAGCTTGTTTTTCTGGAATCACTGACACTGACAAAAAAACCCAGGGCAGACAAATCTGGACCGAGCATGCATATTGGAGACCTGTTCCGACAGGCTCAGGGCGCGTATGGGCCCAAAATGGCCGCCGACTTCGAGGACTACTCTGACTCCTCAGAGGACCTAGCCCTAGACAGCAGGAGCCTGGGAATGCCGACTTCACTGCAACAGGCCCTGGTCCCTGAGAGGGGAGACTCTGCCCCGGTGACGGCAGGGATCCTGAAGGAAATGCTGGGCGCCCTCCAAAAAAAACCTCCAATCGGATGTGGCCCAACTACGCTCTGACCTGACGGGCTTGGTAGGCTGCCTAAAGGGGGTTGAGAAGTGCAAGTGCTGAAGAAACAGCAGGCACTCACCGACCAACGCTTTGCCAAGCTGGAGGATGCACGGCGACAGAAAAACTTAAAGCTCCGGGGCATACCAAAGGAGATCCCAGAGGCAGAGCTCCCCCACCTACTGAGAAGGATGATGGCGGCATTGCTGACACCCAAACAAGTAAAACACCTCGCCTTCGAAGAGATCTTCCGAATTCCAAAAGCCCGGCGAGCACCAACAGCAGCATCTCGGGACTTAGTGGTAAGATTCCACAATGTGGCCGACAAGCAGGTGGTCCAGGCTGCACTGAAGGGTAAAGCCCCATTCACATTTGAAAATATGACACTCACATTTTACCATGACCTCTCTGGAGAAACTCTGGCATGGCGTAAATCCATGCAGCCCTTTACAACCCTACTCCGGGCCCACAGCCTGCATTACCGCTGGCGCTCACCAAGGTCCCTACAGATCCAGAAAGGAGAGACCACCCACATGGTGCACGACCTGCAAGAAGCGAATACCCTCATGGGAACATTGGGGCTACCTCAAGATACTGCAAACATACCCAGATGGGATCCAGCGAGCATCCAGCCGTTCACGCCACGGAGAGCCCTCTCGGACTCCTATACTGCAGCCACCACTTGAGACAAGCGCCCCCTGCTCTCAAACCCCACAACGGGGATAACCATCACGGACTTAATGGCTACTCATGTTTAATTTTGTTTTATTAAGTTTATTCTGTTTATTCAAGTTCATTCTTGCTGAAACCACACAATACGCGCTTGTTCATAATCACGACACCACACTACTTAATTATGGATAGATACCCAGCGCACGTGACCATAGACAGGACCTCCTCCCCCCCCCCCTTTTCATAAACCAGGGCGCACCGCGCAATCAAGATGTCCACGAGGGGCAGTCAGGACTCTTACTCTTACACATAGCCTCAGCACACGCCACAACCACAGCGACTGTGAGAGACGCCCCAGTACCCTTCTGGCACAGAACAGCCGACAGACCAGTTCATTCTGAAAGGGTCTAACCCTTCACCACCCGTCCCTCATTGATCCCGCCTGTAGCAGCCCCGACACTCTATATTTTCACCGGGCCAATCTCCACACTGCAATGGGTCCATAACACAGCGGCCACAGCTCCAATGCAGGGCCCAGCAGATCAGCTCTCCATGGGAAAAAAGCGCCCAAAGATGGCACCTGAGTTGTCGTCAATCCAAGTGCGTCCAACCACCTCATATGCCCATGATGTAAGATCACACGCACACACTGAGCTTTCTCATTATTTCTACATGTCTCTTAAATCTAATGCACATGCTCACTATAGGACCTTACAGATTGATGTACCACACCTGCATAGTTTACAGTTACTTGTACGTGAACAAAAACTACAAAAATGAGACAAATGACTATAAGAGCATATACTTTTTGCCTGCATTCTCTGTTTATGAACCAAAGCTCCCACTGTTTATTGGGATGTTGTACACATCTTAAATGCCTTGAAAAAATAAAGAATTAAAAAAAAAAAAAATGACTTGAGTTTTGGAAAAGCCATGGCAATGAAAGAGTTACGGCATGGACTTTTAGTTTTCAAAGTAATTTTTCTTGGAATAGCGTTGTTTACAGCTGTAAGCCAGCTTTATTTGTTTTTATCACTCTTTTTTTTGTATATTTTGGATACAATAGAATACTTGCACTATTCCTTCACGCAGGGTCGAACTAACCAGTGTCTCTAGGAAAATTATAGAAAATATGTAACATTACAACACATGGCTTATGTGGGTGGTCAGTAGGCAGACAATGTTGCATGTATATGGTACACACTTTCATATACAGTTGTAATCAAAATAATTTCATGCCCATTGAAAATCAGGTTTAATGTCAAAACTTACAGACTGTCAGCTGTCTGCAATTACCAAATGAAACAAAAGCAATCGAAATAGCTCAACACAATGAATGCTTCACGTGGTTTCCAAGAATTCAAATGAAAATAGAACTTATAATGG
This sequence comes from Pelobates cultripes, assembly GCA_933207985.1. Lineage (NCBI taxonomy): Eukaryota > Metazoa > Chordata > Amphibia > Anura > Pelobatidae > Pelobates > Pelobates cultripes. The sequence goes on from OW240914.1 coordinate 313,842,346, forward strand.
AAAATAGAACTTACCTGGTCTCAGAATTATACAACCCCTTCACGGCGAACATCTTTAGTACTTAGTAGAGCACCCTATAACACCATAGCAAGTCATTACAAGCCCGCTGCATGGAGTCTGTTCAGCATTTGAAATACAAGTAAATTTCACTGCTTCTGTATATATATATTTAAAAGCACATGCCTAAATCTAAACCAAAAAAAGCTTCTCTAATTTAAACTTAAAATAATTAACAGATCTATATATTGGAGTTAATTCCTTCCTGACTGTGACTCCAACACATTTCAGTAAATAAGTACCAGGACAGGGGTCTGCGCTTACACTGACACATCTACATTATAGCAAAATAAGCACACATAAGGAGGATTATATTAGTAATAGCACAATTAGTTTTTATTTTAAAAATTATCATTTTCTAATATTTTTTTTATTGAAAGTATTTACATATATGTTATATCAACATTACAAAATTAAAACATAAGAAAGTGTAAATATTATTTTTCACAATATGAAGAACAAACAATATTTGAATCAATGTACTAATAACAATACATTAAATCCAAATTCGTGATGATTTCTTTTTGATCAAGTCTGTTATCCGGAAGGAATCTATTATGATTTATTCGAGGTTCTAAGTGCTTTCCGTTTTCAGCGGTGCTAAAAGTTTCACTTGTGATGTAATCAGACATTTTCAACAAGAATGACAGAGGGATCGACTTTTATACATGATGTGCTTTCTAAAAATAAACTTCTACCTTCACCAGTATGAGATGATCACTAAAACTAGAGGGTGGCTAAATGGTGCAGAGATTTGGGTATTAGAGAATATGTGTCATAAGATAAATACTGTTACTAACTACACAGTAGGAAACAAAACCAAATGTACACACTATGCCAAACCCAATCTACACTTAAAGGAACACTATAGTGTCAGGCGTATAGACATGTGTAGAGTAGGAATTGCTGGTTAGGTCCCAGGCCACCTCTATGTGGAAATTAAAGATTTAGAAATTACCTTTTTTCCATCACCGCGCCTGGCCCGACCTCCATACCTGAGATCATCAATCATGATGATCTCAGCCAATCCGGTGCTTTCCCATCATCTGACTGCCACTAGAGGTGTTCCTACGCATCAATGTCAACATTTCCTTGTCTCTGAAAAGGCATTGTTTACAGTGCTAATACTGCAGAGACAGGTTATAGACACCAGAACCACTACATTAAACTGTAGTGGTTCTGGTGACTCTAGTGTACCTTTAAATAACAGAAATCTTTAGTACCATTGAAATGGCTGCTTTGGGTAAATTATTTTGTAGGAATTCATAAGAATACCCACTTCTGTCTCATTAGAGAGTTTGCATTTAAGCTGAACACACTAAAGTATATTATTAGTTTATAACTAAACATCAACAAATGTACCTTGATGTTGGCAGGTGAGCTTACACTTTAAGGGGCACTTCAGTGGTGCTAATTAGGATAGAACGCAAGTAAATTTTTTTGGTTTATTATCATTATATATTTCATTATATTTTCTAAAAAAAATAGCAAATACATTTTTTTAAAAATTGTTTTACAAATATAGTTGCTTAAAGGAAGACTCTAAGGGTAAGAATTAATAAGGTTATATATATGTAACCTTAGGATAGTAATACCTTTCCTCAGAGTGTTCTACTTTTCAATTATATTCAGGAGATTAATCTCCACTGCTTTAAGGTTAGAAATCAATATGGTGCTCGCATTTGTTTGAAATTTATTTTACATCTTTTTTTTTTGTCTAGCGCTATTGTATACTTCATATACACATACTGTCTGATAGTGTAGGCAAGTTTTAAGGCTTTCATATGCACACGCAAATATAAAAAAATGCAGTGCTCTGGAACCTAACCCACAGTATTAGCAAGGCAGGCCTCTATGTTCTTTTAACTATTTGGATTGCTGGGCCCTTGTTAAAGGTAAAAAAAAAAAAAAGAAATTACATTCACTTTTTATACAGCACTTTCCTGGTCTTGGCACTGCAGCCATTACACCTCTTTTGGGACTACCAAGTGATGATCTCAGTCCAATCGAATGCTTCTCATAAAGAAGATTTGGGAACAGTTTCAGAGAAACTGCTATGTTTATAATAGGATTAATCCAGCCTGTAGTGGCTGTCTCATTGACAGCCGCTAGAGGCGCTTCCGCGCTTGTCACTGTGATTTTCACAGTGAGAAGACGCCAGCGTCCATAGGAAAGCATTGGGAATGCTTTCCTATGAAACTGGCTGAATGCTCGCGCGCATTCAGCCGAGGAGGAGGAGAGGAGGAGGAGAGTCCCCCACCCGGCGCTGGAGAAAGAGGTAAATTTAACCCCTTCCTCACCCTAAAGCCCGGCGGGAGGGGTGCCCTGAGGGTGGGGGCACCCTCAGGGCACTATAGTGCCAGGAAAACGAGTATGTTTTCCTGGCACCATAGTGGTCCTTTAATGCAAAGAATGTGAGGATTTTGCCTGAACAACCTAGTTCTGCCTGCTATCTGCCAAAGTTTAAGAGTACTATAGCAGAAACAAACTTTTTTCTGTGTTGTCAAAACATCATAGAATAGTCACCGGGGTTTATTTCACAACACATGTCACGTTATAGTAGTTATTGCTCCAAAACCAGAAAAGAAAGCATTCAGCTTATTCTGTTGGGTAAACACAATGTTGCTAGTAAACACTTATAATAATCAGCTTCTGTTACAAGATGTATTGAAAATAATGATCAGTACAATTTTAGATTTTTGGTATATAGGCAGTGGTGACTCAAGGAACAGTACAGGGGGGGCAATAGATACCTGTCAGGATTACAAGCTGATCCAGCACGCAGTACTGTTTTAAGCCTAGGACTAAGGATAACGTATAACCGGACCTTAGGATGGCCGGACTTAACGTCTCCAAGAATAGTTAAAATACTAGCCGAGGTCAGGGACACAGAATCAGACACAAAGATGAGGGAAAGCCAAAAGTCAAGGATACCAGATAGCAGGGAAGTCAAAACAAAGCAAAATACCAGAAAATCAAGATCAGGAATGCACTCTCGGATAACCATAGGCATGAAACCACGACAGGGCAATGAGGAAGAGGAGAGCTGGGTTTAAATACCCCTCCTGTGGATCCGATTGGCTGTGACCTCAAAGGCAATTACCAGGTTTCCATGAGCTTGACTGCTGCTTGGCACAACTTTTCCTGTCAGGACAGTAATGTTGCTTGGCACAACTTTTCCTGTCAGGACAGTAAATGCCATTAACCACATTTTTATGTGCGGATCAATAAGTGACAATAATCAAAACTGGGGGAGGCACTAATAATTTTCACCACTAAATTGTATTAGTAGCAGGTGGATAGAGGCTGTGTCGTAGAGGTCTATTTGCTATATTGGGTGCAGGGTAAGGATAGGGGCTGTAGCGGGTAGGGAAGGGATGGGCGTTAATATAGACTTTAATGGGTGCAGGGGAGGGACAGGGGTTGTAGTGCATTCAAGTAGGCATTGTGGGTGCAGGGGGTAATAGAGTCTATAGGGAGATAGGGGCTATAGTGTGTGCAGGGTGTTATAGAGACCGTAGTGGATGTAGAGGGTATTAGGGGCTGTAGTGGGAGGGAATGTAATGCGTATAGGGGGCATAGGGGCTGTATTGGGTGCAGTCAGTAATTGAGGCATTAGTGGTTTCGTTAGGATGGATAGTGTCTGTAGTTGGTATAGTGACTGTAGTGGGGGCAGGGCCGGATTAACATAGGGGCTGATGGAGCTGCAGCTCCAGGCCCAGGCCCATGGAATAGGCCAATTGATTGGAAAAAAAAAAAAAAAAATCTTTTTTTTTTTTTTCCTACCTACTCTTAGGGATTCCACCTGGCTTTTATTTTATTGGCACAGACAGTATTTGAGGCTGCCTGGCTAGTGCCAATATTGCAGTGATACTGGCAATACAAATGCTGGTATTTTTCTCAGTATAAACAAGAGATTACTCTGCAATACCAGCACTGGCCAGTAGGGGGTCACTGTGTGTGGAGACAGGCAGGGATAGGAAGTTCCAGCATATCCCTCCCTGCCTATCTATACTCACTGATCTGCAGGGGTGCAGCTACAGAGAGTCCAGACAGCAACTCCCACCCTGCAGAGACAGCCTACAGCTCAGGGAAGTAAGGGATGGGGGGAAAGGCTGCAAGGAGACATTCACTGAGACACTAAGGGACATTGGGAGACATTATGAAACAGACACATGGGGACACAGTGTCCCCATGTCTCCCAGCCAGTGTCCCTGGTGTCTCAGTGACCCCTAGTCTCCTAGTGCCCCCAGTCTGCCAGTGTCTCACTGTTCCCATGTCTCCTAGTGCCTCCATGTCTCTCAGTGCCTCAAGTGTCACAATGTCCCCATGTCTCCAAGCTAGTGTCCCTAGTGTCTGTGGCCCTGGTGTCTCAGTGTCCCCATGTCTCCCAGTGCCCCATGTCTCAATGTCCCCATGTCCCCCAGCCAGTGTCTCTAGTGTCTGTGTCCCTGGTGTCTGTGTCCCCATGTCTTCAAGTGTCCCCTATTTTCCCATTGTCCCCATGTGTCCCAGCCAGAGTCCCCTAGTCTCCCAGTGTCACTGGTGTCTCCGTGTCCCTAGGTCTCCCCGTGTCCCCAAGTCTCCCCGTCTTTCTAGTGTCCTAGTGACATGGGGACCCTGGGATACATGGGGACACAGGGAGACATCGGGCATTGAGACACTGTGATACATAGGATCACTGGGAGACCCGGGGACACGACACTAGGGGACACTGGGAGACATGGGGCGCTGAGACACTGATACATAGGAACACTGAGACTTGGAGTAATCGACACATGGGGGCACTGGGAGACATGGGGGCACTGGGAGGAATCCATCTATACAGCAGAATCAAACTAAGTAGTTTTTTGGTGATTTTACAGAATTTTCTCTTATGTCACTCCTTGTGATTTACATCATGTGATGTCACCCATACATATTTAATTATGCAAATTAGTAAGGCCGGTATGTTTTTCCAAGAAAGGTGGCAACCCTAACTACTTTTTACATACTCTTACTTAAGTATGGAAACTTAAGAGGGATGTATGGGAACAAAACTTGTGTGGACTGGTTGACAATGAATATAGTTAAAGGGACACTATAGTCACCAGAACAACTACAGCTTATTGAATTTGTTCTTGTGAGTAGATTCATTACCGTCAGGCTTTTTGCTGTAAACACTGTCTTTTCAGAGAAAATGCAGTCTTTACATTACAGCCTAGTGATAACTTCACTGACTACTCCTTAGATGACTGTTAGAGATCCTTCCTGGGTCATGGCTGCCTAAAATGCATCCAAACATCAGTGTCTCCACCCTCTGCATGCAGACACTGAACTTTCCTCATAGAGATTCATTAATTCAATTCATCTCTATAAAGAGATGCTGATTGGCCAGGGCTGTGTTTGAATCATGCTGGCTCTGACCCTGATCTGCCTCTTTGTCAGTCTCAGCCAATCCTATGGGGAAGCACTATGATTGGATCAGGCCACCACTTCTAATGATGTCAGCAGACTGCTTGTTTTTATGAGTCTAACAGCATGCAGAGTTACAGCTTCAGGCTTGAATATAGTAAGATTTTGAGGCATGCCCAGGGGGGCTAGATGGTGGTGTTAATACTATAGGGTCATGAATTCATGTTTGTAATCCTGACCCTCTTGTGATCCTTTAAGGTAATGCTGACTTTGGTCTCTCTAACACTGTGGCATGTTCCCTTTCTTCTACACTCACTACATACAGCTTTTCTCCTTCACAGACTATATACCAGGAGCTTCTGCCTGCTAATAAGAAGGTAAGGAGACAAGTGGACCAGCGAGTGCTAGGGAACAGTCCTTAGAAAGCGTTGAGTGAACGCATCATTAGATGCATTTATGCCAAGCTCAGGGTGCTGTCTGCATAGTATGCCCTTAGTTGGCCAGCTGCATGATTGGCAGGCAGCCTGACATGCATTCATGCCAGACTGGCCTTCTAATTCTTTGGGCAGACATGTCCTCTTTTTGGGCATGTTCGCCCCTTTTGGCAGGTTACGTGATTTGTGTCAGTGGCACACCCTTTTACCATGCCCATTGACTTCATGCCTGACTGGACACTACTGTTAGGGGTTATGGATTTACTTGAAAGATGAAAACATAAATTAGAGAGAGATTAGCCTAGGATATGTGTTTTCTTATAGCTGCTGTTTTCTTTCTCTCCAGCACCATCTCTATCAGATACATGATGCTTGGGAGTGTTTTACTGTTTTTGGTTGATATGATTCTGTTATTAGCCCGTCATAATTGTCAGCACCAGGCCCACTGGGCTCTTAATCTGGCCCTGGCTGCTGGCATTAACAATGAAAAGGCTGTTCATCAATGGAAGAAGTCATACTGCTTAATGGGTTTTGACTAACTTCCACAGAATTTTATAATGAGCTAAATGTGACTTCAATCTGAAGGTTTTTCCAATATGCAAACGAAAAAAACATTTTGGCTAATGATTTTTTTTTAAATGTTAAAAATTAGTTATGTGTTATCTATAATGTTAAATTTTCTTAAGTGTTAAAACAATAAATACCAACAAGCATGTAGTAAATATCAATATAGTTTCATAATATGGTTGGAGCATGGAGCACCCAGAGCCTGCAGGCCAGTCACCCATTTTTTTTTGTTTTAATCATTTATTTAACAATGATGTTTCCTGAATTTTAGAGCAGTGAACATCTGAAACAAAATGTGTTATTTAAACAAAAAGGTTTTTGCAAAGATAGACTGACAACATTTTACTGAAAGGGAACTTGGAGGGGAGAAGGAAGGGGTTAGATGTATGGCTGTGAGGGGTTAGATGTATGTTTTGCAAGATTGCAAAAGTTGTACCTATCCATAAAAGTGGTGACAATACTTTGGTATCTAACTATCACCCGATATCATTGCTCCCAGTATTGTAAAATATCTTTGAAAAATGCGTCCACACGCAACTTTGTGAATATTATCAACAATCAAATTATCTGACCCCTGATCAATCAGGCTTTCGTCCAAATCAATCAACCATGACTGCCCTCTTAAAAGTTTGCAATGACATCCAAATTGGCATGGAACAATTAAACTTAACTGGAGCTATTTTCCTTGATTTTGCCTGTAGACCATAGCATTCTTTTACAAAAACTTAAAAACTCAGGCATTGGTAATCGTCCACTAACCTGGTTTCAATCATATGTTTCAGACCAATTGCAATATGTAGCCAATTCTAATAGCGCTTCCCTCCCTCTTCCAGTCACTTGTGGTGTTCTCCAAAGCTGCATACTCAGCCCCCTGCTATTCACATTATTTATAAATGATATGCAAATCCTCAACTCTACACATGTACGCAGACAACACTGTAATCTACGCTAGTAAACCCAAGCTACCGCAGCTTGAGGCTGTGCTCCAAAACCAATTCACTGAGGTAGAAAAGTGGATAGTGGATAACAAACTCTTCCTAAACACTGACAAAACTGTTACAGATCTTTGGAACTGTACCTAAATTATGTAAACTACAAAATCAACAACTGTGTATCAGAACAAATTCAAATAGCACACTGACAGCAGTCTGCTCTTTTAACCCCTTAAGGACACATGACATGTGTGACATGTCATGATTCCCTTTTATTCCAGAAGGGGTTAAATATCTAGGTATGTTGCTAGACCACAATCTATCCTTTGGCTTTCACATTGAAAAAATCTCTTCAAAACTTTACCCCAAACTAGGTGCCCTGTATAGAAACAAATCCTGCCTAAGCCCTACAGTAAGGAAACAGTAGTAACAATAGTGCAACAAATGCTAATGCCAGTTATTGAATATGGGGATGTAGTGTATGCACCCGAAATGCAAACATAATACGTTATATAATTAATTCTGCCATTTTGTACTAGAATGTAATTACTTTACCCACCACTGTGACATGTCAAAAGAGCTAAACTGGCTATCGCTGGAATACCAACGCACTCTTCATCTTTCCAGCCTTGTGCATAAGAGCATTTCTGGGAAGCTTCCACCCTACCTGAGTAGAATGCTCTTCCCAGCTGTTCCCAGCTGTACTCCGATCCAGTACAAGCACGATATTTAGCATACCGCAATACAAAAATAAAGTTGCTCGATCCTCATTTTCCTAAAGAGCACCGCAATTACGGAATAACCTCAGAGTCAAATCTTTACTCAATCTAAAATCTTTTGAGATCTGTAGTGGAGCCCTAGATCTAGCAGGGACTCTCCTCTACTGGTTTCTCCAACATACACTCAGGAAGAAGTAAAATACTCAAAGGGAACAGCCAAATACAGAAAAATACTCCAAGAATCTCCCACCTCCTCCCCAGCCACTGGACGACACTCAGCTCTAAGGGTATGACTGCTTTTAAAGGAGCTACACACAGCCTTTAATGAGAATCCCCAATGCAAGGGGTTTCCAATTACACATTCCAGGGGCATTTCCCACTAGACTGAGTAGACTGAGACAGACTGAGTAGACTGAGACAAAGTATACAATATAATTACATTAACTCTCAGGTCTAGGACATGTACAATAGTAATCACCCAAAAAACATATATTTCCCCACAAGGTACCCCTTTAAGTCCTATATCTCTTGATAGACAGGATCTGAGCACCCAACATATCTGAAAAGTGCTCTAATCCCACAAAAGCAGCCGAAACGCAGCCGGGGTATAGTTTAGACTGACCGCCCGTGCCTGCTCAAAAAGGTTCCATGAAATCAGGCTGTGCGGTCGGTCTCTTTAGGGATTATAAACTGCATGAAAAACCAATCCAAAATTGTTCATGCGTACATTCGGAAGGTGTATCTTGTTCAGGAGTTTGCTTCCCCTGAACGCCACTCTGTTTGCCGGAATCCCCACAAATATAATGTAAGGTGGAAGTCCCAGCAGTGTTCGCGCAGTCGAGTGTCCGATTTTAGTTCCATACACTCGATGACCAAGCACCGCTGTCTCTGTTCATATTCCAAGATGACAGCTTGGAACATTCATGTAATTGTGGTTTGTAGAGGTGTGAACAGAGGTTATTGGGGTTAACAAGTGGCACACTCCCCATTTGGTTGGTCTGGCATTCAGTAATTTGTTCGGTTGTTGAACACAACAGGGTTAATAGGTGAGATAGCTATTTAACCGAAGGGCCAGACGAACAGGGGGCATAACAAGATGATCCAGGGACTATGAGCACGAAACATAGGAAATTACAGGGGGGACTAGATATGGACAGCCCATAGGAAGAATAAGGGTGACAGTCCAAAGTTCATCCCGCTACACTGCAGCCCCATGACCACAAGCCGGCATACACAGTCTGATCCTCCACGGATCAGCTTGGGGATGTCCGAGGATGCTCATGGATCATTTTTCAAGTTTGGTCTGTCTAGACAACGCGTCAGAGTTTCCATTCTGTTTCTCGGGCAGTAATATATCGTAAAGTCAAAAGGCTGCAGCGCCAAACTCCAGCGCAACAGCCTGGAGTTGTCCCCCACCACTCGGTTCAGCCAGACTAACGGGTTGTGATCCGTGAGCAAAGAGAAGGGCTGTCCATACAAATAGGGTTGCAACTTTTTCAGGGCCCACACCACGGCCAGGCATTCCTTCTCGATGGCGGCATAGTTTACTTCTCGGGGTAACAGCTTGCAACTGATGTAAGCCATGGGATGTTCTCCACCATCGGGCCTGACTTGGCTCAGTACTGCCCCCAATCCAAACATAGAAGCGTCTCTATGGACGAGAAAGCGTTTAGTTGGATTGGGAGCTGCCAAGACAGGGGCATTGATAAGGGCCTGTTTCAATTGTTGGAATGCCTGCTCACACTCCCGGGCCCACACTACTTGACGGGCAAGGTTTTTATGGGTAAGGTCGGTAAAGGGTTTGGCAAGGGAACTATAATTGGGTACAAACTTCCTATAGTACTGTCCCTAGAATTGCTAATACCTGCGTCTTCATCCAGCGGGTTGGCCATTGGGCCACTGCTTCAATCTTAGCAGGCTCATGCTTCTGCTGCCCTCTCCTACTCTGTGATCGAGGTACTGTACCTCGGCCATAAAAATATTACACTTGGCAGGCTTAAGGGTAAAACCTGCTTCCCTGATCCTGGCTAAGATCGCTCCTATATGGGCGAAGTGCTCCTGCCATGTATCGCTAAAAATGGCGATATCGTCGAGATATGCGCAGGCATAGTCTTGGAACCCATCTAGGAGCCGGTCCACCATCCTCTGGAAGGTAGCCAGAGCGTTTTTCATCCCAAAAGGCATTACCTTAAATTGGTATAAGCTGAATGGGGTGACAAACGCTGAGTTGGAGCATCTCTTGGATCTCCTTGCGCATATTTTCCCCGTACCGATTCTGGGATTCGGTATAGGGCTGGCGCAATGGGAGTTGACCTGGTGTCTACTCAGTGAGTAGAAGTCCTCAGAGGCAGGGGCACAGATCACTGCCATCCCCTCTGCTCGCACATGGTAAGGCTTCAGCATGTTCACGTGGAGCATGCGTCACCCACTACTTCCTGAGCAAGGGCCGATCACATAAGTGGTGTCACACTTTTGTTCCACCACTTGGTATAGGCCCTGCCAGGCAGCCTGTAGCTTGTCATTCTGGACAGGTTTTAAAATGAAAACTTTCTACCCTACCCGAAAGCTATGGTCCCTGGCACCTTCGATCGTACCAAGTGCACTAGCAGTTCTGTGCCGCCTGGGGGTTCTCTAAAACAGACCTAGTCAACTCCTCCAGACGGTCACAGAATTCCAGCACATATGGAATGATGGGGTTACCATCATGGCTAAGATCCCCCTCTCAGTGCTCTTGGACAAGGTCTAAGGGTCCCCTCACCCACCGCCCAAAGAGTAACTTGAATGCCCAGAGCATTTGTTTTAATGTTCCATTGAATCGTTCGCAGAGACCGTTGGTGATAAGAGGAGCTTACAGTCGGCTTAATGCTGCAGAGCCTCCAGAGGTGTTGGGTGTCAGGATTACTAATTGATCCAGCATGCAGAATTGTATCACACCTGGAACTAAGGATAATGTCTAATCGGACCTTAGGATGGCCGGACCTAACGTATCCAACAATAGTCAGAATACTTGGCGAGGTCAGGGATACAGAATAAGACACAACAATGAGAAAAAGCCAAAAGTCAGGGATACCAGAAATCAGGGGAGTCAGGATGAAGTCAAAGTCAAATACCAAAATATCAAGATCAGGAACGCACTCTCGGATTACCATCAGGCAGAAATCACGACAGGGCAATGAGAGAATGTAAAAATTTGTTTAAATAACCCTCCTGTTTATCCTATTGGTTGTAACCGGCCTTTAACCCCAAAACGTCATCAACATGGGCGGCCATGGGGCTATAAAGTGGCATAGATCCACAGCGGCCGGCGTCCCTAGACATGCGGGTTTATCAGGTATCCGGGCGCATGGCTGCAAATGGGCACAACTATTCCTGTCAGGACGGTAAATACCATCATAAACATTTCTATGAGCAGATGAATCCATTACATTGGGTGATCTCTGAGTGAACTGAGTACCCCGATCCGACACTATCTCCCCGGGGAAATCCCATGCGGGAGAAGATTTGCATCAGGGCCTCGGCTATGGTTTCCGCATGGATGTTGGTCAGCGCCACTGGCTCTGGGTACCTGGTAGCATAGTCCACTAATGTCAAGATATATTTCTTGCCGGAGGGGCTAGGCTTAGCTAAGAGTCCCATCAGGTCTACTGCTATCCTGCTGAATGGTTCTTCAATTATGGGGAAAAGGTAGAGTTTAGCCTTGTGGCTAAGTATTGCAACTTTTACAATAGCGCCGAATATCCTGGGAAATCCCCGGCCAAAGGAAGTTTTGGGTAAATGCCCGGATAGCGGGATCTCATGTGCTATCCATAGCAGCTCCTGTCGGTACCTATGGGGTACCACTAACTGCCTAGTGGGGATCAGTTCCGACACGGCCACTATCCTCTCAGACTCCCTGTACAACAACTTCTTATCCCACACATATCTCTCTCCCTCTAACCTTGCCTGGCCAGAGGTGACTCTGTCCCTGTATACCTTCAACGTGGGGTCTGTGGTCTCCTCATTCTCAAATTCTGTGGGCACAGCCCAGGGTACACACTCTAAGGATGGGGAACAATCTCTTACCTGAGCCTCCGAGTGTGAGCTGTGGTCTCTGGTGCATGCCTGTTGCCTGATGACTACCAGGTATAATTCCTCCGGTGTAGCCTGGGGCTCAAAAGCCTCCCCAGCAATGAGCCTCCCCAGGTCATTCCCCAACAGTACTTCCATGTATGCCCGCAGACAGCAGAGACCAGTCCAGTCCAGGCCCTTCCTCAGGCCTGCAGCAACACCTCCCGGGCAACCAAATAGCCCGCCTGGGGCTCAAATAACCCGCTCTGGCATCAAACCCACCTCCACCACTCCAGGCCCCGCTCCACAATTCAGATGTACGCGGGCAGTAAGCAGTCGGGACACTTTTCCCCCAGCTACCCTTACGGCCACTGTATTCTGTGTTTTTGCAGCACTCGACACCAAGTGGCTTTTTACTAATGTAAGGGTGGCTCTGGTATCATTTAGCCCTTGGACCTCCTTCCCTGCCAAGATGACTGTCTGCGGTGATGTTGGCAATTATCTGTGTCTGCCTGTAGTGGGTCATGCAGGATTTCCCAGTTCTCCACGACTGGGGCTGGAGCAGCATACTGGGCTGGAGACTCTGCCTGGTAGTAGTGCGTGGATGCTCTGGTGGGTGGTGGTGGTCCCGGTTCTGTGGCTAATCGTGATGCATGTGCCCCATCTTTCTACAGATGTGGCACTGAATGTGATTCTGCGACTGGAAGCGAGGTTGTTGAACAGGCGGGTTATTTGGTTGCCCGGGAGGTGTTGCTGCAGGGCTGAGGAAGGGCTTGGACTGGACTGGTCTCTGCTGTCTGCGGGCATACATATATTCATCGACCCGCCTTGCTGCTACAGTTATGGAAGTGGGATTGTGGTCCCTTAACCACTCCTGGATGTCAGGTGCCAGTCCTTTGAAGAATTGCTCCATTAGTATTAATTGTAGCAAATCTTCCATTGAGCGGGCTTTGTGTGCTTGTACATACCCAAGGGCAGCTCGATGTAAGGGCCCATTCAGCATGTGAATCTTTGTCTCTCTTTTGTCTGTGAATCTTTGTCTGTCTCTAAACCGCCTTCAGTATGCCTCTGGTGTAACGGCATACTTGGCGAGGATCACCTCTATTACCCGGCCATAATTCTTGATTTCCTCATCCGGTACAGTGCAGTAAGCCTCTTCTGCTCTCCCTGATAGCTGGCTTGCCAATATGGAAACCTATTCCTCCACATTAATTTTATGTAGGGCACATTGTCTTTCAAAGTCCTAGAGGAATGCATCAATATCCTCCTCTGCCTCTACATAGTTTTTACCCGTTTGCACCACTGTCACTGCTTGTGCTCTTTCAGGCGTTAGTTGGTCTCTTTGCCTCAGCACAAATTCCTGGACCTCTAACATGGTTCGTGTAGTAATTTCTGTGGATTGATTTTCACTATAAAATGACAACCGAAATTGTAATTCCCTTTGGGACTCTGTTTGTTCCCGTTCTTGTGCCGAACCGCTCCGTTCGGGAACCGAACCGCCATCTGTTCAGTATTCTGCCATCACTTCAGCAACGAGGGTAGCCTTTTTCTTGTTACTCGCTGCTATCCCTCTTGCTTCTAGGAGATCCTTTAGCGTGGACCGTTTTAGAATGGAGTAGTCAATCTCCATCCATGGTCCATTTGGCATTGCTACTTCACTGGTACTTGTTCCTCTGTGAGCTCTGGATCCCGACTCTGCCAACCAACGTAGCATAGCCCTAGTCCTAGCAGGGACTCTCCTCCACTGGTTTTTCCAAAATACATTCAGGAACAAGTAGAATACTGCAAGGGAACATCCAAATACAGGAAAATTATCCAGGAATCTCCCACCTCCTCTCCAGCAACTGGACGACACTCCTAAGGGTATGACTGCTTTTAATGGAGCCACATGCAGCCTTTTATGAGAATCCCCATGCAAGGGGTTTCCAATTACACATTCCAGGGGCATTCCCCACTGGACCTGAGAGTAGACTGAGACAAAGTATACAATAGAATTACATTAACTCTCAGGTCCAGGACAATAGTAATCACCCCAAAACATATATTCCACCACAAGGTACCCCCTTAAGTCCTTTATCCCCAGATAGCCTGGATCTGAGCGCCCAACATATCCATAAAGCGCTCAGGTCCCACGAACGCAGCCAAAATGCCACTGGGGTATAGTTTAGACCGATCGACACAAGGCACCTGCCCAAAAATGTTCCATAAAATCAGGCTGTGCAGTCGGTCTCTTTCAGGAGTATAAACTGTATGAAAAACCAATCCAAAACTGTTCGTGCGTACATTCGTTAAGTGTATCTTGTTCCGGAGTTTGCTCCCCCTGAACGCCACTCTGTTCGCCGGAATCCCCACGAATATAATGGAAGGTGGAAGTCCCAGCGGTGTTCTCACCGTCGAGTGTCCGACTTCCATACACTCGACGACCAAACACCACTGTCTCTGTTAGTATTCCAAGATGGCCGCCGCCACGTGTTCGCACATACGAACGGCAGCCACCTAGCCGACCGCTTGGAACGTTCATGTAATTGTGGTTTGTAGATGTGTGAACAGGGGTTATTGGGGTTAACAAGCGGCACACTCCCCATATGGGTGGTTTGGCATTTGATAATTGGTTCGGTTGTCGAACATGACGGTGTCAATAGGCGAGATGGCTGTTATTTTACTGAACCGCCAGACGAACAGGGGACATAACAAG
>OW240914.1:313857290-313928663 GCA_933207985.1 Pelobates cultripes
CCCAGCCTCTCCATGTGTCCCATTTCCCCTGTCCCCAGCCTCTCCTGTACCTCTTGTGTAGCAGTAGAGGAGCTCATGTAATCTCTCCCCATTCTGACAGGAAGAAATCTGTGCTCTCTAAGAGAACTTCCAGTCAGACCGAGGAGAGGAACAGAAGCTCTTCTACCTCGGTCTGCCTGCTAGGGCCACTCTACTTTCAGTGACTGGCAAGAGGAGATCACTTCCAGCCCCAATGTATAGTGGGCCAGTCCGGCTCTGATGGCACCCTCCTTATGTGCGGCACCCGGGGTGGACCACCACTTAGTACACTACTGAACACTACTAGAATGTTAGAAAAACAAACATGCATCATACATTTTACCTGTTCCCACAGAAGGGAGTTCAGTGCAGCATCTCTAGTGGCTGTCTGAGTGTCAGCCACTAGAGGTGTTACTAGGCACCAATGTAAACACTGCCTATTCTCTGAAAAGGTAGCATTTTCATTGCACAGTCTCCAGGGTTAGGTTATAGATACCAGAACCACTACATCAAGCTGTAGTTTTTTTTAGTGACTATAATTGCCCTTTAAGTCTGAAGGAGCAGAGCTGGGAGCATAGCTGACTTAATTTTTTCTATTTCGTATATTTTAACCTTAAATCTGAAAATCACTTGGATTTCACACTAGTGTGTAAGTTTTAACTGTAACGAGAAGCTAGTTACAGTACAGTACTCTCATTTTTCTTATCTGGTAAATGTGAATAGAAAGTTATATTTAGATTAATGACCTTGATTTCCAGTGAATTCTAGAATGTGTGTGAGAGAATTATTATAAAGTATGGTATCTGCTACTTTCTATTTTGTGGGTTTTCCTGAATAGCGAGGCTTTCATTAACAGGTACCTAATAGTTTTTAACCTAAAACCACCTTTTGTAGGGACTGTGTTGATTCATGTACACCCTCAGTCAGAATTATTCAGTCGGCCAAACAGCATTTTCTGAGAGGAATTATACTCCATGTAGAGGTGTTTTTAACAATACTGCCCCTTTAAGGGTACACGTGTTCTGTGGAATTGAAAAAGCTGTTAGACAAGATTCTGCTTTTGGTCACATGCTGGAAATTAATACACATTTGAACATTTGACATTGCGTTAGCTCAATACCTTTGATACAAAGGGGCTGAGCCGCAGGAAACATGTATAATACATGTATTTTAGACCTTCATAATAATGTTTTACGGTGTATAGAAATTGGACAAGGGTACAATATCTTGCACATATATTCATGAGAAAAATACAACAGAACCCAAGGGCAAGCACTGCAAAAATGTCCCTCATTTGGGTAGTTAAAGTATGATATGCTTGCATGCTGGAAGCTATGCAAGGACTGATGATGGTGTCGGTGGATTTTGTTTCACTTCATACATTTGTGAAAATCCATCCACGGTTTAAAGCAGCCCTGCCATGTTCATTTTTTTCTAATAGTTTTCCTTTCCTTAGGCCCCCGTATTTTAAAGGTACACTCCAGACACCTAAAGCACTTTAACCCCTTAAGGACCAAACTTCTGGAATAAAAGGGAATCATGACATGTCACACATGTCATGTGTCCTTAAGGGGTTAAACTGCTTTCTTTTCTTTTTTTTTTTATTAAAAGTGCAGATTTCAATAGGAATTGGAACTTTTTTATAAATTATCCTTGCTACACCCCACTGGTAGCCAATCAGACAATTGGTCCTGTTACCTTAGACCTGATTTGTTTAGCTCAATGGAGCTAAATTCAAGTGGCAGAAATTGCACAGAACACCTGTCTTGCAAATACTTCTCATTGAGCTGCATTGGGAAGTCTGTGATTGGACAGTCACAGAAAGCTGGGGGTCAGTTAGAAGGGGAGGGCTTGCAAAGGCTTCAGAAAAAGCCTTTTCTGCAGTTTTTTGGAAGCTGTTTGTAGATATAACTGCAATAAAAAAAGCACAATTAAATACATGCATATTTGGGGTATATCCAGTAAACAATTATTTTATTTTATTTTTTAAATTAGGCAATATAGTGTCCATTTTAATGATTATACTCCCCCTTGCCACGTACATTTGGTTATATTTACTATCATTTCTTGCTTGTGCCATGCTTGTGCAGATATCTCAATATTATTTTTTCCTGTGTGCTTGTTGCCTGCTATTTACCCTTCTGTGAGATTCATTTTACAGATGAATTGTGGGAAAATCTGAATGGCAACTGAAATAAAAAATTGTTTAAGCTTCACCCATTATCAATTTATGTCACATTGACTGTTATACAGTCTCTACCAGGGCCAGCACAAGGATTTTTGGCTACATAGTCGAAGATGCATTTTGCATGGCATGGATAATGACTCTGCCAGAGGTGGAGTTACACCAAGCACCATGACCACTTCAAATCAATGAATTACTCCTGTTGCTTGGTGTAATGCTTTAATTCCAGCTTAATTTCTGCTCCAATAAGGCACAACCTTGGGTTGCACCAGCAAAGAGGGAGCAATTTCCAGGAGACAGGCAGGATGAGGTTTGCAGGGAATTCATCCCTTACTCCGGTCTGTCAGGTCCAGTGCCTTGCTTACCCCATCACCGCGAGTGGCGCCATCTGGTCCCTGCGCAGCTGTCCCCGCTGCCGTGCTCCAGACTGACAGTGTTTCTGATGCTGCAGTCTCCAGAGCAGCATCCTTATAGGTGTGCCAGACACGGTCATGTGACCCAGCACACAGTGATGACCTCAGAAACCACAAGGGAGGGAAGAAACACCTCCCATGTGTTGTGGTTAAAACTAATTGGAGGTTAGCCAATTAGAGACACCCTGTGTGTATATAAGCTAGCCTCCCCCTTGCCTCAGTGCCCTGTTGTGGTCTTTGTTTAGCCCAATAGCACGTTATACTCTCTCTGATTAATTGGTTACCGAACTTTGACTTGTCTTACGTTTACTCTGTTTTCTCTGCTCCCTGACCTTGGCTTGTCTCTTAATATTCCGTCTCTCTATTTCAATTTGACCTTGGCTTGCTTTGACTATTCTTTTGCATAGCCCGGCCATTCTAAGGACCGATATTGCAATTCTGTCAGTTGTGTCCTGTCTGTGAGTTCCCTACCAATCGCGACACTGTCACTCTGTATAGCGTGGCCTCGGGGCAGAGGCTGAGGATATTATTTATCCTCTATCTAGTCTGATGGGGAACTGCCCGCTAGATGGGTGTGGAATGAGCAGTGAGCAGGTTACTGTCATACAAGGTGAAGGAAAAAGAAGATCCTCTACCTGGGTCTGAGAGGGTCTGAGAGGGTCTGTGAGAGCGAGCCACAAAAGGGTTGAAGCAAGAAACCCAGGTGTTTAAAAGACACAAAGGGGACAGAGTAAGAGACATGGAGAGTTGAGGTACTCATGGAGGAATTAGTGATAAAAAAGGGTTAAGAGACATAGTGGGGTAAGAGACAAGAGGGCCAAAAAGAGGATAAAATCACTAAAGAGTGTAAAACATTTAAAAGGGTGGATAAGACACCACAAGAGATATAGACACAAAAGCAGGATTAAGAAGGACAAAAGGAAGTCGCAATCTTCAAAAGGGGGGGGGACAAGCAAAAAAGGCTACAATACACAAAAGGGCATAATATTGGGTAAGAGGGGCAAAAGAGGGGGTTAGCAGACATACAGGCCTACACAGGAGAAAAATCAGTTGGGGGGGGCACAATGTTTCTTTGCCTGTCTAGTCAAAAATCCTTGCACGGGCCCTGGTGCCCAGACACCACACAATTCCCTCTGACATTATCGGGGGAAGACTGGAAATTTATCAAAATACCTTTAGTTCTAAAATAATCGTGGTTCTGTACTTACCTCTCAGGTTATTACCTGCCCATACATTAGGATATCTATTTAGCCAGTGCTTATTCTCATTTTTGTAGGATAGAGCTCTACCTCTAGTAACCTAATTAATTGATATTAATAAAGTTTTTGGTTGTCTTATAAGGCTACTAATAGATTGGACTGGGCTCTTTTCCTATTAATCACTTTCTATGGAAGTGATTATTGGGAATTATTTTCCTTGTTTTTGGATCTACATTTGACCTCCTGTTCTAGGGCTTTCTTTGCACAGTCCTATGTTTTGCTTTGTTGTCACTATACACAAAACTTGGAGAAAAATAATGTTGGTTGCATTTGATGTATGTTTACTCATAATACAGAATGTTTTTCATGGAAATTTCCTTTCAACACTGTTAAGTGTTTAAATAAAATTAGTGTAAAAAGTTTCTGAAACTAATTTCACTGACATACTTTCCACTTTGCTTCCAATGGCTTACTTGGACCTCCAGCTGCTAGATTGTTGACTTACTCCCTAAGTGCCTATCAAACTGGGGGCCCTTCACTTTGGGTGGAGGGTAAGTGGTTACCACGTTTGTAACTAAAAATCTAGTTCCTCTATCAGGCTAGATCTGCATGACTTTCACCAGTTTGGCAGTCCCCCCTCCAAACATTGTGAAAGAAAATCCAGTTAAGCTTATTTAAACAACCTCCGTGTGCTTTGGGCTATTCTACCTGTTTAAAGGTTTTACCATTTTACCATTCTGTTGGCATCATGTTAAGTCCTGTCATTCCAAGGCCTGGTAATATGTACTTTCATAATTTCCTTATATTTTCATTGTTATCCTATAAATCAAGCTTTGCATGATGGTTGTTTTAGGACACCATGACAATGTAGGCCTTGCCCAAACAAGCTTATCAAAAGTGTGCAGGAACTGCACTATAGCTAATATTCTAAAATACTGGACAGTGTATTCAGTAGGCTATGTAGATTGGCAGAATCACAGTGCTGTGTACATTTATGCCATAAATTGGATTCGACATGCATACAATAGAGTCAGCATAGACAGTAGGAGTTAAGTAGATATTATACTGTTTTTATATACTGCTAATAAATAGATTTTGGTCACTTTTTACATTTATACCATTATCTTTTGACTATTACCTGGCCTTTTATATATATTTTATACTATATACATTTTTATATACTTTTTCCTTTTATTTATTTTACTTCCTGGTATTATACTCCAAAGAATCCCAGGTGGGGATTATACCACCTACACAGTGTATAGGGCAGTTAGCCTGCCCTATACACTGTGAGTATATTTTATTATTTTATACACCAACAATATTTTATTGAGAGCACTATCGCTGTTTTATCTTCTCTCCGAGCTCCTGATACTACCATCAAGAACACTCATCTTATATCCTACAAGCGGGGATTATACCGCTGTACGTCTACAAAACTAGAGCTAGTAGAAGCTCTACCGAATGTGAGTGTATCTATTATATTTTACATCTTTTATTTCACGTGTGGAACATACTGCACCATTATTGTTTCCATTTTTATCTCCCACTTGGCCGTCTGTCACCACATAGAAGAGGATACTCGCCGTATATCCTGTAAGCGGGGATAATACCGCTGCAAGCCATTCACACCAGAGCTGGATTAAGCTCTGTCAACTGTAAGTAAGACCTCTTCTATTTTTACTATTTTGGATCATCTTTCTCATCACTCACCACCTTCCTCCACATCTTTTGGATATCGTAACAAGTAGAACCCTACAACTTCGGAGACCACATAATAGATCCAATTGGACTTGTTATTGTTATTTATTTTGTTCATTGGCGCAGACCCATCCCCTATTTATTTGTTTTTGTTTATCTGTTCCTAAGGACATTTGAGGGAGTCCTTGCTTGGGTCTGCTGCCTCTCCGATTAGCGCTGACTCAACTCTCTGTTTTGTTAGATATGTGACAGGGTTTAGCAATTAATTAAAAATTATATTTACTTTGGGGTATAATTGTGGGAAATGTTGTAGGTTACAATCAATCATTTAAGCTGAAATTTAAACAACAAAGGAAATCAGTGTAAGAATAGCCAAGGAGTTGAGGACTAGGACAAGAAATGGGTAAGCAATATAAGACTGGCATAATATCTATAAGAGGGCAAAGCAGACTAATCATGTGACCTATAACGTGTGGGTTACAATAGCCAAAGTTGGAGGTAGTGTGGAAGTGGACAAGTGTTGGACTTACAACATATATTGTTTACTGATGATAAATCATATGCTTAACCGATCCCAAAACATCACATATTTATGTAATTTGTTTTCAATTAATTTTACTATTATTTAGTTCTTTCAATATTGCAAAATTATGTATATTCCCTACCTTTTAAGTGAAGACTGTTGTATCAAGTTGTGTTTGGTCCATATAAATAACCTTTTTTTTTTTTTTAATTAATCTAGATGATTTCGCACATATATAATATGCCTTGTTGGTAGTTACCAGTAATGTATTTTAGAAAGAAACTGGTTTCCACATCAAGCTACAAGAACCCCAGTTACTGACTGCATCAACTTTTTTTTTTTTAATTCTTTATTTTTTTTTTACATTAAACATATGACAAGGCAGGATGTTCCGGTTTAAGCATAAACCGTGTTCAAGTGTAGAAAGCATTAATACAGCGGAAGCATAAACTTTGCAGGTGTGGTAAACACAGGACAAATAATACACGCTTAGTAAGCAATACCCTTCACTGGGGGCACGGACATCATACATGTGCTGTCAATTTTTGTTTTTAATACATAATGACTCGGTCACAGGTGGCCGGGTGGGAAATAGGTTTCTGTGGGCATTCGGTAGTGCCTACCCTGAAGCGTTGTAAGTGTCTTAGAGTAGGAATGGGTTATTCAGTAACTTTCACTGATTCGGTGGAGCAGCTGGCAAAGTTAGAAGAGAGTATTGGAACTGTGTAATTGATCATATTGCGGCATATCATCCTTACTAGTGTACGTATGGCTGACTCCTGCTGTTTATACCCGATTCAGCTTAGCTTCAGTAAGTATGAAAACCCATTCTAATCCCTGGTGCGTACCTGTCTGGTATGCAATTATTAAGTGGGTTTATGCAGTGCCTGCCTGAGCTCTCAGGCAGTCCCACGAATGCCTGCAAAGAGGTTTATAAAGTTATTAAAAATGAATAAAAATGTTTGAGTAAATAAAAGTACTTGGATTAAAGTACTTTTATATACGTATACACATATATACATCATTAATAAAAGTGTATTTTAATATTAATATATATATATAAGATAAATAAATACATTTTAAAAAATTAAAAATTTAAATAAAAAATTCTATTTTAAAAAAAAACTATTTATAAGTTTTCATTTGTTCTAACTGTATTTTGATATTAATATACATATATATTAAATTCAAAATTCATTTAGAATGATGTTATAGCTATATATAAATAAAAATAATTTAAAAAAATTATATATAAATACATATATATATATATATACATATATATATATATATATATATATATATACATATGTATTTAAATTCTACAACTATATTTATATAATATTTTTACATAAACAAGTCATAATTACAATCAGAGGGACCTGTCCGACAACCAAGGCAGAAAGTCCAGAGAATTTGGCTCGCAAGCCCTATATTTAACCCTGTAATGTTCTAGGACACCATAAAACCTGTACATGGGGGTACTGTTTTACTCTGGAGACTTTGCTGAACACAAATATTAGCTTTTAAAAACAAATCATATGATATCGTCGGTAAAAATTCATTTTTTTGTTGTTGCATTTTTCACACACAAACTGTACTTTCATTGACGATATAATTGTTGTGATACGTTTTACTATTTTGAAACACTAATATTTGTGTGCGACAAAGTCTCCCAAGTATAACAGTACCCCCCATGTACATGTTTTATGGTGTTTTCAAAAGTTACTGAGTCAAATATAAGGCTTGAGTTTCCTTTTTTCACATTGAAATTTGCCCGATTGGTTATGTTGCCTTTGAGACCGTATGGTAGCCCAGGAATGAGAATTACCCCCATGATGGCATACCATTTGTAAAAGTAGACAACACATGGTATTGCAAATAGGGTATGTCCAGTCTTTTTTAGTAGCCACTTAGTCACAAACACTGACAAAATTAGCGTTCAATTTAGTTTTCTGCGTTTTTCACACACAAACAAATCTGAACACTAACTTTGGCCAGTGTTTGTGACTAAGAGGCTACTAGAACAGACTGAACATACCTCATTTGTAATACATTGGGTTGTCTACATTTGCAAATGGTATGCCATGATGGGGGTAATTTTCATTCCTGGGCTACCATATGGTCTCAAAGGCAACATAACCAGTCTGGCAAATTTCAATGTGTATAAACTAAAAAATGTAATGTGCTATATTTGACCCTGAAACTTTCCAAAATACAATAAAACCTTTACATTGGGGGTAATTTCTACCCGTAAGACATCGGTGAATACAAATATGTGTACTGTATTGCAGTAAAAGCTAACAGTATTGTGACATTCATAGTTAAAATGCCATTCAGAACTAAAATATTAACAACATTTCTTAATTTCGTATTTTTTAAAATATTTTATTAATATTAAATTATGATTAATATACAAATATTTGATGTGACATGAACGCCCTGTTTCTCCTGAACAAAATTATATATGATAAGTGTTGGTGCACATAATATGAAAGAGGTGAATTATGCCTGAACAGACGTTTGGCGCAAATTCAAGGTTTTGTTTACGTTTTGTTTTGATCACAACTTGTACAATTGGATCAGTCCTTAAGGGGCTAATACATCTTGCTCCTGTGCACAGGAATTTAAGTACAGATGTGTGCATGACAACATGTATGTCTAAATTCCTGTACCGCTTGCTACTGGTAAAATCTCATTATTTCTATTTCTATGATGATATATTATATGTCATGTGCTCTGCCTCTTTCACTCACACAAGTTAGTGCATAAGATTTATAGTGTCACAATGTATTTGCCAGAAGTCTATTTAGAGCAAAGCATGCGTGGTATGTAAAAGTCTGTCCTTCTTTGTCCCTGTTTCCTGAAGGCATAGTGTGAATTGCAAAGACTTGCACATCAATACCTTGCATCCTATATTTTAATTTTTACCTCGACAAGTTGTTTTAGCAAATCTATGTAATTCATCTGTGATTTATACTCTTTATACCTTGAAATAAGTTTCTCCTTATTTTCCACCAGTTTGAAGACTAAATATCAAGGGAAATACATTACACCAACATATGAGATATCAAGGTTACCTAGTCCTGATATAATATAAGCAAACTGTGAGAAAATACCCATGTTATTTCACTGTCCTTTGAATTAAAGAACATAAACCCTTCACTGATTATTAAACTCCATGCATGCATCACAATTATTGGAATTGGCTCAATATTCATTAGAGTAGGCTCTAAAATGCAAAAACATCAATAATATCAGAATTTCACTCAATATTTCAGTTTGGACACTTACTAACGGCAATTGGATTGCAAATTTAGAAATTAGACCAAAATGTGAAAGTTTGGTATTTGGTGTTCAAATTCAACGCAAAATGCAGGAATTTAGCTTTTTGCCAAACACCAACTTGCATAAGAATTAACTCTGAATTTGTTTGTTTTTTGGTAAATTTTTTTAGCTGTGAATTCTACTTCCAAATAAGTAAATTAAATAGTATTTAAGTAAACAAATGAATACAAGTTTACAGGAAATCAAGGTGACTAATAAGTCTTGAATTCATACGACTCGATGTCAACTGAACAGGGGACAGAAACCTACTAATAGTATAATATGTATGTGTAAGATGAATCTATTCGTTTAAACGCCTACTGTGTGTGTTTATATTTGTTTGTTACTATTCTGTTCTGTAGATTTTATATTGTACTGTTCGTCTCTCATTCTGTATGACAAACACAGGATATATTGTATGATACAAAACAAAATGCGGTCCGCACTCAGGAGTAAACCCTTGTCATCCACAGAAAAATACACAGAAATAATGAAAAAGTGCACATTTATTGATATAAAAAATTGCAGTGATGTATGGCAGAAAATAGTCATGGCAGCACTCCAAAAAACTGAATATAGGATTAGGAATATTGAGTAATGCAAACTGCATATAATAATCACAAGATGAATATATAGATATCCAAGCAAGGACAACACACTTGCAAAAAATAGGAACACTTAGGGAATGAAATATTAGGTAGTTGTAATACCTGCTGCTGCCAGATGTGAGGAAGACCACCGACACCGCCACCCACAAAAAGGTAAGAGTGAGTACCGTGGACGCGTTTCGCACCCCCTGATGCTTTCTCATCATCTGATCTCAACATCATATATTGTATGATCCTGGAACGGGAGCACCAAGACTTCTTTCTCGTTTATTCTAGCATATATTTCCAATTAAAAAAAAGATTAAAAGGAAATTCTAAGCAGATCATAGGCGTGCGCACGGGGTGTGCCGGGTGTGCCTGGGCACACCCTAATCCCCGTGCGCACCCCTATGGTTTGAGTCCTGCAGGAACAGCGTTCCTGCACTCTTTTGAGCAGGAACGCTGTTCCTGCAGGCACTCAGTGTCCCCCTGTCTCACCTCTTGCCACTGTCATGGGAGGGCAAGAGGTGATGATTCCCCCCCCCCCACCCTGCAGGTCAGCGCGCGGCGAGGGAGCTCTCTGCTCTCTGCTGTCTGCTCCCTCTCGCCGCGCGCTGATGCCGGGAGCCGGAATATGACGTCATATTCCGGCTCCCAGCTCCAGCAGACAGCCCGCGCGGCGAGAGGGAGCAGAGAGCAGAGAGCTCCCTCGCCGCGCGCTGACCTGCAGAGAGGCGCCCGCCCCCACTGGACCCCAGAGACAAGTCCACCAGCACTCCAGGTAGGAGGCTGGGTGGACATTTAAAAAAAAAAAATTAAAATATAATAATTTGTGTGTGAGTGTGTGTGTGTCTGTGAGTGTGTCAGTGTGTGTCTGTGAGTGTGTCAGTGAGTGTGTGTGTCAGTGAGTGTGTGAGTGTGTGTCAGTGTGTGTGTCAATGGGTGTCTGTGAGTGTGTGAGTATGTGTCTGTGAGTCTGTGAGTGTGTGTCAGTGTGTGTCTGTGAGTGTGTGTCAGTGTGTGTCTGTGAGTGTGTCAGTGTGTGTCTGTGAGTGTGTGTCAGTGTGTGTGTCAGTGAGTGTGTGAGTGTGTGTCAGTGTGTGTGTCAATGGGTGTGTGTGAGTATGTGTCTGTGAGTCTGTGAGTGTGTGTCAGTGTGTGTCTGTGAGTGTGTGAGTATGTGTCTGTGAGTGTGTGTGTCAGTGAGTGTGTGAGTATGTGTCAGTGTGTGTGTGTCAGTTAGTGTGTGTGTGTGTGTCTGTGAGTGTGTGAGTATGTGTGTGTTTCTGTGAGTGTGAGTGTGTGTGTCTGTGAATATATATATACGTATATATATATGTATATATATGTGTGTGTATATATATATATATATATATATATATATACACACACACACACACACACACACACACGCGCGCGCGGCGTGTGTTTGTGCTTTAGGGTGCACACCCTAATGCAATAGGCTGCGCACGCCTATGAAGCAGATAATATGAATTAGTGAAATTCCATATCATTTTGCAGAGGCTAGGTACTGTCTTTGAGGTTGGGTTTCTCAATATGAAAAAAAAATCCTATCCTGGTCACCCCCTCCAAACCCTAAAAAAAAGAAAACTCACCTCTGTTCCATTACCAAGGACAATTTCTCCCTCCTGCTGTGCTTGCTGATGATAGATGTCAAGCATGCACAAAACTGATTTTAGCCAGTCCAACCCCAATGACAGTGTTGGACGTGGAGTTACACCTCCGGCAGCAGAGGGGTTAAACACATTATGTGCAGATTTCATAGCAAAACACTGAACATGCAGACTCTAAGCACCATGACTACCTCAAATCATTGAAGTGGTCATGTGTTTGGAGTAGCCTTTTAGAAGTTAATCCAATTCTAAAAGAAGGTCCCTGAAATTATCTCCAGGTGCACACAGTATAAACCCACAGTATGTGATGATAAGGCTAGAAAGAAATAATACAATTTAATTTTGAATCCTTTATAAATGACATCAAGAACCTCCCATGACACAGATTAAACCTAATCCCAGATCTAGACTATGCAGTTGAATTCTTTCAGTCTGAACTCCTACAAGTTTGGAATTTGCATGCCCCGCTGTGTAAGGTGAGAGTAAAAGGGGCATATATGAATTGGATCACAGTTGACCTCATCCAAATGTACCAGTTTCAGGATTCATTGTGCTCAAAGTTCAAGTGTACTAACTCTATGAACGATCACTGTGCATATAGACACTGGCAAAATATATGCACAAAACAAACAAAATTGGCCAAGGCCCAATATTTCTGTGAAAATCTGAACAATAACATATCAAACCCTAGAAACTTTTGGAAAGTCATAAATAAATTACAAACTCCCCCAATCCACTTCCAACCCTCCACTGTCAAATTGGATAACCAAACCCTGCAACTTCCCTTAGAAGTATCAAATGCCTTTAAAAACTATTTTGTCGGCTGCTCCACCACCCTGATAAGCCAGTAAATGACACACATCCTGAAACGACAAATGTGGATCAGGTCCCACTAAATTTGCAAAGGCCCAATATAGACAAGTTCATTTTTAGACTTGTACCTATTAGTGTTATTAGAAACATCTTAATCTAAAAATGAAAAACCATTCTGGAACTGATCAAATCCCAGCAATGCTGTTGAAGCTCAGTGCTCCGGCAAATGCTAAACCTATCGCAACCCTAATTAACGAATCCTTGGTGTCTGGATACATACCCAAACTTTGGAAGACTGCGAGAGTAGTGCCTATCCATAAAAGTGGTGACACTACTTTGTTTTCTAACTATTGCCCAATATCATTGCTCCCAGTATTGTCAAAAATCTTAGAAAAATGCGTCCATACGCAACTTTGTGAGTATTACCAACAATCTAACTATCTGACCCCTAATCAATCAGGTTTTTACCCGAATCACTCCACTACAACTGCCCTCTTAAAAGTTTGCAATGACATCCAAACTGGCACGGAAGAAGGAGACGTAACTGGAGCTATTTTCCTTGATTTTGAGAAGGCCTTTGACACAGTAGACCACGACATTCTACTGCACAAACTCCAAAACTCAGGTATTGGTGATTGTTTGCTAACCTGGTTTCGATCGCTCAAAATATGTGTCAGTTTCTGATAGCGACTTCCTCTCTCTCCCAGTCACGTGTGGTGTTCCCCAAGATTCTATTCTCAGCCCCCTACATTATTTATAAATAATCTGCCTAATGTCTGCAAATCCTCAAATGTACACATGTACGCAGGTGACACAGTAATCTATGCAAGCAAATCCAATCTACCACAGTTTAAGGCTGTGTTTACAGAGGTAAAAAAGTGGATCACAAAAAACCAAACTCTTCCTAAATACGGACAAAACTGTCACATTGATCTTTAGAACAGTATCTAAATTACACAATCTATCTTTTGGCCCCACATAGAAAAACTTGCATCTAAACTTTGACCAAAACTAGGTGCCCTGTACAGAAACAAATCCTACCTAAGCCCTACAGTAAAGGAAAAGATTGTACAACAATTATGGGGATATAGTATATGCACCTGCAACGCGAACCCACCTTAATAAACCTAACACATTGTAATACATTTCCAGCCTTGTGTTTAAGAGCTTTTCTGGGAAGCTCCCACCCTACCTGAGCAGAATGCTCTCCTCCGCTGTTCCCACCTCCTATAACCACCGATCCAGTAACAGCACTTTATTTAGTCTACCTCAATACAAAAAGAAAGCAGCCCGTCCTTTTCCTAAAGATCACCGCAATTATGGAACGACCTCCCGCACACTTCCAAATCTTCCCCAAGTCTTAAAATGCACGTGTCATGGGGGGCGGGGCCAACCGAGCTGCTGAATGGCCGCGATCTGAATTAGCTCTGGCCACGCCAAACACAATCCGACTTAATCGGGCCGCACAAAACAAAGATGGGTCACCCTAAACGAGCCACATCGTCCCAACAAGCCCCCAGCAAAACCCCGTCGGGGAAATCGGGAGCACTCACCAAGTATTTCCGCGACCGGGCGGACAGCAATACCGGCCTGCTAGGCCCCAACATGGCGGCTGACTCCCCGCCTTTATGCATGTCCCCCTCCAGCCCGGCGGACTCATACAGCTCGGGCCCACCAACAGAAGGGGACCTGAAGGAGATCCTGAGGAACTTACCCTCCAAGCAGGATATTGCAGGTATGCTGACCCGGCTGGAAGCCTCAGTCCAGGCCAAGATGGACTCCTTTAGCTCAGAGATCCGCCAGGTCTCTGACCGAGTGGTCATTCTGGAAGATGACAGGGACGCCATACAAACACAATTGAGCTCCCTACAGGCAACAGTGGAACACCAAAATGCTTACCTATCCACGCTCCATAGGTCTATAGATGATCTGGACAATAGGGGGCGCCGCAACAACTTGCGGATTCGGGGTCTCCCAGAATGTGAGCAGGAAGATATTTATGCAACCCTAAATGAACTCTTCAACCTTATATTAGGAAAACCAGGAGACAGCCACATTCTCCTAGACAGAGCACACAGAGCGTTGAAACCCAGAGGTATAGCGACAGACAAACCCAGAGACGTCATCTGCAGACTCCACTACCACACCTGCAGAGAAGACATACTGAACACGCTGAAACAAAATTCACAACCCCTTCTGTTCCACGAAGCTCCAATCACAATCTATCCAGATCTCTCCTGGCTGACACTACAAGCTAGAAGGATTTTGCGCCCCATTACAGATCAATTGAGAGCTAGAAATATAAGATACAGGTGGGGATATCCACTTGCGCTGAGCGTCACGCACAAAGGCGCCCAGCACACCATCCACTCCCATGCAGACATTCCTCTCTTTATCCAGACTCTCAATTTAACAGATCCGCACATCCAAGATTGGTATGGACCGCTGCAAACACCACTACTCCCTCAGCTGCCACAGAGACCCAGATGGCAACAAACACCCAAGAAAAAGAAAATGGACAACCGAGACCCGATGCAACAGTGATTGGACTCTAACCCGGAGCAAACGGCATGAACCGCTGTCGGACCAGGTCCTGGGACCAGCAACCTACAACTCTCTTGAAACCTCAAAGACACCAACTACTAACTGAAACCTGCCTCAGACGACCGCACAAACTGGCCGAAATTGACTTTCTCGTTACACTGCTAGGCTGTAGAAGAGCACGCTTCCTCCCAGCCTCCTGCACACCTCCCGGGACTCAGGTGACTGTATTCACTGCCCGCTGCCTATATATCGCAATAACGCGCTCACTACAGCAGGAAGCAACAATTCCTCACCTACTATCCCCTTTTAGACCTATCCAGCCTAATATCTCCCACTAATGAGTAACCGTATATAACGGCTTGCAGTGATAATCACCTCCAATGCGGACATGGTTACAGGCCAGACAGCAAGGTTTCTCTAGCACTAATCAACCCCCCACTCTGCGGACCAGGTAACCGGGTTGGCAGAGGGCAGCCGTAGCACGGTAATCCAATCCCACCTATTGGCCCACTACACAGGTTAAGAACAACCGTCAGCTAAAATATATAAAAAAAAAGAGAAAAAATAAATAAAAAAAAAAGGCTCATAGACATTGGCACAGTTTAATATGTTTAACTCCTATTACTGATACACATGCCTGAATGTTTGATGTGTTGTAAATAATGTTAACGGATTGTGTTCTGGCGGTGATTGACTGTAAACCAATTCTCCTTCTGCTCCATCAAGAGAGCTTTTGGTTGACGTCAACTACCTAAGACCACCCCCGCTTCTCTCCCTCACTGTTTAACTACTATCATATGCATACTTGATAACTCCTATCGTATTAGGTTGACACGACCTACACCACGGTGTCACAGACGCACCCAGGTGGCAAAATCCCACCTTGGGTCCGACACCAGAGGTTCTCCCCTCAGGCTGCCGACGGGCGACTGGCTAGACCTGCGCCTTTCCACAACCTAAGGGGATAATTATAAATTCTATTTAATTATTGAATATCTGTTTGTATATAAGTTATTTACTGTATTTGTATATTTTTTCTTTTCCCTTCTTCCTTGTTACTCCCCTAATTTCACAACTGACCCAACCCCCCCCATCCCTTTCACCCCACAATGAGCAAGACGGACCCTCCGCAAGGGCCACACACACACTCAGACCCGATGGCCACTCTAAAGATAGTCACCCTCAATGTGAAAGGCCTCAATACCCCTGAGAAGCGATCCATGACTCTCACGGAAATGCATAAACTCAGAGCAGATGTGGTCTTTATACAAGAGACCCACTTTAAAAAAGGCATAGCCCCTACTCTCAAAAACAGGGCATACCCCACAGGTTTTTTCAGCAACTACAGAGATACCAAGGCCAGGGGGGTGGCCATACTATTTTCCGCACATACCCCCTTCACATACAAAGACCACAAAACGGACGATGGGGGCAGACTGATCCTGGTGAAAGGCCAGATAGGTCAAAACATGCTTACCTTTGCTAACATATACCTGCCCAATAGACACCAGGGTAAGGCTCTTAAGAAACACCTCCGCATAATTGAATCCTTCATGGAAGGCATGTTAATCCTGGGTGGTGACCTAAACATGTCCTTAGACTCTACCCTCGACACGACCTCCCAATCCACACACTACCAGACCACTACAAGAAAGCAGGTATCACACCTCCTCGATCAGGCTAGGCTACATGACTGTTGGAGAACCATGCATCCTCAAACTAGAGACTACTCCTTCTACTCTACAGCTTCGGGCACATACTCTAGACTGGACATGCTATTCCTTCCCCAGGACCACTTACACCTGGCCACCTCCTGCACTTACGGCCCGATCACCTGGTCGGATCACGCACCCCTGTCTCTTGCCGTACGGATTCCTACACTCCCGCTAACATCTTTTCATTGGAAACTTAATGATTTCCTACTCAATGACCCCGCCATCACATCGCGAGTGGAAACTGCTCTCGCTAACTACTTCCAAGAAAACACGCTCCCATCCATTTCCCCCATCATAACCTGGGAGGCACACAAGTGTGTCATACGGGGAGAATTTCTGGCAATCATGGCTACCCTTAAAAAACAGAGGATGCAAAGAATCGATGCACTCACACGGGAAATTAGGACCCTGGAACATACTCACTCCAGGGATAGCTCCCTCCTGACGTATAACACTCTCATAACCAAACGCGCAGAACTGACACAATTACTGCAACGCCAAGCCAAGAAAAAACTCTTAAACACCAAACACTCCTACTACGCGAGGGGAGGCAAATGCGGCAAATTGCTTGCCAATGCCCTGCGCCAATCCAGACAAAATGCATACATTCCTAAAATCAAGACACAAACAGGCACAATATCCCACACCCTTCCAGATATCATGGAAGCCTTTCAACAATTTTACACCAAACTGTACAATCTCAGGAACTCGCCCCCCTCCACAACTGACATAGAAAGTTTTCTTTCCTCTAGGCTCAAAAACACAATCCTTGCGGACGTAGCCCGCTCCATAGACATGCCTATTACCCAGGACGAATTAAAATGTGCGATCAAATCAACACCGTTGGGCAAAAGCCCAGGCCCTGATGGCCTTACGGCCAAATACTATAAACACTTTGCCACACTTCTGACGAAACCATACCTGAGGGCATTTAACGCTCTCACAGACCCGCTCCCACTCCCAGCATCGGCACTAGAAGCACACATCACACTGTTGCCGAAACCGGGCAAAGACCCCACTGAATGCGGTAGTTACCGCCCAATATCGCTCATCAATGTAGACCTAAAGATATGCACGAAAATTCTAGCCACGCAACTTCAACCGATCCTACACACCTTAATACACCAAGACCAATCTGGCTTCGTCCCTAAACGCGAGGCCAAACACAATACAACTAAACTATTAAATCTCATACACCTCTCCCATGTCACTCAAAGACAGAGCCTACTTCTATCCATAGACGCAGAAAAGGCGTTTGATAGAGTAGACTGGAAAATGCTGACAGCCACACTCCAAGCCTTAGGCTTTGGCCCAAATTGGATGAAATGGATGGGAGCCATATACTCTACCCCGACGGCGAAATTGAGAATAAATGGCCAATTATCAAGCCCAGTACACATTAGCAACGGCACGAGACAGGGGTGCCCTCTCTCCCCCTTACTCTTCATCCTCTCTTTAGAACCCTTTTTGCAGGGAATAAGAGACAACGACGACATTCACGGATTCACTGTCCACCCACAGGAGTTTAAGGTCTCTGCATTTGCAGATGATCTACTATTCTCCATCATGGATCCACTCACTTCCCTGCCACCCCTGCTTGCAGAACTGGAGGCTTATGCAGAACTATCCAACTTTAAGGTCAATTACACAAAAAGCGAAATTTTACCCCTCCGAATAGACAGACGCACACAAACTGAACTTAAAGCTGTATATCCCTTCACTTGGGCCGAGAAGTCCATCACCTATCTAGGGGTCCACCTGCCCAGACACTTAAAACACACATATGATCTAAACTTCACACCACTTCTAACGGCAATATCGAAAGATATAGGGGACTGGCAGAGACCGGTTTTCAGCTGGTTATGTAGGATCAACATATTGAAGATGAACACGCTACCTAAAGTGCTGTACCTCCTACAAACACTCCCCATCACAATCCCCCCCTCCTTCACTAAACTCAAACGAATCTTCACGACCTTCATCTGGGCGAATAAACGTCCGAGGATAGCATACTCGGTTCTGACCAGACATAGAGAACAGGGAGGGTTGGGACTACCCCACATTGAACGCTACTACCAGGCGGTCATACTGACTAGGATATACGAATGGAATGCAATACACCCACTCAAACAATGGGTACACATAGAGAGCTCCATGTTCCAATCCCCTCTATGTATGATCCCATGGCACGACGAGGGTCGTTCTCTCCTCCGGCCACAACACGTTCATCACCCAACGATCATGCCCACACTACGTATATGGTCACGCATTAGACACCAAACTGACGTCTCCCCACATCCCTCACCCTTCTACCCTCTAGCACATAACCCCAACTTTTTACCGGGCTTACCCCCAGTTCTTCCATCAGTTCCCACCGACTCAAAAAACAAAATACCCGATGGTCAGCACGGTCATCACACCAAAGGGGATAGCCCCGCTGTCTATCTTAGCATCCACAGACCACCCAACTTCCCAGCAATATTTCCAATACGCCCAACTGTCACACTTCCTGAAGGGGGGATCACACCTTCTCCGAGGAACACGAGCACACACCAAATTTGAAACCTACTGTACTACACACAGCCTACAAATCAAGCACCTATCTATATTCTATAGACTCCTTAACACCATCAATCCCACCCCTCCTCCCCCATTCACAGCGTCATGGGAAACTGAGCTGGGGATTAACATTCCAATGGGTACATGGCATAAAATATTCATCTATGCCCATACCACGTCCATTAGCACCGCAGTAAGGGAAAGCACATATAAAAGAATCTCTAGATGGCATTACTCACCTGCTAAGATACATGCTATTTTTCCAACAGCGCCAGATACATGTTGGAGGTGTGGGCAACCCAGAGGAACTACAGCTCATATCTGGTGGCTCTGCCCGACCATCCAAACTTACTGGCAGAGGTTAGGAGGGCTAATCAAGGCTATAACAGGCCATCAACTACCACAATCACCTGAAACCTTCCTCTTCCTTGTCCACACGACCCACATTCCAAACCTCCAACGCAAACTAGTCAACCATTTGCTGACAGCAGCAAATATGTTGATACCGTTGAAATGGAAAAGCACCAGGGCCCCGTCAGTGCGGGAGTGGATACAAAAGGTAGAATTCATACGGACCATGGAAGAACTAGACGCATCATACTCAAACAAATACTCCACCTACACCTTAACATGGCAACCTTGGCTGACTTATCTAGGCAATAGAGCCACTTAATCACCGTCTAAACCACCAGCTACACAAAACCACCCTAATACCTGCTCTGTTTCTACCCCTTCCCCGTTGTTCCCCC
This sequence comes from Pelobates cultripes, assembly GCA_933207985.1. Lineage (NCBI taxonomy): Eukaryota > Metazoa > Chordata > Amphibia > Anura > Pelobatidae > Pelobates > Pelobates cultripes. Next base: position 313,877,258 of record OW240914.1, read on the forward strand.
ATTACTATAAGCTGCAAACTATACCATGCTTGAAGTTATATTGAACTCAATAGAACAAACTATATTGTCCGCTTTGAGACAAAATCTCCTCAAATCCATTATTGTTACCCTATTCTGTTGTACAACTGTGATAAATGTAAAAATGCGCAGACTTTGTTACCTGCATATTTCGAACTATTAACTGTTATACAAAGGTGGCAAACAATACCCATGTTTTGTTTTGTAACTTTATATGCGCAATCAAAATAAAGATTAAAAATCCAAAAAAAAAAAAAAATGCACGTGTCATGGTTGATTATATACTTCCTACCTGTTCTATGTTAAATTTTGTATATATTGTGTATTAATATTGTTTTTGTATTTTATTGTACCCTATTGTTTTAATGCAATGTTTTGTGGACCCAGGACATACTTGAAAACGAGATAAATCTCAATGTATCTTTCCTGGTAAAATATTTTATAATTAAATAAATAAATACTGTGCCCTCCATTAATATTGGCACCCTTGGTAAATATGAGCAAAGATGGCTGTAAAAAAATGTCTTTGTTAAAAATAAGTGTGGCAGAATTATTGGCCCCCTTTAGTCAATACTTTTGTGCTATCTCCCTTTGCCAAGATGGCAGCTCTGGGGCTTCTACTATAATGCCTAATGAGGTTATAGATTACATAGCAATGGATCTGAGACCATTCCTCCTTGCAGAATGTCTCCATATCCTTCAAATTTTGAGGTTGATGCTGGTGGACTGTCCTCTTCAGTTCACCTCCCAGTTTTACTTTGAGATTCGAATCAGGGGACTGGAATGGCCATGGCAGAGCCTAGATTTTGTGGTTTCTAAATCATTGTTCTGTTGATTTCGATGTGTGTTTTGGGTCATTGTCCTGCTGGAAAATCCAAACATGGCCCATTTTAAGCTTTCTGGTATTCATTTAATATCTGTTGCTCTTTAAGAACCCGGGGGAGCTCTCTTTCGTTCTCCCTCTATTTGACTGGCCCAAGCCCCAATTATGCTGCAACTATTTTGGGCTTAGTCCTCATGGGAAGCCGGTCAAAACTTTACCCTTGTAGCGTTTGAACAATTATTTATTTATCCGGGTGTTATTTTGCCAAGATGGGCACTCGAACCCGAGCTCTCTGTGGAAGTACGACGTGTGGGGTTTCTGTGTGTTTTTATGGTAGGCAGTCTGAATCCGGGAGATAATTAGTTTAGCAGGCAGCAACTCAATTATCTCCCAGACACAGAGGTGCCTGGGTGGGCACTGTATGCACTGAGTGGAGGCCTGTGATCTGTGCATAAAAGGCTGCATTTGTCATTTGGCTCAATAAAAACAGTTGTACTCCCAGAATTTCGTGTCATCCAGTTACACGGGAGGAATAGATCTATTCACTAAAGAGTGCTTCTTCTAGCTTCTAAGATATCCAGTCGGGTTATCAGAGCGCTGCTAATTCCATGATGCCATGTAACCTAACAAAATGTCCAGATCCTCTGGCAAAACACAGCCCCAAAGCATTAAAGAGACACCTCTGTGTGTGCCCTAAACCAACCACTGGTGTAAATTGCCAAAAAGCTCTATTTTGGTTTCATCTGACCGTAGTACCCGATCCCATTTGAAGTTCCAGTAGTGTCTGGCAAACTGAAGAAACTTGAGTTTGGTTTTGGATGAGAGTAGAAGTTCTTTTCTTGAAGTCTTTCCAAACAACTTGTAGTGATGTAGATGACTTTGGGTTGTAACGTTTGCAGCATATCACAGCTAAATTCATTAGTCTTATCCATTGTAATGAATGACTAAAGGAATTTGGCCTAGGTGTTACCTTATATTTATACCCCTGTGAAACAGGAAGTAATGGTTGAACAATTTCCTGTTCCCTTTCACACAGGTGTACTAAAAAAATATATATATATATATATCAGTGGGTAAATACTTCAAATGTATTTTTCTCAAATGAATTCATCGAGGAGCCAATAATTGTGCCACATATATATTTACCAAATATTTTTTGCTTTTATTAAAAACAGGTGTTGTGTTTTCAGTTGTTTGATATTCATGAGAGCAGAGTATATTGTGCATATATATATATATATATATATATATATATATATATTTATTTTTTATTTATTTTTTAACGATCAAAATGTTAAACAATAAAGACATTTTTTTCACAGCCTTCTTTGCTCATATTTACCAAGATTGCCGATATTAGTGGGGGGCACTGTAGTTTGGTTCAAAGATGAAGATGTTTGTTATTGCAGTAGTAATGATTGTAAGTAATTAGCCTTCCTTGTCTCATTTAACAGTTTAATCAGAAATAAACAACACATTTCATAATTATGCGTAATGATAGCTTAGTCTGAGCAAATAGACATATGGAGAATGTAGAGCCACATGGGTCAATTGGATCTAATCTGACACCGCAATCTGTGTCAATATTTTTATTTTATGCAACAATTTTAATTCGGTTGAGTATCTAGGTGATTATTTGTTCATTATACAAAACATTTCTATTGCAGAATATCTATTAAAACACCAATAGGATATCCTGTTTATCTAAATGTAATATATTAAATTTTTACACCATTTAGCATTTTTATTAATATATATATATTTTTTTTTATGTCTTTAGGTTGGTTTTATGTGGTGATAATAAGCAATCATCACTAATCAATTAAATTCGAAAAAAATATTCAATAAGATGGAATTTATAAAAATATACAGTATCTATCAAAAGTGAGAAAACCTTTCCTATTTTTGTAAATATTTTATTATATCTTTTCATGTGACACTGAAGAAATGACACTCTGCTACAATGTAAAGTAGTAAGTGTACAGTCTGTATAACAGTGTAAATTTGCTGTCCCCTCAAAATAACTCAACACGTCATTAATGTCTAAATTGTTGGCAACAAAAGTGAGTACACCCAGGCCCAGAATGGCAATCGGGTAAACCAGGCAAATGCCGGGTGGGCCACGATGGCCATGGGCCAAGGCTGGCAAGGAAGAACCTGCCGGTTCAAGCATAGCAGATTGGCCCAGAGAGAGTGTCTGAAGAGCTCCATTCCCTCATGGTCCGGAAGCAAATTTGGTTTCGGAACAAAGGGCCTCCAGGCTGCACACAGGGCAACCCTCTCGCGATCTCCGATATTTTCATGGCTGCGGAGGTACAGACAGCATCACTAGCCCACTGGATCACCAGGGATGATCAGCAGCGTGCTCCCTCTCCCCTTGCATGGTAATAAAGGGAAAGGGGAGTTAATGTATAGGTTTTTTTTATTTTAATTTAAATAATGAAATAAGCAAATTAATTATTTAACCCTTTTCAGCCCTTATATACATAAACTATACTCCACCACTTTCACACTACACCCTATATACACCCCTATATTCACACTGCACCTACACACTACACACCCTATACATACACACTACACCCCTTGCACACACTATATACACACTATACCCCCTATATACACACTGCACCTACATACTATACACCCTATATACACCCCCTATATACACATTGCACCTACACACTACACACACTATACACCCTATATACACCCCCTATATACACACTGCACCTACACACTATACCCCTATATACACACTACCCCCTGCACTCACACTATATACCCCCCATACACTGCACTCACACACTACACACACTCTATACTCCCTATAAACACACATTACACCTACTGCATACACACATACAAATGCACTACACACTCTATACCACCTATAAACACCCCACTCATACTATGCCCATATACACCTCCTGTGCACCCACTGTACCCCTATATACACGACACAACCTAATATTACCACACCAATACACACATGTGCACAACACCTGTACACATAAACACAATGCCACTCCCTGCAGCTCCTAGATACACAAAATAAAGTCCTTACATGCAAACGCAACACACCACTAGACACAAAAACTATAAAGGCCCTATAAGCACACGCACACACCTAGCTACGTATTATACACCACAGACAGACCCCTTTACACTCTACAGCTTAAACGGTCTCCACTACATCACATAAAAAACATCCAAACACATATAACACCGTGGGGAGCATCTCAACACGTGCAAAACACACTTAAACAATCCTTTTCCCCTTTAATTCTCGTGTACCCACTACTGGGGACAACAGAGACAAGTCACTAGGACATTTTCTCCATCAGATAGCACTGATTGCCATGGAGGGGCATCACACTCCTACATGACGACATCATGGAGCTGGTGGATGTTAGAGACCTTGCGCTCCCCCACCTTCCATTTGAGGATGCCCCACAGATACTCAATACGGTTTGGAGACATGCTTGGCCAGTCCATCACCTTTACCTTCAGCTTCTTTAACAAGGTGTGTTTGGGGTCGTTATCATGTGGCCCAGTCTCCAAAGAGAGGGACTCATGCTTTGCTTCAGTATGTCACAGTACATGTTGGCATCCATGATTCCCTCAATAAACTGTAGCTCCCCAGGGCCAGCAGCACTCATGCAGGCCCAGACCATGACACTCCACCACCATGCTTGACTGTAGGCAAGACACATTTTTCTTTGTACTCCTCACCTGGTTGCCACCACACACACTTGACACCATCTGAACCAAATAAGTTTATCTTGGTCTCATCGGACCACAGGACATGGTTCCAGTAATCCATGTCCTTAGTCTGCAGCAAACTGTTTGCGGGCTTTCTTGTGCATCATCTTTAGAAGAGGCTTACCTCTGGGACGACAGCCATACAGACCAATTTGATGCAGTGTACGGCATATGGTCTGAGCACTGACAGGCTGACCCCCCACCCCTTCAACCTCAGCAGCAATGTTGGCAGTACTCATACATCTATTTCCCAGAGACAACCTCTGGATATGACGCTAAGCACGTGCACTCAACTTCCTTGGTCGACCATGGTAAGGCCTGTTCTGAGTGGCACCTGTCCTGTGAAACCGCTGTATGGTCTTGCCCACCGTGCTGCAGCTCAGTTTCAGGGTCTTGGCAATCTTCTTATAGTCTATGCCATCTTTATGTAGAGCAACAATTCTTTTTTTAAGATCTTTAGCGAGTTCTTTGCCATGAGGTGCCATGTTGAACATCCAGTAACCAGTATGAGAGAGTGTGAGAGCGATAACACTAAGTTTAACACACCTGCTCCCCATTCACACCTGAAACCTTGTAACACTAACAAGTCACATGACACCGGGGAGGGAAAATGGCTAGCTGGGCCCAATTTGGACATTTCCACTTAGGGGTGTACTCACATTTGTTGCCAACGGTTTAGACATTAATGGCTGTGTGTTGAGTTATTTTGAGGGGACAGCAAATTTACACTGTTATACAGGCTGTACACCTACTACTTTACAATGTAGCAGAGTGTCATTTCTTAAGTGTTGTCACATGAAAAGATATAATAAAATATTTACAAAAATGTGAGGGGTGTACTCACTTTTGTGAGATATTGTATATAAAATTCTGTTAAATTTGGATACATTTTGCAAATCATTTGTAACCTGTAAAAACTCCTTTAGTGATGTATTTTGTATCCATTTTATTAGGGAACGCGTCATTTTGAAAAATAATAATTAAATGATTAGGTTTCTTTTTAATCTTGTTTATGTGTTTTATCTTTGACATTGGCATTGGTACAAAACGTTATTTTTAGTTTGTATATAAAAGTTTACATCAAAAGCCATCATTAATTTTAAATGTCCATTAAAAGGTGTTAGTCAGTGCAGTAGCTATAAAAAATGTTTAGCTTAATCCTCATTTTTTTTACACATGTGCATAATATCATATTATCTTCTATATGTTACTATTCGTCATGAGATTTCTATTAATAAGTCTGTTTACTGAAACGTTTCTTCCTGACATTGTGTGTGATCAGTGTTAAATTTAGCACCACTGCCTGTAAAATAGCACTGCTGCAAATCTGACCCAGTCTCATATTTAACAATTAGGCTACAAAATGGATGACCTTTATATCTGCTTTTTACAGCAGGCTTTTTTTGAAGCAGGCTATCAAATTAAATCAAATCTTCACTCCAATATAAAACAATTAAACATAAAAAGGCCCAAACAGTATTATTTACTACACTTTAAATTATCAATCAGGGATTTATAAGGGATTTTTAAGGTCGATTCCACCTTAAAAACATTGCCCGTGTCCGCCCCTTTCTTATGCAAGATGCTGCTAAGGAGCTTGTTCATGCTCTAGCAAACTCTCGCATTGATTACTGAAATTCTCTCCTTATTGGTCTCCCCAGAAGCCGTACTGTCCCCCCCCCCAATATCTGTGATGAATGCTGCTGCCAGGCTGATCTTTTTATCCTGTCGCTCCTCTCACACCTCACCCCTCTGTTAATCCTTACACTTGCTTCCTGTATCCTACAGGTGTCAATTTGAAATTCTAACTCTTACCCATAAAGCTCTAACCAACTCTACCCCCTCTTAAATTTATTCATTGAGTCATAGGTATGCCCCTTCTCGGTCTCTCCGCTCTACTGTGACCTTCTCCTGTCTGCTGCTCACACCCTTACTGCTAACTCACTCAGGACTTCTCCTTTCCTTTTGAACACCCTGCCTACCCCCATCAGACTCTCCTCTAGTCTTAAATTCTTTAAGAAGTCCCTCAAAACCCATCTTTTCAGGATTGCTTATGGCCTCCAAGAGCAACTTCGATCTCTCAAACCTTCCTCTTGCTCTCTCCTGTAGGGCCATACTCCACTCTCACCTCCAGTTCTGCTACTTTACCACCAGGTTTATTTGCTGTCTCTTTTTACTATCCCAGCAAGAGATCTGGGATGGACAACTTAATCTTTAAAGAAACACTCCGAGCACCAAAATCACTACATCTTAATGTATGCATAGGTGCTGCCTTTTTTATTAAACATTGTAAAACATTTCATTTTCTAAGAAACAGCAATGTTTATATTTGTCTGAGAGCATGTGGGGCTGTCAAATAGTAAGGTAAGGAGACACAACAATCAGTCAGGTTAGACTGGCTGCAGACCCATGAGGTTCCTTTCAATTCACATCCAACAAATGCAAAACATCAAATGGCAATTCTACATTGAGATCTTTCAAAGTGTATACACCCAGTGACATCATACAGAGCATGATGGTGCCAAATGCTGAGGGTTGTCAACAAGACTATTTTGGCACTGGATTCCAGGTGAGTTTTATGGCTTTTTTAAATAGTTTTTTTTATTTTATTTTTTAAAAGAGGGCCCTAAACCTAATCCTCCAAGGGACACTCTAACAATAAAGATAAATCTATTTGTTTATGACATTAGAGTGCTCATTTAATAGATAGATTCCACACTTTGACCTAAAATTTCTACAGTTTTAACATTGATATTATTATGGCCCAAAGTCTCCTGGTGTAGTTCAGTGCCTTAGTGTGCAGTGTGAAATATTCTTAATAAAATACTTTATCATTTATTAAACCATTGAAATGTACTAATACTTTTTCAGGTTCATATGCATCTACCTGTGTGTGTATCTACCCATGTGAATAGTCACAAAAAAAGTACTTTGATGATTTTATAAATAAATATATTGATTGAGTGGTAGTACACAGTACAAGAAATCTATGATGTCTATTAGATTTCAAATTTCCACAATGTGCATCATTTTTCCCATGAATGAGGGTTTACTCATTAAAAATATGAGATTGGGTCAATTAAATTATTATTAACCCATTCAGGCTGTGACAAAACTATGGGATGGCTGTGGGTGCATGAAGTGCTGCTTCTGTCGGAGTCAGATGCCCATAGTCTCTGGCTCTAATCGGGCCCCCCCTCCTTGAGCTGGTAGGGAGATCAAAAGACTCCCAAAAGGGTGGTCCGTGGTGCAGCCACACTTCCTCGTGTTTACAGTCACTCACCAACCCTCACCCTGCTTTAGTAGCCACGTTGGCGGGTTGGAATGCTGATACTGATCCCAGCATGCACTGGCTTCCTACACTTGAAAGGAAAAATAGGGGGCACTCAACTGAGTCACTGCCCTGTGATTAAACTATTTCTAGCTTCGCCACTGCCTTCAGGGCAGAGATTAGGAATAATACAATGTTTACAAATCCTCTATTTAGGTTGCTAGAACCAACCATGAAACAATTTTATAAAGGAACATTGAGAATTTATTAAGGTACCTTGACAACTTTCCTGCCACCTATGTACAAACACAAAAATGTACCGAACAAGTTTCTATTTTTATTTACTGTTGTTTACATTGTGCACGTTATTGTCATAAAAGAGCTGTTTCTTCCATAAAAAATCTACCCTTATGGCCAGAATTAAATCTAAGCAGATGTGAACAGTCAGACACTTGCAACATGATGATATTTTCCTTTCTAAGCGAAGAGGTTATGTGGATTTATGATCAGCAATAACGACTTGGCAGAACGGTCAAAGTTCAGCGCCAGTTTGGCAAGTTCTAGATAATGATACCCTACGCTTGCTTAATTTGACCACCTTGTGTAATTGCCTTGATTTACTAGCAGCATTGTTTTAGTTCGTTATTACATTAATAAGTTGCTATAATTTTTACATTTTAGTGACATGGCTCAGATATTCCCTCTTTTTATTTTTATTTCAATGTAACATTGTCGTTTAGATGATTTGCCTCAATTAGCATCAATATGTCTCTCATCTTTTGCTAAGTTAAGTCTCAGATTAAGTGACAACTCAACACTTTGAGCATGTGTCCTGATTCATTGCTTGCAATATCTTACCTTCAGTAACAGGATGAGTCCCAGTCAAAATGTCTTTATTTCAAAGAGATGTAACTGGATGTAATCTGTGCCGGTCTGACATGCAAGCATAGAACACAAGTGAATTTCCCAGTAATTCACATGTAGCATCATTCAGAAAATATTATCCAGGATTGGAAGAAGCTATGCACAATGTCAACTATCAAGCTTCCACGTCCTGTTTTATGTGTGTCAGCATGTCTATTTTGGACCCTAAGTAACATGAAGGTGCAATATTTGGACCTACGGTAACAGGAGAGCGTGTTTAACCCCTTTTTTAACATTGGCTAAAACCTAACATTAGGCTGAAGTTAACACCTTAATATTAAAGGGACACTTTTAGCACACACAGAAATTGCATTTATTTTATAGTTTTTGGCCAATATATGTACCTGTGCTTTCGAATGACAAATTTTGAGTTGGTTTTTTAGGAAAAAAATAGAAATGTTTTGCAGCATTCTGCATTGTAACCTTGCCTTGTGTGTCACATGTTCTTCATTCTAAAATAGTTTGCTTTTGGTTGCAACTAACATATGCGCATGTAGCTCCTTTTCTGTCCCTCATACCTGCACTGTTTCTCCAATAACAAATTTGTGTTATCAGGAAGTACAGCAGAGGTTTCTGTGATTTATAATTCTGATAACAGCTTTCATGATCAAACTTAAAGGGACACTATAGTCACCGGAACAACTACAGCTTATTGAATTTGTTCTGGTGAGTAGAATCATTATCTTCAGGCTTTTTGCTGTAAACACTGTCTTTTCAGAGAAAATGCAGTGTTTACATTACAGCCTAGTAACTTCACTGACCACTCCCAGGGCCGTCTATAATATGATTAGGACCCTGGGCAATGCATTTTCTTGGGCCCCCTGGGCCCTGCCCCTCCCACCGCCTCACCCCCCAATTACGCCCAACCCGCAATCACACTGACAGACGTACTGGCACATACACACACAGACAGACATACTGATACATACTGACACACACAGTCACTGACACACAAATATATACACACACAGACATACATACATACACAGACACATACACTAACAGATATACTGACACACACACAAACACATACACTGACAAATATACTGACACACACAGACACATACACACAGGCATACTGACAGACACATTGACACACACATTGACACACACACACAGGCATACTGACATACACACAGACACACACACACACAGGCATACTGACATACACACAGACAGACGTACTGGCAGATACAGACAGACATTAAAACATTCACAGATACATACTGACACACATACACTGACATACAAATATATCCTGGCAGACATATTGACACACACACACACACACACAGACATACATACATACACACACACAGACACTGACAGACATACGACACACACACAGGCCTACTGACACACACAGACACACACACAGACATACTTACGTACACACACAGACATACTGACACACACAGACATGCTGACACACACACACAGACAGACGTACTGGCACATACACACGGACAGACATTAAAACATTCACAGATACATACTGACACACACATACACTGACACACAAATATATCCTGGCAGACATACTGACACACACACACATACATACATACACACAGACACATACACTGACAGACATACTGACACACACAGGCCTACTGACACACACATATACACACACACAGACATACTTACATACACACACAGACATGTTGACACACACAGATGTACTGGCACATACACACAGACAGACATTAAAACCTTCACAGATACATACTGACACACACATACACTGACACACAAATATATACTGGCAGACATACTGACACACACATACACACACACAGAGACATACTTATATACACACACACAGACATGCTGACACACACACAGACATACTGTCATACATACAGACATACTGACACACACACAGACACACTGACATACACACACTGACATACACATACACACACACACACACACACACACACAGACCTACTGACATACATTTAGCCACCCTCCAGGTTCTTACCTTTACCTCTGGAACTCCCCTCCTCTCTGCCTTCCTCCTCCTGCGCGCCCATTATCTCCGGTGCGAGGAAGTGACATCACTTCCTCCCAGCTGGCTGCAGAACAGGAAGGGGCGCGGTCGCGCTGTTTAAGCGCCACAGCGCCCAAACGGGCCACTGCTGACACATGCTCCCCGGGTGGTCCTTAGTGAGACACCCGGGGAGCCTCCTCAGTGTGCAGGAGCCGCAACGCCCGGTCCATAGGGGCTGCGCAAATCGCGGGGCCCACAGAGCACAATGCATTACAGTACATTAAAAAGAATGTGTCATTCTATTTCATTTAGGATGTTTCTTCTCCCATTTTTGATACAATGTAATTAACAGTGACTACCAGCATCACTACACATATCCGCATTGCACTAGCTATACAACAACCCTCGCCTTAAAGGAACACTTCAAGCACCATAACCACTACTAAAATGGTTCAACTATTTATAATCGCTTATTAAAGTGCTTATTCGTATATGGAAGTATATTTTTTTCCTGCTGCTTCTTTCTTCTCTACTGGTAACTTCTCACTTGACCTGTGAATATAATCAACATTTACTGGCTGTATGAAAACCATTATATATCTCCTTTTTCATAGATTTTTCTTTCTGCACCTGGAAAATAACTCCATATTACAAAACCAACAAAATGGCTCTTTCATTCCTCATTTCGTTTGATTTGTGATTCAGTCATATGGCAAATCTGAGTTACGGAATTCAGACAAAGAGCTTGAGACATGTAGGTGATGCACAACAGAAAGCTCTCTATTTGCACTGGCACCTAGCTATATGCTCTCAGGTAGACTTCAACTTCCAGATCACATCCAGTGTCATGCTGATGAGACACAAAAGGTCCAAACTGTGCAGACAATGCCTGGTTGCTAGTCACTGGTCCTTTTTGATCTCAACTCTTGCTTTTGTTTAAAACAGCACAAGCTGGGTTTACCTTTCTACTGCCACAAGGTCAGTTTCCTCAATGTGTCCCTGCCCATCATATTTATGAAGCCTGGTGTGTGTGATTGGATTGATGGATGTGACTAGTATGGGGTATGACTGTATTGTGAATATAACTAGGTTGGTGGATGGATGGCAATAAGTGTAAGGTGGGTAGGGTAGGTGACATGTTATGTGGCTAAGTGTATGCATTTGGCAGGGTGAGTGGGTATAACTTGGAGGTCAGATGGGACTATCTGACTGGATGGATAGGGAATATGATCAGTTCAGATTATGCGGCTGATTAGGTGGCGGAATGGCAATGTGTATGTAGGAGCATATTGGTGTGGAATGTTAGTGAGCGCATGTGAATGATGGGTGTATTTCTGAGTGCTAGTTTGTGAATTTAGTGTGTGTTTTTATAGAGTGCCTTTGTGTGCATGTAGGAGCATATTTGTGTGAAGTTTTAGTGTGCATGTGTGGGAATTTAGTGTGCATGTATACATGTTTTTGTGCACTGTGTTTCCAATTTCCATCTCTGACTCTTTGTCTCTCTATGTCCATCTATTCATGTATTTACCCCTCACATGTATTCCTCTTCACCTTTCCCCAATTATGCTCCTTTCTGCATTACCCTCCCTTTCTCCAGTTGTTCCCTCTTCCCGCTCCCCCTTCCCTTACTTGTTCCCTCTTCTTTTGCCCATATCTCACTTGTTCCCTTCTTCTTTATACTCAGCCCTCACTTGTTCCCCATCCAACATTTGTTCCTCTCTTCTTTCCCCCATTTCTCACTTGTTCTACTCTTCTTTATAACCATCCCTCACTTGAACCTCTCTTCTCTCCTCCTTAAATCACCTGTTCCACTCTTCCACCCTGCTTGATACAATTTTTCTCCTCTGTTATCCCCCATTCATCACATGTGCCCTCTAATCTTTTTTCAATTGCTTGTTCTCCTCTTATGTCCCATCTTCACTTCACTTACTTGTTTTCCTCTTGTAACGGCACCCTCAGCATAAAAGGGTTAAACCGCCATTTAGAAGATCTTCCCCTTCCAGAGATACAGGCACAGCTACTGCAGAACACCAAACTCCCAAACTGCAATCAAGGGAATGCTTCAAACTCCCGAACTGCATACAAGGGAATGCTCCAAACTCCCGAACTGCATACAAGGGAATGCTCCAAACTCACGAACTGCATACAAGGGAATGCTTCAAACTCCCGAACTGAATACAAAGTAGCACTCCAAACTCCCGAACTGGAACCTCACGAATAGCTGCTAGCAGACGAACAGGAAAAGCACCCAAGTGGCTTACACTCCTGGCAATCACTCTCTAACAGCATACAGTAAATCCCCCCAAAGACGAGACAGAGCTCCGTGTTGCGGGTCAAGCAGTGGTCTGGTTTAATGAGGGCTGCCTGCCCAGTATTTATGCAGGTCTCCCACCTGGTGGACACTCCCCTAGGGGACCAAATGGGAGACTGTGACAAAGGACAGACGTGAAGCAATGACAGACACACAGAGGTAAAACATCCCCACAAGGCATCCTAACTTCCCTCCCTCTGTCCTGGAGATAATTGGGAAGTAATCCAATTATCTCCCAGGACAGAGGCAAAACTCCATTAACCACATGGCAGTAAAAGACAGTAAAAGACATAAAAATGTATAAAGTTACAACTGTTGTACAAAACATATACATTCTACCTATCCCCAGATAGCTTAGATCTAAGCGCACAAAAGTACCGAATAGCGCTCAGATCCTATGCACACAGTCCAATCGCCGTGGAGTTAACGTGTTCACAAAGTCTGTTCTCCATACGAATAGACTCCACAGGATGGCTATCTGGGGTAATGCTGTTCATACGGTTTAACTACTGAATGAACAGGCATCCGGTTAAATGACCGAATGCAGAAGCAAGAAGGCTTTTAACATGGGGCCATAGTCCAAAGGCAACAGGCGAGCAACCAGGATTCTCCAATGCAATGTGGCGAGATTGGTCTCGTCACACCTCTTATGTCAAGTCTTCTCAAGTTCTTCAATTCTACTCTTACCTCCTTCCCCCATGTCTTTCTTTCCTGCAGTTCCTTCAGCTGCCTGCAGGAGAGAGAGGACATGTCACTGCAGGTGAAGGACGAGAAGGTGAAAAAGCTAGTCTACTTTTTGCCCAAGCACTCCTGCTCTACCACCAATGATATAGTGATTCAGCAGTGCCGTCCAACTCCCGTGTGTGTCGCTCCGAGGCCTTACAGAAAATTCAGCCCTATCCATTGCTAGGGGTACCTGTATTAATTCAGGAGGAAGTCTGAAACACAATGTCAATCAGTGCTCATGTGCATGTCAAACTGGAAACTCTGGGATAGCTGTGAATATAGGATTTTTCAAGTTTCTGACCCCAAGGAGGACTTTCCAAAGTCGAACCTGAGTTATGCAGGTGATGTCGACAGTAATTTCTCTAACTATACATAGGCTTCCAATTAAATATGTGTGCATTGCTATTTATGTATGGGTGGTTAAAAAAAATATTGACCTAGGCCCTGCAAATTGTCAGGGTGGCCCTGCCTAAAATTATCAAAGTGTTTTGTACTGCACTCTAAATGTGGGTACCTACAGTAAGAGGATATTTAGCAGGTAATTTCTGTCTCTACAAGATCATTCTCATTTGCAGTTTGGTGAAGAAAAGTGCTAACACAAGGAAAACACAAGTTTATTGAAAACAGAATAAATTATTGTTGAAGTTTGCAGCTCTTACAAATAACTATGTTTTATTTTATTTTTTGCAACAAGTACGATCTTATCTTGAAAAAATGGATGTGATCCAATCTGTGCAGCTATAATGTTTCAAATGAGAATCCAGTCTTTAAACACCTCAGGCTGGACTAGACTAGTTCCACTTCGATTAATGACCTTGAATGTTACAGAAAGTGCTTCTAGACGCTTTGTATACATCCTGAGATACACAATAAAAGTAACGTTTATTTGCAAATTTACGTATTCCATTGTATTCCAGCTTCACTATTTATTCTGTAAATACTCAGCATATAATAATCAGTAAATCGTGAAAAAACGAATGTCAAAATTTACGTAATAACAAAACAAAATTGTCGTGTTGCCTATTTTTCCAACTTACAAATTGCTACCATCATTTTACAGTTTCCTTTCCATTTCAGTCCAATTCTCCATTTAGCGACTTAAACTTGTTGCACCCCTTTTTTCCAAAGCTTCTGAGAAAGGCATGCAGAATCAATTAGACTTCTTTTATAAGAAAGCAGTCGCAGGTTTCTGTCATATCTCATTCCTTGAAACAAGGATTTTCAGCATTGCTCTTTAAATGGGTAATAGAATCTTGTAATGCACTGCGTGTAGCATTCATTCATTCATGAAGCATAAAAAGCACTTCTGTTAATTATTAACCTCAGCAATTCTTTCAGGGTCAGGTCATAAGTTGGAAAGTTTCCAGATGGAGAGTATTTAAACTTCTACTGAGTTGACTTTCTAGGAAGAGAGGATTTATTTAAATATGTTGATAGGTTTGTTTAGAAAATCACTGTCTCAAAGTTTTTACATTAAAAAAAAAAAAATAATGTAATTCTATTAGCATTTTTATTTTTTTTTGACAATCTTTATTTTTATATCGCTTCAAAATAGTCATGCGAGGCAGACAAAACAAGGTTTCAGGGTTAATGCAGGATTCGTGTGGTTGAGGAGATATCGCTGATTTGTCTTCTTGGCAGCATGTATGATGTTTAGTGCTCTTATGGTGTTTTCCTTGGCTTCTCTGCCAGGTACAAACCCCACCTGGTCTGGGTGGATCAGCTGTGTGAGCACCCTCCCAATCCTCAGTGCCAGGACCTTAGCGAAGAGCTTCAAGTCCGTGTTGAGGAGGGAGATCGGGCCTGTAGCTAGCACAGTGTGACGGGTCTTTCCTTTCCTTACGAATGACCGCGATGGTGGTGATGGTGGTGCTGAGCGTGTCTTTAGGGAATCGTCCTCCCTCCAGGACCGAGTTCGGGCCCTTCAGCAGGTGGGGAAGCAGCACATCTTCAAACGTTTTGAAGTACGAAGTGGGGAGCCCATCTGGCCCTGGGGCTTTGTTTCTTTTAGACATTTTAAGGGCTGCACGGAGCTCTTCAAGCAATATGGAAGTCTCCATGTCTTCCGCTGCTTCCTGCGTCAGGGAGTTGGAGACGTGGGTTTATAGGTATTCCTTTATTAGGTTCCGAGCATCCATCTTGCGCATCTCCCGTGGGGAGTTGATAGAGGTCCGAGTAGTACTGATGAAACTCCTCTGTGATCTTTTCCGGGAGCTGAGAGATGGTCTTGCCTCTTGTAGTGATCTTGGTAATCTGCTGCATCCATCTTTGTTTGCGTAGCAACCCAGCTAGAAGTCGACTACATTTGTTGGAGTGCTCATAGAAAAAACTTTGGATTTTCGCACAGTGAGCGCTAGGCGTTGCGAGAGGATCTTTTGTAGGCCCCTGCGGGCCTCAAGAAGTTCCCTGTAGACGTCTTCCGTTTGGTTGTCCTTGTGTTGCTGTTCCAGTGTGTGTATTTTGGACATGAGTTCTAGCATCTGCCTCTTGTGTTCCTTTTTATGCGTAGAGCACATCTTGATGAAATGGCCTCTTACTACACATTTATGGGTCTCCCAAAGGACCAGGGGGGCTGTTTCTTGTACGTCAGTCCCCTCAAAATATTGTTGCAAGACCTCCTGTGTCGCTTGCCTTGCTTCGAGGTCTGTAAGGATGTTTTCATTCATTTTCCATTGGCGTTCTGCCAGTTTTTATAGTGGGGAGCGCAGTTGTGTCAGGACCGGTGCATGGTCGGACCAGTCCAAAGGTAGAATGGAGCTGTCAGTGTGTATATATATATGCAGTATGTATAACTCATTAAAAATGCAAAATAAAAGTTTTTTTAAAACCTAAGTAAAAAAAGGTGTATATATATATATATACAGTATCTCACAAAAGTAAATGCACCCCTCATATTTTTGTAAATATTTTATTATATCTTTTCATGTGACACTGAAGAAATGACACTCTGCTGCAATGTAAAGTAGTAAGTGTACAGCCTGTATAACAGTGTAAATTTGCTGTCCCCTCAAACTCAACACACAGCCACATCCAGTGTTGTCACATGAAAAGAAATATAACAAAATATTTGCAAAAATGTGAGGGGTGTACTCACTTTTGTGAGATACTGTATATAATTCACCCAAAATCAAGGGTCTGAAATGTTCTTATTTGCTTCTAAGACAGAAGAGATATTATCCTCAGCTTTTCAGTTCACTTTATTTTCTTTCATGTACTCCTCTTGTCATCAGCGAGCTTACCTGGGGACTTTCATTTATTAAAAGTTTGAGCGTCGTAGAGGTGAGTCAATGCTCTGTAATGCATGGCTCACCTGTTTGGCGAGACTTTCTAACAAAGTCACACCGGCTTCATAATACATTAGAAGTTCAAGGATATTAAATAATGACACATATTGCCACTGGTCTACATTCATTAAATTGCAACATTAAATTAAACAGTCAGATGAAACATAGGTATGAATATATTTAAAGGGAACAGCTTTCAAAGCTTTGATGAGCTTTGTGTAGCGCTCAAAGTGTTGCATATGGTCCTTTAAATTGCTCAGCCGCAGTGATTCTGAATCTACCCCCAGGGTGAGGAAGACCCAAAGGGTCTGAAAATATCCTGGTGAGGTCTTCTTGCATGTCCCTCTGCTGAGTGACTGGCGCTGGGCTTTGCTAGCTTCCCAGTATCGATCACAGTTTCAGGAGCTTCAACGTGAGATGGAGATCTCCCTCTCATGCTTCAATCACACAGCACAGTGTGCTCACGTAGTGATCTGTACTGTGTTAGCTGGGAATTCCCTATGCTGATGTCAGTACTGACTTCAGCAGAGGGAGTCTCTCTGAGGTGTGATTAGGGGATGGTTTAAGAATAGGATTATGGGTCATATTATGGATAGTTCTAGCGGTTTGATTATGAAAAGGATTAGGATTTAGATTATATGTAGGATAAGGGGTTGAATTTGGGGTTGGATTAGGAGTTGAAATAAGGGCTTAATTAATTAGGAGTGTAAGAGGGGTATAAATAGGAGAAAAGGTTTACATGTGGTTAATCATTGTAATTGAGAACAGTAGCTAAATACAAATATAGGGGTGTCTACAATAGTGGGATAGTGGTCTGGGAATTTCCACAAATAAAACACTTGTGAAAAAAACTTTAAAATATTAAATATTTTGACCAAGGTTCGTTATAAAACGATTAAATCATTAGTGCCAAAATGCACTTGGAATCTCAGCATGCCAAATTTGAGCTTTTAAACCATAATTCACTACCTGCAATATTTGTTTAATAACTTCTCAAAATTAACTGAAATCCTTGACATACTGGGCATTTGTTAGTGTTTACTGAGTTAGTGTTTTTTAGTTGCACTTGTTTCACACCTCCCATGGCTGTGACTTACACAGCCTCCATGAAAATAAAAATGGTTCCATTTTCAATTAGATCTTACAGCACAGTGTGTTTTTTTTTTTTAGAAGTTTGTATCTCCTGTTCTGTTTATTAAACTTTTATCACACAGCAGAAGGCTGCCTCAGGCTCTAGCAGGCTATTGACATAGCAAGAGATAAGACATTCTAAATTAAACACAGTATGCTGTAAGGGAAGCTCTTGTAGAGTTTCCATTTAATTTGTTTTGTTTGTTTTTGGAACACCACCTCTGCCAAATCAAAGGTGGTGGAAGAGGAGTGTACTTTGTAAATCGTTTCATGATTAGCAGGTGTCTGTGTTGGCTTTCCTTTGTTTTTTGGAGGAAAGGTGGTCTACTTTATTGGATTATTTTCCTTTAATTGAGCATCATGGGACTCCCTGCCAATTTTTGGGCATGGTTCCATTGTGTCTCTATGAAATGTGTAAGTGTGTGGGAGGTAGCCTCCAATGGCTATCAGCAGCAGACAAATGTTATACTTGTTTTAATTGAACTTCCTTTGAATTACCATGAAATCTGATTTTGCATTCAGTAATTTTTTGTCATGCATGTGTGCTTTCAAACCCATTAAACCAGCATTGGACAGTGTAGTTAAATACCATTCTTTGCAAGAATGAAAGCTTATTGGGTGACAGGTAAAGGAACACTACCATTTGTTCTGGTGTCAAATTAAATACCCCCTGGAGTCACATGCAATGTACTATCATTCTATGTGGATATCATCTTGCATAAACATTGGCTGTCACACATTTTTCAACAGCCCAAAAAGAAAGGATCATCTAAAAGCCATGTTTTTTTCTGCAAAACACAGATGACAGACTACAGAGATTTTCCTAAACATACAATAACAAGATAATATGAATGACATTGTGTATTGAAATCTACCTTGTGATGACTGATTAGAATAGCTTGAGCCATCTAGCATGCTCATGAAATCTCAGACGTCGTTTGCTCGCTCTTCGAAGTTAGCCGTGTGGCATCACAATCATTCCTGGATTCCTTTACTGCGTTATTTTTACTATATGTCAAATGAAAGGTTATTACGGTAATCTAGTAAACTTTCTTTCATTTTCTCACCCTTTAATCCTCCTCACCCAAATAAAATTAGATCCTTTTCACCATTTGTAAAAAATACTTAAATGTTACTAACTCCCATATCAATTCTACACTTTGTTTTTCTTTGTGTGAGGTCAGTTGCATGAAAGAAATCCTGTGTACAAAACAAAAACAAAAAAACATTCAGTTTATAGTATATCTGTCAGGGTGCCCATAATTGTATGTATTTACTTATTTATTGAATCCCTTTATTAAAGCCAGGGCCGGACTGGGGATATAAAGCAGCCCTGGAAAACAATCTATGCCAGCCCCATAAGCCATTGTGCCGTGTGTATGTTTATATATAGCCCATTGTACAGCACTACAGAATCTGATGGCGCTATATAAATAATAAAATAATAATAATATATAATATCTATGTTTATAAATGACTCAATCATTTGGGGTTGCAAGCTAAAGCCATTATTTGAAATTGGACAGCAATTTATTAATGACACAAGCACACAAGCTCAATGATACACAGGCTCAAAGACAGACAATCTTATTGATACACAAAAACTCACTGATATAAAATACAACACAAAACTCAAGCTCGTGGAGGCAGGGCCTGACTGCCAACTGAGGTAGCCGCATGTGGCTAGAGCTCCTCAGACAAAAAAAAAACCTTTATAAGCCCCATACTAGAGATTAACATTATATTTTGGGCAATAATCCAGCTCAGGGCTGGCCCAAGACATTGTGCTGCCTGGGTCCAAGGATGAAATGCTGCCCCCAAACCTAACAAGCCCACCAAAACACACCATCCATTATGTTAGATCAGGGGTAGTCAACCTTTTAATACCAACTGCCCACTTTTGTATCTTTGATGATGGTAAAATTTCCTTACCGCTCACCGGTGCTGCAGTAACTAGATTATTTAGCGCAAGTGCAATTTATTTTAGAAAGGAGGGTTTTTATTTAAATATGCACTTAAATGTATCTTTTTTTTCTATTTTCTGTTCTATTTTTTTCTATGTGAGTGCATGTGACAGGTGCAGTGTGTGTCAAGGGTACAGTTTGTGTGTGAAGGGTGCAGTGTATGTCAAGGGTGCAGTTTGTGTGTGAAGGGTGTAGTGTGTGAGAGGTGATGTGTGTGTGAGAGGTGCTGTGTGTGTAATGGGGCAGTGTGTGTGTGAAGGGTGCAGTGTGTGTGTCAAGGGTGCAGTGTGTTTCAAGGGTGTAGTTTGTGTGTGAAGGGTGAAGTGTGTGTATGAAGGGTGAAGTGTGTGAGAGGTGATGTGTGTGTGAAAGGTGCTGTGTGTGTGAGGGGGCAGTGTGTGTGTGAGGGAGGCAGTGTGTGTGTGAGGGGTGCTGTGTGCGGTAGGGACCAGATTAATGACCCCTGTGTTAGATCATAAAAAAGTTGATTCACTCTATGTGGATGGCTGTAAAAGACAAATAAGTCAATGGGACCTGATGGAATACACCCAAAGCTATTAAAAGAGCTTAGTGGTGTGCTAGCAAAACCATTAACAGATTTATTTAACCAATCATTGTTAACAGGAGTAGTCCCAGAAGATTGGAAGTTAGCGAATGTTGTGCTCATTTACAAGAAAGGTAATAGGGAGGAGTTGGGCAACTATAGGCCAGTAAACCTTACTTCAGTAGTGGGGAAAGTGATGGAAACCATGTTAAAGGATAGGATTGCTGAACATCTAAAAACACATGGATTTCAAGATCAGAGACAACATGGGTTTACTTCAGGGAGATCATGCCAAACTAATCTTATTGATTTTTTTGATTGGGTAACTAAAATTATAGATCAGGTGGTGCAGTAGACATTGCTTACCTAGATTTCAGTAAGGCTTTTGACACTGTTGCACATAGAAGGCTTATCAATAAACTACAATCTTTAAGTTTGGATTCCAATATTGTTGAATGGGTAATGGGTAGTGGCTGAGTGACAGGCAACAGAGGGTTAATGGAATATATTCGAAGCTTGGACTTGTCACCAGTGGGGTACCTCAGGGATCTGTACTTGGACCCATTCTCTTTAATATTTTTATTAGTGATATTGCAGAAGGTCTTGATGGTAAGGCTGATGATACTAAGATATGTAACAGGGTTGATGTCCCAGGAGGGATAAGCCAAATGACAAATGATTTAGGTAAACTAGAAAAATGGTCAGAATTGTGGCAACTGACATTTAATGTGGATAAGTGCAAGATAATGCATCTTGGGCGTAAAAACCCAAGGGCAGAGTACAGAATATTTGATAGAGTTCTAACCTCAACATATGAGGAAAGGGATTTAGGGGTGATTATTTCTGATGACTTAAGGTAGGCAGACAATGTAATAGAGCAGCAGGAAATGCTAGCAGAATGCTTGGTTGTATAGGGAGAGGTATTAGCAGTAGAAGAGGGAAGTGCTCATGCCATTGTACAGAACACTGGTGAGACCTCACTTGGAGTATTGTACACAGTACTGGAGACCGTATCTTCAGAAGGATATTGATACCTTAGAGAGGGTTCAGAGAAGGGCTACTAAACTGGTTCATGGATTGCGGGATAAAACTTACCAGGAAAGGTTAAAGGATCTTAACATGTATAGCTTGGAGGAAAGACGAGACAGGGGATATGATAGAAACATTTAAATATATAAAGGGAATCAACACAGTAAAGGAGGAGACTATATTTAAAAGAAGAAAAACTACCACAACAAGAGGACATAGTCTTAAATTAGAGGGACAAGGTTTAAAAATAATATCAGGAAGTATTACTTTACTGAGAGGGTAGTGGATGCATGGAATAGCCTTCCAGCTGAAGTGGTAGAGGTTAACACAGTAAAGGAGTTTAAGCATGCGTGGGATAGGCATAAGGCTATCCTAACTATAAGATAAGACTAGGGACTATTTAGAAAATTGGGCAGACTAGATGGGCCGAATGGTTCTTATCTGCCGTCACATTCTATGTTTCTATGTTTCTATGGCAAGTCCCCTGGCTTCCCTGGTTAAAAGGGACACTCTAATCACTGGAACCATTATAGCTATAATGTAGCTATAATGTAGCTATAATGAAAAGGCAGTGTTTACATTATTGCCTAGTTACACCTTTAGTGGCAGTCACTCAGACAGCCATTAGAGATGCTTCCTATTCCACTGCTACAGTGTGCATTACCTACATTCAGTGTCTCCACGCTCTGCATGGAGATGCTGAACATTCCCTATAGAGATGCATTGATTCAATGCAGCTCTAAAGTATATGCTGATTGGTGCAGCAGGTGTTTTTCCATGCATGTGCAATAGACTCCCAATGCTTTCCTTTGGGTAAGCATGGGCTTGGCTAAGATCATCAAGATTGATGAGCTCAGCCATAGAAGTGGGGCCAGCCACGACAAGACCAGCACGGCCTGTATAAAAAGGTTTCCCATGCAATCGGAGGGGAACCAGTACCTAAACACATACGCTCACAGAAAGACATACACACATATTGACAGACGCACACTTACTGACTTGACACACACTTCCTGACTGATAGAGACACACTCATTGACAGACACACACTCACTGACAGACAAACACACAGACATACACACACACATACTGGCAGACACACTTACTCTTGGCTTACACATGCACCGGCAGACACACTTACTCTTACTGACAGACACAGTTCTGACACACAGACAGATACTGTCACTGACAGACACACTTACTCTTACTGACACACACTCTCACTGATAGACACACAATGACATACTTACTCTTACTGACAGACACAAACTCTCACTGAAAAACACATTCACACATTTACTCATTCTTGCAGACACACTCACAAATCAGTTGTATATTGTGTTGATGTATTTATTTTTTAGACCATCAAGCCTCCCTACCTTTAGGAGTCTTCTCCCGGGGGTCCAGTTGCTTCGATGTTCTTTGCTCTTCTCTCCTCCCTCGCACTGTTAAGTTATGCGGGGCTGGAATGATGTCACATTCCGGTGCCTGGCATGACCACAGATGCCTGGGAGCCAAGATGAGTAGAAAGAACCTTACAGCTGAGAAAGCTCCCTCGCCACCGGCTGCCTTCCTCTCCCCCACGGCACATTATGTATAGGCAGAGTAGGCACCTGCCCTGTGTGGTAAGCAGGTGCCTACTCTGCATTGCTGAATAGGCGCCGCTCTGAGGGCACCCTTGGCCACCTCTTGGGTCACATCACAGAGACTGGCCCGAGTGATGCTCCCACCTCATTGCGCCCATGTCTGTGCACTTGTGCCCTTTTAGTGGTGTCTCTGTCAAAGTGCCACCTGGGGCCATTGCCCCACACTGTTCTATGGATGGGCCGGCCCTGATCCTGCTATATTTTCTGAGGAATACCCTACTGAACGTCGAACTTGCTACTGCATGAATACGGAGGATGTAGCCCATGTTAAGCTTTTCGGCGGCCTTAAACATACTCGAGGTGTGGGAGGCAGCCAACCCTCTGCATTGCTTTACAGATTGCTTGTCTGAAGCCCTATCCTTCCCCTCCCCCCTCCCTGGACCGGAGGGGGATATCCTGGTCCCCACTGGTATACTCTTGTAACCTAACCTGCAAGACATCAATATTGTGGGAGAGTTGAGGCCTACTCTACAAGATGGTCACCATACCAGGGCCTGCTTTTCCACTGGCCTTCCCTCAGCCACCTGCTCAAGTAGACCTACTTCTTCGAGCTTTGGACTGCCTGATTGCCCAATTTGGGGTGAAGGTATCCGCCCAAGCTCCAATCTTACCTGCCACTCCTAAACGCCGAGCCAAAGCCTTCCTGATCTGGTCTGATGACCGAAGATGCAAAGTGGGGTTTCTCCCAGGCGTCCCCCACACAGCATCACTGAGGCAGAGGAGGAGACGCAAGCGGCTGGTGTATACACGCAGAGGGTTAGACTCCCATGCTTGTGCCCGCAAAAAAGGGACACCAATTTGGAGATTCCTTGATGTACAAGCTGGATGCAGATGGTGGGTGGTATATAAGCACCGGCCACGGCCGTCAGAAGCGCTTGGATGCCGTGGGGCCTCACGTTGAAGAGTTCTGAATTGTGGGCCCGTTGTGACGCTCCCTTCAATGTTGCTGGAATACAGCTCCCTAGTATCTTCCCCTCGGAGGGCATCGGCAAGCAGCAATCAGAGGCGGGGCTACATGACAAGCGGGACAGAGCTACACTGCAAGCAGGGCAGAACTACAGGCAGGCGATCCCTCTGCCTGGTAAGTTAAGGGAAGCAGGAAGCAGTTCCTGCTCCCACACCTAGCCTAACTGTGCCCCCTGCTCCCCACCTAGCCTAACTGTGCCCCTGCTTACCCACCTAGCCTGTGTCCCCTGCTCCCCCCACCTAGCCCAACTATTCCACTGCTCCCCAGCTACACACTGTGCCCCCTACTTCCCCACTTAACTACTGTGCCCCTTGCTTCCCCAGCTACCACTGTGCCCGCTCTCCCCTAGCTACCTTCTGTGCCCCTGCTCCCCCACCTTCCCACTGTGCCTCTGCTCCCCCAGTTACTCACTGTGCCCTTGCTCTCCTACCTACTACTACACTACCCCTGCTCCCCCACTGTGCCCCCTGCTCCCCCACCCACCCTGCTTACTACAGACAAGCTTACTGTCACACACACACATGTTCACTATAGACAAGCCTACTGTCACACACACACACTCACTACAGATAAGCTCACTGACACACATTTTGCTGTATGTTTTTCAATATGTGCAAATTTTTATAGTACATAATTGTGACTTTTGCAACCGTGGAATAATGTGTTCACTGTGTTTTCTGTACTTCTTATATGCATAATTTATTATGGTACAAAACAATCGGAAGCCAAGATTAAAAACAATTATTTGATTATTTTTTTAACTTTGTTTTGAAGTTTGGCCTATGTACACACTTTTAACTTGTTTGTTTGAAGGATAGGAGGGATACGATTGTCACAAGAACAAGTCAACATGGAATACGTGAACAATAAAACATTTCATGAGGTTAAAATAGCTGACGCTTTAAATAGATTTATCACTGTGTCCCTCCTATATGTTTTAAGAGACAAATAACTTATTTCATGATAGATTCCCATAACCATTCTGCAAGTTGCACACACATTTTTAATTCCTTTTTGTACACAGGAAAAAAACACCCTGTGCTCACAATGTGAACATTGCAAATGAAAAGGTCATGCCAAGGTACATGAAAAACAATTCTGTACACTACTGTACCTTAAAAAGTGCAATAATATTCAAATACCTTTACATGTAAAAAAGGAAACATTCACAGCAAACAACTGGGCACTCAAAAACCTACACCATTGTTGTGGCGCCATAGACATTCATGTACAAAAAGTAGACGTTGACTTTAAATAAAGGTTGAACAGTTAACACATGAAATAATTTAAAAACTATTCTGTACACAGATTGTTGTTTAAAAACAAATTTGAAATCAGCTATATGTATAGATAATCTTATTGTTGTCTAACTGCTGCTTAAATGCAAGAAAAATAGAAAACATTAGTGCACCCATTTTGTGGAATTCAGATTCCCAAAATGCTGCCATAATGAAAGAAATGGGTCTGCAAGCAGCTATAATGTCACATAGTAACAAAAGTGAGTAGCAGGCTCTTAAAAATGTGCAAGAAATAGAACAAATATATTTAAACGCAGCTACCACTTAAGTGTAAATATCCTCTTGTTTACATAGTTATTTACAAAGAACCTTAAATGTGCGGTATATACACCAACCCCAGTCAAAATAGTGGAGCCCTATAGGGAATTGTAGAATTACCCTTAAGCAATGGGTAAGATATAATATCCTAAAAAAGTAAACACATATATAGTGCAACATGACTAATACAAGAGTCTACACAGTAAGAGCCAGGTATAATAGGCTCTGCAAAAGGTGAGCAGTCATCAGTTTCCTTATACTGTGCACTTTATTGGATTTACGTACTGCATTAGATCTCTTTTCCATTTTCCTTTATTTCAAGTACACCAAGGCACAGAAGAAGAGGGATAGTGTCACCATAGTACACATCCGTTTGCGTGATCTGAGCTTGTCCCAATTTTGCTCAGACAAATGTGAGTGAGTACTATCAGAATTTTATTCACTGCAAAGTACTGGTGATATTGCACTATATATGTGTTTACTTTTTTAGGCTATTATATCTTATGCATTGCTTAAGGGTAAGTCCACAATTCCCTATAGCGCTCCACTATTTTGTCTGGAGTTGGTGTTTATACAGCACAGATAATGTCACATAGTGTTCATACAGTTGCTTGTATACCAACTCAAATTGTGTTTTCATTATCTGCAGGGTGGTTGTTGCCTAACATTTTAGCCCCAGACATTGGCCGCTGAAAAATAGGCTCCAGTTCACTCAGGAGAAACCAGTGAAGAGGTAATCAAACCACTGGTGCAACACATCATGGATAGATCTGCCCAGCAGTATACCCTCTGGCAGTATACACATGTGCCAAATGTACCCACTCAGAGGCATGTTGGAGGGAAACCTCCCTATGTGCGCTTCATCTACACCAACATTTGGGATCAGCCCAACTAATAATGGTTTCCCTTCCTGGGCTGAAAAGCTAGTTTAGACAAACACCCAAATATCTTACCCTATGATTTATATTCTCAATAGGATTCTCTGATGTTGTATTGTTTATATACCTTTGTTCTATTACAGATTTTAGAAGCTATGTGCTTATACTCTTTTTAGGACCCCCAGTCCGGGATATTTTATTTTATTTGCGTTATTCAATCAATCAGTAATGCTGGATAATTGTTATTGGATTGGGCTTTCTTTAAGGTGTCTCAATAAGCATCTTTCATTTATATTTTATTCGGGGCAATCGTTCATTCAGGTTGATCAGCATAGAAAGGGTCAATGTGTTGAAAGATGCAAATTCTTCAAATATATCAGCTAACAATCTTGCCTAATAATCGCTTGCTACTTGAGAAATATAAGTGAAATCTCTCTAGACTAGATGGCATTCCCAATTTGTCCTGGAGCTTAGTGCAGTAGTAGCTCAGCTTATACTTTTAATCTTCAGGGACCCTGCTTCCTTTGGCCCCATGCCACAGGACAGAAAACAAGACGGGCGATGTACCATTATTTAAACAGAGATTAAGTACTGAAGGAGAATAGTAGCTTGACATTAGAGGCTGGAAGATGCTTAAACTGATGTATGTAATTATAATGGATCGCAGACATGGCATAATATTGACATGGCACAAAATCACTAATACTTTTCTTTTCCCAAAGTGTAGGAAAGTCTGATGATACATGCTCTTTAATCTCAAGATTTGATGATACAGAAACATTAACAATCAGGTGTGTATGTGGAATCTGCACTAACAGTGCTCTCCAAGTCCTGTTCATAGACCCAAGAACCATTATTCTCTTATAGTTAGTACTTGTTGGTGTCCCTTGGAGCTATTTCATATTCCAGAATATGTTAGCAATGGCTACTTCTCTTACAATTTACACTGTTAAGATAGGTGAGGAGCTTTGTAAGAGTGGATCATAAATGTAAAATATCTTCCGTGAGGTATCAAGAATAAACACTTAAAAAAGTCAACAGAAATAATATAATTCAATAATTCCAATGGAGGCTATCTGTACTGTATGGATTAAAAATACCAAAAATAACTTGTCTTGTTTGAGTGCCCAAGTTAATCTAATTGCAAACCATTTATTCTTTTGCGTCAACATGAATATGCGTCCTCTTTCTTCAGAGGTCCTGGAATACTTTCAACTATTAATGCACTTTATCCATCCAGGACCATTACCATTATAGGCTGCTGAATTCCGGACCTAAAGAATTAAATCCAAGCCCAGAGACTTCAACTCCAGGCCCAGATTTAAAGAAAGACACATAACCCTCACTAGACAGAGGGTTAATTATGGGGCATGTCTACTGAATATACAGAAACAGCAATTGGGCAACAGCCCTTGCTCCCTAGTCACTAGAAAAAGTGTGAAATAACAGGCCCCCACTTAAATTAGAGGGACAAAGGTTTAAAAATAATATCAGGAAGTATTACTTTACTGAGAGGGTAGTGGATGCATGGAATAGCCTTCCAGCTGAAGTGGTAGAGGTTAACACAGTAAAGGAGTTTAAGCATGCGTGGGATAGGCATAAGGCTATCCTAACTATAAGGTAAGACTAGGGACTAATGAAAGTATTTAGAAAATTGGGCAGACTAGATGGGCCGAATGGTTCTTATCTGCCGTCACATTCTATGTTTCTATGTTTCTATGTGCATCGGGTGGGGAATACCTTAAACATTCATGGAGGAGGATCTTGTTACCCGGCCCTCACCAATGGATGTTAGCCCAAATATTGACAATAAAGGGGGAGAACATATTGTCCCCTCCATAGCTGGGGGCTAGTGGAACGGACAAAAGCCCCCACCCTTATTATTAATTTTAGGGCCCCATCCACCATCATTGGGTAGGAGGCAGGGGATTGGATTATAGGTCCTCCCAATTATTTTTAATATGAGGGCTCGAACAGAGCATTGATGAGTGAGGGCTTGAGGGGGAGAGACACTAGTTCCTCCACTTTGAATGTTTAAGGTAGTCCCTATATATTCCCATGGGTTGGCCTTTTCTAGAGACTGGACAGCATTGGCTGCCTATTTACTGGTTTTTAATGTTCAGAAATCATGCCCCCACCTGACGTATAACAGGTGAGGGCATGTGGGGGTCTTACTTACTCCCATAGTATATTTATGTAAAAAATATTCTGTTGCGGCTGGTTAGCAAGCATCGGCCAGTGGGAAAATACTTTTTACCTTATCATTCGACTTGCAAAAAGTAAATGATAATTTGCAAGCATGCATCCTGTAGAATGCATTCGGTTTATCTTTGGCAGTAATTCGGTCACTGATAAATGTCCAATTCCTGTGCTGTAAATCAGTCCGGAAGTGGATACTGGTGATTTTTCGAGTCGGTCGAACCAACAGAATCCTGAGCACGATTGACTTTAGTAAATAAATTGCCAATGTGATAGAAATTTTTGCATTTTAGCGAGTACCATTAAATTAGGTAATAGTAACAACCTCTGGATGTTGGGCTAAGGTAACACCCCCAAGACGTACTTGAAAACCAGAGTAATCTGAATGTACCTTTAGTAAATAACGCTGTATATGTAATTCACAGGAGTTCAGGAAGAAGTGCAATGTAACTTTTTTAAATGAATACCATAGTCCTTGCAGCCACCAGAGAAGGATGGGATGGTCCTGAAATCTATGATTCCAAAGCAAATGTAACTGTAGACAAATTAACCGGTAGGATGGTGTTAAGACAAAAACTTATTTTATGTATGTGCGCTAAAAATATATTTTAAAAATACTAGACCATTTTAGTATACCGTTTTCAAGCTATGCACACAGTGTAAACCATTTAAATTTACTGGAATTACTTTATATCATATGAAAGAATTAGATGCTATTATTATATAATGCACTTGAAAGTGCTTATCTCATTAAATATTTCAAAAGCGTTGGTTTTGAAATTATACTGGAAATCCGTGTTGAACAACTTCTTCTTTTTGTTTAGTTTACAATTTCTGGTTGGCAGAAATTCAGCAAGGTGATAGGAGTGACCACAATTTTTCTAGAACAGTTTACTAAAGATAGAAATAATATGACACATTAAAGAGTTACTGTAACTCTATTTCGTGAGGGGACCTATCCAGTGTTATGTGCCTTATTGGGCACTATGAGGATCCCACTCTCAATTTCCCGTAAAACCTGTAACAAAAAGGTTTTACTTGTCTTGAATCCAGTAAAGAGCCACTTGTGATTGGACCATATTGCAGCTCGGAAAAAATGACATTAGGCAGCACAGAGTTCTGGGTTGTCAATGTCATGTGTGCTGGGAGTGCAACTTGCCCCTGGCACATAATTTCCAATATTTCTGGATGTGCTGTGTTTCAAGATGATGTGCTGCACATACTGACACCTACCACCATGACCACTTCAATTCACTTAAAGGGAAACTCCAGGCACCCAGACCACTTCTGCCCATTGGAGTGGTCTGGGTGCCAACTCCCACTACCCTTAATGTGTAATTATTGCAATTTTTTATAAACTGCAATAATTATCTTGCAGGGTTAACTCCACCCTGTCTAGTAGACAGCCACTAGAGGGCACTTCCTGTTCTATAGCACAGAAAACCTGTGCTA
Source organism: Pelobates cultripes (assembly GCA_933207985.1). NCBI lineage: Eukaryota > Metazoa > Chordata > Amphibia > Anura > Pelobatidae > Pelobates > Pelobates cultripes. Next base: position 313,907,742 of record OW240914.1, read on the forward strand.
GAGCGTCGCTGGACGTCCTCACGCTGTGTGAGGACCTCCAGCGTCACTCAATTCCCCATAGGAAAGCAGTGGCCGACGTAAAGACTGGGAGGAGCGGCGGCGAGAAGAAACCACCACCGAAGGAAATCAGCGGGGTCTCAGGTAAGTGAGCAACCGGGGATTGGGAGGTGGGAGGGAGAGGGGACCTGCAGTTTGGAGTTTCCCTTTAAGTGGTCATGGTGGTTGGAATAACCCTCAAGGGATGCATATGTAATTAAACATCTTTTTTGCAAACATTTCAATAATTGTATATCATATTTGTGTGGACAACACTCAGTCCTGGGAGCTCTAGTCCTTACAAGGACTTTCCCTGTTGAATCCTCTACACTGGAACAGTAATTAAAGAGTAGCCCTTTCCCCTCCCAGTAACCAGACGACAAATAGTTCTGGGAGTACAAGCTGGAACACTTTAATGGCAGCCACAAATGGCTTTATATGTATGTCCTCATGCAAGGGGCACTCCCCCCTGGACCTGAGAGTAAACCACATTAAAAACAAATACACAATTACATTGGCTCTTAGGTCCAGGACACTCCCATACAAAATCAGATAATCCCACCTCTGTGCCTGGGAGATAATTGGATCAGGAACTGTACTAATCTAATCCAATTATCTACAAGCACAGAAAAAAAACATACTTTTTCCCAAACAACTCAAAAGTACCCTAAAAATACATAAAACCCCACAAAAGTTACATCCTGTTCTGGGTGACCAACATATCCAAAAATCACCATATCAGTTTAGGGGTTGAAGAATTTCCTGGAAGTCATTTATTTGACCGACCGCATGCATGGTCCCGTTCCCAAAACAGTTCCATAGAATCAGGGCTTGCGGTCGGTCTAGTTCGGTAGTTTACTCTTTTTAAAACTCTTTATTTTCAGTAGATTTTTTGGTGAAGTCAACTCACTAGGGGTTAACTCCCACCTAGGATAAAGGTATCTGTTCATTTTATTTTTTATAGTTTACCAACTATAACTCCCAATGATGATCTTTATTTTCAGTAGTTTAAAAACGTGAACAAACTACCCAACGGAATCCATAGTTCTACCCTGGAACTTGTTCACCTTATTCAGACAAATTATAGCACCGAACAGTGTCTTCCTAAGTGTTATAAAACCTAACACAGGGGATCATGGAAGTCCAGCGGTGTTCGGGAGTTTCAGTATCTGAAAATAGTTCCATGAACTCAACAACCAAAAACCACTACCTGTTTTATGTAAACAAGATGGCCGCCACCTTGTGGTCGTCAATAGAAATTGTGGCCACCCAGACGAACACTTAGAACACTGAGGTGGAAATTGCTAAAAAGTAGCAATTGGGCTGAAGAAGCTCCAGGGTTGTCTCCGGTTCGTGCGGGTGTTCGGTTCCCGAACCATATAGTCTAATTACATATACAGAGACTTTTATATCACAGTTTACAGGGTCCATAGGGTCCATAGTCTGTAGGCAGGCTCCTCTGGGAACTCGTGGCAAACTTACTTGAAAAGGGGAGTTTATCACAATATGGTTGGGTCGGTCAAATTATGACTTCCAGGAAATTCCTGAAACCCTGAACTGATCTGGGTGATTTTTGGATATGTTGGTCACCCCAATCAGGTCTATCAGGGGATGTAACTTTTGTGCGGGTTTTGTGTGTTTAAAAGTATTTTGGGGGTTTTGTAAAAAATTTATGTTTTCTGTGCCTTGAGATAATTGAGTTTAGTAAAGTTACTGACTCAATTATCTCTCAGGCACAGGGGAGGTATTGACCTATTTTGTATGGGAGTGTCCTGGACCTGAGAGCCAATGTCATCGTGTGTATGTTTTTACTGTAGTCCAGCGTGCCGGTCCCCCCCTCCCAGGCTAAAGGTAAGAAGGGAGGGGGTATTAATGTCTGCATAGTTTTTTTTATTTGTTTTTTTACCCCCCCCTCCCAACACACAATCCCTTCTAACATTCACACACAGCAACCTCACACAAATCACACACATCACTCTCACACACATCACACACATCACTCTCACACACATCACACACAGCACTCTCACACACATCATACACATCACTCTCACACAACTCACACACAGCAGTCTCACACACATCACTCTCACACACATCATACACAGCACTCTCACACAAATCACACACAGCACTCTCACACACATCACTCTCACACACATCCTACACATCACTCTCACACAAATCACACACAGCACTCTCACACACATCACTCTCACACACATCATACACATCACTCTCACACAAATCACACACATCACTCTCACACAAATCACACACAGCACTCTCACACACATCATGCACTCTCACACAAATCACAAACAGCACTCTCACACACATCATACACAGCACTTTCACACACATCACACACAGCACTCTTACACACATCACACACATCACTCTCACACACAGCACCCTCACACACAGCACCCACACACACAAATCACACACACAGCACCCTCACACACAGCACCCTCACACACAGCACCATTACACACATCACACACAGCACCCTTACACACATTACACACAGCATCCTCACACACATCACACACAGCACCCTCACACACAGCACCCTTATACAGATCATAAACAGCACCCTCACACACATCACACACAGCACCCTCACACACAGCACCCCTCAAACACAGCATCTATCACACACACAAATTGCGCCCTTCACATTCACACTACACCCCCTCAGAGACACCCACTGCACCCCTCACAGACACCCACTGCACCCCTCACACATACACACAGAACACCAAACACACACACGCACACACACAATACTTCCAAACATATTAATATTGTATATATATACCCCTCACACACACTGAACCCGTCACACACACTGAACCCCTCACACACACATACTGCACCCCTAAACACATTACATTCCAGACACACACTAGATCCCTTACCCAGCTCTGGATCATATACACACACTAGATCCTTATATACACTCTAAACCTGTTATATGCATACACTCACTAGATCTCCTACACATTCTGGGTCTTCAAACACACACTAGACTCCTGTATACACAAACACACACTGCACCACTTACACACACAGTACATTCCTAACATACACACTCTGAATCCCCTATACACACACTAGATTCCTTGTAAACAAACACATACTACAACCCCTACAAACACTACATCACCTATATACACACACTATAGCCCGTATGCACACACTTGCTACATCCCCTATACACACACTCTCTACAGCCCCTAGCCACATATGTATTACATTACACCAAAAACACAACACGACTAAAACCGACCTTATTACACAATACCACACCACAATCAGCTCACTCTGCACACACGCAAACCCACAAGCAGGCTCCAAACACATGCACAATACTCTTTCCTGGCCCTTTTGTCTCCTGGTCTCATTTATAGAGACACCAGAGACAAGTTGCAAGGAAACACAGTGCAACACAGTGCAAGCATATTATTAAATTTGCTTGCACTGTGCAGAACAAATACAGGGCTTTTTTTTCTCATGCTAGAGCTCTTTCGCAGAGCTCTGCGCATGGTCTGCCCTAGAAGAGCATTGAACTAACATGCTCACTTTGAGAGGGGCCGTGTTTGTCATTGGTGATGACGAACACCTTCTCTGCCCCGCCCCCTTCTTGTTGGACCGCTGTGATAACAAAATACCCAGACAGAATTTTTCTCCCAGTCTGGCCCGGATCCCTGCTCTTGGGATTGTTCTTTGGATTGCTATAATCACTAGCTCTTGAGAGCTACACTGCTATACCTGCTATACTCTCTTGGAGGAGAGGTCTTCTCACTGGGAGCTGGATCCCTGACTTGGGTCCAGGGTGAGAAGGGATGTTGACACCCCAGCCAAGCTGCAGTGGCTAAGTAGGTACGGTGCGTATGGTGTTCGGTGCGGGGCTTATGGTACTCGGCGACAGCTAGGAAGCAGCGATTGGCTAGGGCACCCAGTCAGGGTGCCAGTCGGTCCATCACATTCAGCTACAGTAGTTATTCTGTATCAGACCAAACTGGCTAGCCTTTGGTCCCAACATCTATCAATGAGTCTCGGGTGCGCATGACCCTGACACCATTTGTCCTCGCACCACCTTTGGTAGCTACTAACCACTGCATACCGGGAACACCACACAAGACTTGCCGTTTTGGAAATGCTCTGACCCAGTCATCAAGCCATCAAGCTATTCTTATCCTTGGCAAACTTGCCTCATTTTTTCTTCTTCCAACACATGAAATTCAAAAACTGACTGTTCACTTGCTGCGTAATATATCCCACCCCATGACAGGTGTCATTGTAACGATATAATCAATGTTATTCACTTCACCTGCCAGTGGTTTTAATATTGTGGCTAATCAGTGTATACATTTTAAATAATTCAAGGCTTCATAAAATCATTTATCTTAATTAATACAACTTATGGGTATCTCATCACTCTTGCTTTTGTGTTCACACATAGTCCATAAATGATCTTCCTATATTATAAAGATAATAAAGAGAGGCTCCTTTATTAGGGGAACAATCCTTATAGACAAAACTAACATTTACAAAGATCAAAGAAAGCAGAAAATAAACAAACTAACATACAATCAGCAAGGTCTTTCTCTATACATTTCAGATAAACAAAATGCACATTGGCTTTAATGGTTCACTTCAAAGGACGACCATAGAGTCAAACAGGCTGAAAATTAAACAGACTATTTCTCAATCTTTGCTTAAAGGACCACTATAGGCACGCAGACCGCTTCAGCTAAATGAAGTGGTCTGGGTGCCAGGTCAAGCTAGGATTAACCCTTTTTTCTATGAACCGAACCGAACCAATTTTTTTTGCCCATGCACATCCCTACAATCTAGTGTTTCAAGTTCACATCCCAAAACACAATGTTCTGCTCAATTAATGACATCAGATCTAATGCACTGATGCTAATAAATTGCAAAAGGTCTTCAATGACTAGGTTGTGAAAACAACCAAAACTATAGTTGGTCTTTAAAGAGCTAGTATGTTTCACAAAACATATTTTTGGGGTTTAAAGGTGGCTTTCAGACACATTGAAGAAATCTAACTTTTGGGGGAGAGTAGAAGAGTGGCAATCATAGAGGGATTAAGCGCGACTTTGTATCTGAAATTTGTATATGCATATTTTCTTCTAAATATTGACCAACAGATGATCATACAATGACGCGCTATTCTTTATTAGTTTCTCCTTTTTATTTAAAAAAAAAAAAAAAAAAGAATGTCTGCTTTTGCCACATGTCCTAACTTCTGCATTTGTGGAAGGACTTTGATCACTAAAAGCTTTCATTTATTTTCTTGTCAATATTGTTTGTTGACACTTTTGTTTGCTGATGCCTTGCGTTAATGTACTACAATAGGTTCCCTAAGGTTATCTGATGGCCACTCTGCTTTTTGCTTCCTTTACCTGTTATGCTATGTAGTTGTTGTAAATTAAACACTTTTAGATAGATATGGAGGACTGAACAAGCAGTAGCTGACTTTGGCCAGTGCGTACTAAATCCCCGATCGGTACATTAGTCACTCAGCACTCAAAAAAACATTGCCTCCTTCTCTTAGGTCAGTTCTGACCATGGCTGTAGTTCAGGTTTCAAGCAAGTTTGTGTAATCCATAATTAGCTGTGTAAGTTTAGCTACTAGCGTTTAGGATTTCAGCATGCACAGCCACAATACAGTGCTTAGCCATCTCTCCTTCACTGCCTACTTTGGGAATATTTACAACCGGGCAGACAATATCACATCAAACGTTTGTTAATTCGCCCAGAATGCAATTTACCTCTAACCAGCGATAGTGCAGTTTATTGTGTCTGTGTGAAATACACTTTTTCCAACAGTCTAGGTGTGTTTAGATTTGGAGAAGCTTTGTACCTTTGCGTTTAATTATATATTTTTTAACCGTAGAATCTTCCACAAAAATAATACATTCTCACTCAGATATGTTTTTTTTTTGTTTTTTCTACAATCTTCATTTAAACTTTTTAAACTAAAACAAAAAGAACTTCTACAATAAAGGAAATATTGAAAGAGAGAAGTGTGTATATAAGTCCAGTATATAAAACAAAGTCAACGTTTAAAGGCAATCTCGTTCCACTGAGTAGTGTAATGTTGTGTCCCGTTTGATATTTTGATGCTAGTATAGCTGAGAAAGGCATCTTGGTTTCAGCATTGGCTGCTTAATAATAATTAAACCAAGTGAAATCAACCCATTGGTTGAAGGTAAGAAAGGAGAGTACGCTAAGAAGGGGAGAGTAATTAAAGGGACACAATTCACCCATTCTACTAATCTACGAGTTCCTGGAGATCTCTCTTCCCCTGCTTTACCTTAGAATTATACTCTTCTCTGTAGCATAGTTAATGAAAACATATATAAGCAGGGCAAGGATAAGAGTTGTTTGATATTTAAGTCTTACGCTGCATTCAAATGTTTTTTAAAAATGTTGGCGTGGTCACTGTCACCAAACCAATCATGTAGTTACAAATGTATGTGAATATTAGAAAAAAAGAGCTTTAAGAGTTTGATTTTTTTTTTTTATGTATTGTATAGTTACAAAGTAATCTGAATTGAAAAAACATTAAGGTCCATCAAGCTCAACCTTTAAAACACAACCTTTTTATGCTGTTGATCCAAAAAAAGTCAAACCCCCATCCAATTTGATGTGTTGACTAATTATGCAATAAAAAAGGGGGGGAGGGAATTATTGACTCCATAGTGACAATCACATTTCTCGATCTATCATTGGATATTAGGTGAGCAGGTATTATAAAACCATTGATCATGACCATTAATTACAACATTATCCGCCAAAGTGTAAATAGCCAGGAACTGAAATTTTAGTTAAAAAAAAAAAAAAAAAAGCTCTTTTGGAATAATTTAATCTACACTTTAAATACACTCTGAATCCCCTAGAATTCACACATAATGTGTATTTGACTGAATTAAAAAAAAGTATCAAAACTCCAAACTGTAGGATTACAGTTGTATCAAAACTCTCATTAGCGACAGTTCATCCAGTAAATATGTCATCGATTTGCTATGATTGCTACTGATGAATTACTAAATTTAAGCATGCGGACATAACTGGTGGCCCGCATAACCCTAGCTACACGCAGAGCAATCGCAGAACTATGGGCAGACCAACGGATCCCCGAGATAACGACCATCATCCGCAAAATAAGAGAAACACGCGACTTAGATGAAATAACTGCGCAATTACACGACTCGTACGCAGCGTTTCACCAGACATGGAACCTCTGGGATACCAACTACCAGAACTTGGGCATAACACTCCCATAGTAATACCCACCGACACAATCAGACCCTCCTGAGACACCCTCCTGACTATTCACCCCCCCCTTGGTCTACGGGTGAGGAGATCTTTAACTTAGATGGTCACCCACACCCTGACATTATAGGCACACTGCAGTCAGATGAAACCGCACACAAACGACATGAAAAGGCCACACTGACCCGACCACAAATAACACAGCCCTCACGAGCCCCACGACACACAATCCCTCCCGCCCCCCCCCCACCCCCACCTGCTTCCTTCCTCCCTGCCAGCGAAAAAATAGAACACTTACACCAGAAAACCCTCTCGGGCCCTCCCCCCACCCTAAGGGCCCGGCCGGGGCGGACGCGCGGACATGGAGTGGGACCCCTGACCACACACCACTCCTTTGGGTCCCTCAAAGGGAGAACAAGAAACAGAGAAGCGAGAAAGGGCAAAGAGGGAAGGAGACACACATACACCCACACCAGCGTAAACACTACACAAGGACGCAAAAGCAACAGCACACCCCAAACCACAACACGAAACAACTGCTCACAACCAACACCGAAACCCACAGCTATAACAAGAGCAACCAAGACAAGACATAGACCAGTAAAGGAGAGGGTATCGGACCTGAACCACACCTACTGAAGACACCGATCACAGACCCCCAATACACCACGACCAGCCCCTCCCCCACCCTCCCCACACTTCACCGCTCACTCTCCACCAACCCGGAAAGAGACCATCCCGAAACAAATAAAACAGCATATCAGAACTCAGAACCACAGATACACAACAAACAAACCAGAAGAGCTCCTTAGCCTCTAGGAACGCCCAATTACCCCCCAGTAGGGGAAAACAACGAGAGGTACCACCAGACAATATGCTAACACGCTTACACACAGCCCAGAAGCAATACAAGCGACCAAAAACCTAAGGAGGTAAGACCTGACCGCCCGAAGACCCCAAAACCAAGTACATACGAGCACCAAGGCAATGGTCAGCTTAGATAGACACCAGACTAAGGCTACTCCAGAACACGACTTAGATAAAACGAGATCGACCTGGGACAATGTGCTTGAAAAAAAAGTGTTTGTAATATGTTACCCCTCCCTGCCCCTTCCCCTTTTTTCTCTGTTGTACCCACAACCCATACCATGCCAAAACTGAAAACTTAACAAATAAAGAATTTATAAAAAATTTTTAAAAAGCATGCGGACACTTTGGGCTGTTACATAACATATCCAATTATCCGACATTGCTGACAAGATCATAAAACAAAGTTTAAAAGATAAAAAATGTTTTTCTTGTGATTTACTGGTACTTTCTTCTTTTCAATAATCTCAAATGTTTCCATATATGTGTTAACACGAATGTTTTCAAAGACTTATTGATTTCCCTTGCTATATTTCATAGGCAGTTCTGGGAGCAGGGCTATGGAAAATGTTTTAACGATTGCACACAGTATCAAGGAAAGGCAACTGCCTTTAGCTGGTAAAAGTCAAGGGATTCAGAGGCTTAGTTGAAGAATGAGAAGCCTGCTGCGTTCTTTCTTTAAGACTTCATATCAGCTGGAATACGATTTTGCTTCAGTCTGTTCACACGCTATTTAAGAGGCGTTTATGGTATTAACAGGAAGGGTAATCAGTTATTTCTGAATTCTGGTCAAATTTCAAAACACGTACCCATTAACTTTGTGAGTCAAACTGTCGGGGAGGGGGGGGGGTTTAAAATAAATGAGTTTGAAAGTTTTGTGAAATTTGAGATTAGGTAAAAACATGTTCATTTTATTATTGAGGATAAAAATTGTAGTAAAAGCACCAGGTCACAAGCAGTTATAGCATCTCTTACAAATGTATAAACAAATTAATAAGCCTAATTAGAAATATATAATATAAAACTAAATACAAAATGTAATCAACCTACGTTTTCTATTTTTCAGGCGTATTGTGTACTTGTATTATTGGTTCATTCATTGTTATTCACTAAAGTGAGATTTCAAAGGGAATGCAAAGTGAATTTCAAATCTAAGGTCAGAGTAGCTTACATTTGAAATTCACTGTTTGAATTTCTGACAGTATACATGATGGAGAATAATTCGGGATTATTCTAACCTTAGTGACCGAATAATCTAAATTTTATTAAAGACAGGAGGCGAATATTTGCTTTTACTTTCTTTACTGTTACTCCCAGCAGCAAAGAAACAGTTAACAGTAAGTAGAAAAAATTTAACCAATCAGAGTGTACAATAGATTATGTCCAGTCATCAGGCTCCTCCCAATTCCTCTTTCGTGTTGCAGCCGACCGCCGTAGAATCAACCATGTAAACGGTGAAACAATAAACGTCTCAATTGTAGTCAACCATGTAAACGATGTGGGAACATAGGTAATTCCTCGAGATGTAGTGAAGAGTTCTCACACTAGGAAAAAAGAGAGAGAGGTCGTGAAAGTATGGTTTCTTAGGTAAAGGAAAAACAATACCTAATCACGTTATCTGATATGTTTCCAACAAGTTGTACAGTCCTAGTTTGACAAGTCTTAAGTTATGAGATAGTGAGTGTAGTATCCGTAAAGGAAGTTGTAGGAGAGACCTGAAGCGTAGGTTATGAAACATTGGTGTAGGCAGTAGAGGTGTTGTGGAATACTTACCTAGTTGGGTTGGGTGTGTGTATTAGCGGGTGGGAAAATATTCGCCTCCTGTCTTTAATAAAATTTAGATTATTCGGTCACTAAGGTTAGAATAATCCCGAATTTTATGGCAAGACAGGAGGCTTCATATTTGCTGTTTTAAAGCGATGATATGATGGCAGTAGATACATGAGGGGGTTGTCTAAAATAAAAAGTTCGGAAGGTGGATTCTCTAGACCAATCAGCGGAAGTGAGGATATCCGTTAGGGAGCCTCCAGATGTAAGTGCAGACGAGGCGGCCGCGCCTCTGACTGAGTGAGCACCAAAACATGGGTCGATACCAGCTAGGACTAGAAGCCATTTGATCCAACGAGCAATCGTGGGACATGACACTGGCTTGTGAGGTCGAACGTAGGATACCAGTAGGGGTCCCGTTCGTGGTCTAAGGTCCTTGGTGCGGAGGATGTAGTGTTTGACACAACTAGCTACGCAGAGCATGGGTTTGTCGTGAAAATAAGGGTAGCTTACTGTAGATGAATTGGTTTTGGTGCGTCGGGTAATGGAGAAGTGCACTCCCTCAGGGGTAAAGTCCACCGCGTGGACATCAAACGCTCTGATGTCCGAAACTCTTCTAAACGATACCAAACAGAGCAGTAGTGCCAGTTTGGCCGACAGTTGTCGAAGAGAGAGCTCTCCGTTAGGAGGCCACTCCTCCAAAAATGATAATACCATAGTAACATCCCAAAATTGATTATATTTGGGTGCCGGTGGTCTCGCAAGGCACATGCCTCGCAGAAGTCTACATATGGAGGGGTGTTTACCAACCGCGGAGTTATCAACCAGGCTATGGGCTGCCGAAATGGCTGAACGGACAACGTTAATTGACCGATAAGACTTACCCTGTTCGAAAAGTGACGCCAGGAAGTTCATAATGTTGATCAGAGAAGTTGAAAAGGGATCAGCGTCCCTCTCCAAGCACCAGCTATTCCAGCATTGCCACGCTGAGAGATAAGAGCATCTTGTGCCCGGTGCCCAAGAGTCCCATAGTAGTTTTTGAGCAGTAGTCGAAAGGCCTGAGACATTCCAGGATCCCCTGAAATGGTCCAGGCCACTAACCGAAGGTGACCTTGTAGTGCTAGTGGATGGAAATTGCCTGAGGGGTCCCTGAGGAGATTGTAAGAGGTGGGTAGGAGTAGGGGGTAGTCCACTGACATCTCCAGGAGATACGGGAACCAAGGTTGAGTTCGCCACAGCGGGTTACCAGAATTATGGTGACGCCCTGAGTTCTGAGGTATTGAATCGTGCGAGGAATCATGGAGAATGGGGGAAAGGCATACGCTCCGGATGTTGGCCATGGTTGGAGAAAGGCGTCTACTGCCAGGCACGCTGGGTCTGGGAGCCAGCTGAAGAATGAGTCCGTCTGACGATTCAGGCGAGATGCAAATAGGTCCAGGTTGAATGGTCCTCTCAGGGTCTGTAGATGATGAAAGATTTGTGGATCCAGTTGCCAATCGCTGGAATCCCTCCAGTGGCGTGAGAACCAATCTGCGACGAGATTGTCGGGGCCCGGGAGATATTCTGCACGAAGGGAGATATTCCTGTCCAGGCAGAAATGGTACAATTCCTTTGTCAGATCTGATAGCATCTTTGATCGTGGGCCACCTAGGCGGTTCACATATTGTACTGCTGAGACATTGTCCATCCGCAGGATGAGGCTGCAGTTGTATGCCTCCTTGGCAAAACTGCGGATCGCGAAAGAACCAGCGATCAGTTCGAGGCAATTGATATGTAGTGCCCGTTCTGATGGGGACCAGAGGCCTCCGGTGGAACGTTCCGAACAGGTGGCACCCCATCCGAGGAGGCTGGCATCCGATTCCAGAATGAAGTCGGGTTGCCGACCGAAGATAGCCCTTCCTTTCCAGGCTTCCATATGTTGAAGCCACCAGTGGAGTTCTAGTTGGACTTCGTCCGTGAGGAAGATCTGTTGGTCGTAAGACGGTGAGCGATGTAAGTAGTGTGTTCTCAAGCGCTGCATCGCCCGGTAGTGTAGCAGGGCTGGGAATATTGCCTGGATTGAGGCGGAGAGTAAGCCGATTGTGCGGGCTAAATCCCTGAGTCGGAGGCAGGCCCGGACTGGCCATCGGGCATACCGGGCAAATGCCCGGTGGGCCGCGATGGCCGTGGGGCCGAGGCCGGCAGGGAGATCACAGGATCTCCCCTGCCAGCCCGTGCAGGGCCAGCGCTATCCGAGCGCCGGCCCTGCATAGTGCCTCCACGGGCCGGTGGGGAGATCGCAGATCTCCCTCACCGGCCCACAAGAATGGAGATGCGGCCGCCGGCTGGGTGAGGGAGGGAGGACCCGGCGGAGCTCTAACAAGCAGCTCCGCCGGGTCCTCTCGCGGGATTCTCAGCTCTCGCGAGAGTGAACTCTAACCCGCAGGTTAGAGTTCACTCTCACCACTGGACCACCAGGGAAGCATGCGAGAACGGATCTCCTCCCCCCCTCCCAGGATAAAGGTAAAAAGGGAGGGGAGGGGGAAACACATAACTTTTTTTTATTTTTTATATTAATAAATAAAAAAAATTATTTAAAATAAATTCCCTAATAGCCCCCTCACACACACAGCACACCCCAGACACCTGAGCCAGGGTCAGCGCCTTAAGCAAGGCTTAACTAGGCAGTTTGTACATATGTGAGGCTCGCCCCACGCCCTAGCCAGAAATGCTTCGAGCCAGCCTATGGAGAGCCAGCCAGGCGGTTGTCAAAGAAAAATTATCAAGTCGCCAGTTCATGACAGCCGACTGACAGGAAGCAACACCAGTGTGCACCTCCTGTCAGTCCACGGTCACGGACCGATAGGAGTCACACGCCACAGCAGGGCAGGAGGAGGAGAAGCTGCTGGGAGTGGGGGAGACGATTAATGGGAGGAGGGGGGAGATGATGATGATGGGGGGGAGATGGGAGGGGGAGATGATGATGGGAGGGAGGGGGGGGAGATGATGATGATGGGGAGATGGAGGGGGGAGATGATTGATTGAGGGGGGGAGATGATGATGATGATGATGGAGGGGAGATGATGGGGGGAGATGATTGATGGAGTGGGGAGATGATGATGATGGGGGGAGATGGAGGGGGAGATGATGGGGGAGATGATGATGATGGGGAGATGATTTGATGGGGAGGGAGGGGGGGAGATGATGATGATGGGGAGATGGAGGGGAGGATGATGGGGGATGGATTGACTGGGAGGAGGGGGGGAGATGATGGGAAAGGGGAGATGATGGGGGAGATGATTGATGGGAGGGGGGAGATGATGACATGGGGAGATGAGAGGGGGGAGATGATGGGGAGATGATGATGATGGGGAGGATGGATTGATGGGAGGGAGGGGGAGATGATTTGATGGGAGGAGGGGAAGATGGAGGGGAGATGATGGGGAGATGATTTGATGGGAGGGAGGGGGGAGATGATTGATTGGGGAGATGACGATGGGAGGAGGGGAGATGATTGATGGAGGGGGAGAAGAAGAGAAGATTATAGGGGGAGAAGAAGAGAAGATTACGGGGGAGAAGAAGTGATTACAGGGGGGGGAGGGGAGAAGATTATGGGGGGAGGGGAGAAGAAGACAAAATTACAGGGGGGAGAAGAAGCGGAGAACACAGGGAGGGGGGGAATAAGAGGAAAACACGGGGGGAGAAGAAGAGGAGAACACGAGGGGTGGGAGATGAGAAAGTAGGGGAGGGAGAGACCACTAAAGGAGGGAGGGGGCAGTGGAGAGACCGCTAAGGGAGGGGGTGGAGGATAGACCACTAGGGGAGGGTGGGGGGAGAGGAGAGACCACTAATGGAAAGTCGGGGAGAAAAGGAGACCATTAAGGGAGGTGGGGGGGAGAGGAGAGACCACTAAGGGGCAGGGGAGATATCTAAGGAATGGAAGGGAGAGCTCTATAGGACAGGGGGACAGGGAGCTCTTTCACACCACGCGCGCACACACACACACACAATGCATCCCTATACACACAGAAACACAACATGCTTCCCTTACACACAGAGAAACACACATAAAGACAATGCATCCTTTGCACATATACACAGAACACACACAATGCATCCCTTACACACACATGCAAACACACACTGTTTCTCTTACACACACACACAGAAACACAATGCATCTCTTACACACACTCAACACACCCCTTACAGACACACACACTGCATCCCTTACATACACAGATTCACACAATGCATCCCTAACACACAACAAGAAACACACACAATACATCCCTTATACACAAACACTCACTGCTTTCTATCCCTTACACAAACAACACTGCATCACCTACACAAACTGGTATCCCTATACACTACATTCCGTAAGCACACACATTAGATCCTCTACAGTAACACATAACACATCCCCTACACACTCTACTCCCTGTGAGCGAACTCATGGGTGGAACATGTAGGTGGCCTTATGGGTGGGCTTTATGGGCATACTCACAGTCAGGCCCTGGGGCCCAGACCTTGATCTATGTAAGAGGCCCCCAAAAATTGAGCTGCTTCCCGTTCTCCCAGAACATTGAATTTTGTGACCACAGTTGCAAACAGCCTCCAGAGATCCTGTTCTACACCAGACCAGTGGAGCCAGACTGCAGCCAGAGCCCATCACCATTCTCATCTGATTGTAAGTAGACAATCTAGTATATTATTAGTGACACTAATCTCTAATTTACCTCACATTAAATGGACACTATAGTCCCCTAGAACCACTGCAGCTTAATAAAGTTGTTCTGGTGTCTATAGTTTGTCCCTGCAGGCTTTTTAATGTGCAGCACTGGCATTAGTTCATATGGGTGGGGCATTGCGAAGTTCCGGGGGGGGCGGGGGGGGCGGCAAATCTTTCTTTTGCCTAGGGCGGCAAAAATCCTTGCACCGGCCCTGCCTAGACTGGAGAAGTGCACAGATGAAGATTAATAGTGAGAGTAAAGATATGAAGGAGAAATAATGATCAAGGCTGAATGTAAAAAGATGAAAAGTTCTGGAAGAGATACAAAAAGACATATAAGACTGGGACAGGCAAATCACATGATTGGGAATAAATGGCTCCCTTCATCATTTGCTGATTAAAAATAGTGAAACACCCCTCAGATTCCTTCACATCAAGACATGTACACTTGTATTAAAGATTACTTCAAGCACCCTGGACACTTTAGCGTTTTGAAGTGCTCATGGATGGTGCCTGGAGTATGTATGTGCAGCTTTCTCTATGAAACAATGTACATACATACTGAGTTTAGCCAAGAGCTCCAGGTTGGCTAAAGTCAATTCTGTGGATATTTCTTATTTTTTTGTATATATAATTTAAAATTTAGGGAATATCTTCGGGGGTGGGTAATGTAACAGTACTTAACCGGTCCTCTGATCGGGCCGCATGCAGCTCGAGCATTCCTGCCTCCAGGCGAGCCGCATGTGGCTCGGAAGCTGCTTGCTCCTGGCGGGCCACGCGCGCTGAACACTCTGATCGGGAGTGCGGCCTGTGCCATATTGGGAACGCTGCTCACATCGTGAGCACGTTCTTAAAGGGAAAATGGGAGCCTAACCTTGCAGTCGGCTCCCATTGGCCCACGTCATTCCGGCGCCCCCATTCATACACGTTTTGGGGCGCAGGCATGACGTTAACCAATCAAATTAAAAATAAAGGTATTTAAACTTACCTGGCCATATATTCTGTGCCCTATTGTGGTTTCTGTTCCCAGTAACCTTTAGAGCATTCCTTGTGATTAGTATTGTATTCTGGTATTGACCCTGACTTTGTTTCTTGACTCTGAGTTTCTCTTTTACCCTTGCCTGTCTTGTTTGACCTTCTGATTATTACTGTGTACCTAGCTTTGGCTAGTTCTCGTTTTCGCTGTCTCTCCGTTACCCTAACCTCGGCTCATATTTCGACTATGCTTTTCTCTGTCTAACGTTAAGTCCGGCCTCTCTAAGGCCCGGTAAGACTTTTATATTTCTTTTGTCTGTTCTTTGCTATCATAAACTCTGCGTTAGGGTTAGCACTCCGTGACATTACAATAGGGCCAAGGACCCTGCAAGTTTAGGACAGCAAATGGTTTCCTATGAGGCGAGGCTTGAATCAAATTGCTCAGGCGTTGCAGACTCTTATGGCCAGAGCTGCATGTTTAACCCCTGAGACACAGGTCTCTGTATAGCCTTAACCAGTATCCCCTATTCCAAAGGCCTCTAACAATGTGTTGTCTAATTTGACTCCTCCTAGGTATGGAGGTGATGCCATGACATGTAGAGGGTTTATTAATCAAGTGGATTTCCACTTTGAGATGTCCCCCCCGAGCTTTTCCTACTGATAGAGCTAATGTGATAAAGCTCACAGATAAAGCACTTGAGTGGGCTAATCCTATATGGGAGGCTAACGGTCCTTTGACTAGTAATTATCAGGCTTTCTTGACGGTGTTTCGCAGGACCTTTGATACTACTAATAAGGCCAAAAACGCAGCTAAAGCCTTCATGAGAATTAAACAAGGATCCACGTCTGTCACTAAATACGCTATTCAGTTCCGTGCCTTGGCTTCTCAAGTAGATTGGACCAATAACGGTCTTAGCTCTGCCTTTATGGAGGGATTGTCTGGTGTTATATTAGATGAGGTAGCAGCTAGAGAACTCCCTCTTGCTTTGTAAGATTTTATAGACTACCTCATTGATATAGATAATAGAATACAGGAGAGACAGTATACCAGAATAAGAAATAGATGCGTTGCTATTTCCAATTTCTAAAATCCCCAGCTCCCATCTTGAAACACCCAAACCCATCCTTGCCATTTATATTGGAAGGTGATGCTTCTGAGGTGCATGCGGGAGCTGTTCTATCCCAAAGAGAGTGCCCTGACAAGCCTTTGCATCCTTGTGGTTTCCATTCTAAGCAATTGTCTAAAGCAGAAAGGAATTACGATATTGTCAACAGAGAACTCCTTGCTATTATCGTAGCCCTTAAAGAATGGAGACACCTTTTGAAAGGATCTAAGGATCCTATTATAATTTTTACGGATCATAAACACCTGTCTTATCTCAGCGAAGCTAAAAGATAATCTTCTACACAAGCCAGGTGGTCTCTGTTTTTATCCCACTTTAACTTTATCATAACCTATACACCCGGCAACCGTAACACCAAAGCTGACGTTCTATCCAATTTGAGACTACAGACACCCAAGAAATGGACCTCACCCCTATTGTTCCCCCAGAGAGGATTGTTGCTACCACCCTGCTTTCTATTTCTTTGTCTGTATTGAAAGACATACCATCCAAACAAAATGATGCTCCCATAAGCACACCTCTTGATAAATTGTTTGTAACCCCTTCTGAAAGGCATGAATTAATGTGCCTTTTTTATGATACTAAGATGGCTGGACACCCTGGTATATATAAAACATTTTCTGCTTTGTCTCAAAACTTCTGGTGGCCCAGTATGCCCAGGGACATTAACGAGTATGTGCAAGCCTGTGTAAGTTGTGCTAGTGTGAAGTATTCTCGTGCAGATACTTGTGGGTTATAAAAAATCCTTTACCTATACCTGATAGACCTTGGTCCAATGTATCAATGGGTTTTATTCTTGACTTACCACCTTCTAATGGCTATACAATCGTCCTCATGATAATGGATAGATTCTCTAAGATGGCTCATTTTGTACCCCTAGTCAAGGTGCCACCCTCTAAGGAACTGGCTATAGTATTCACCAGGGAGGCATTTAGATTACATGGTATACCTGATTCCATTGTATCTGACAGAGGTAGCCAATTTGTGTCCTGGTTTTGGAGAGCCTTTTGCTCAGAGATGGGTATTTCTTTATCCTTTTCTTCTGCATATCACCCCCAGACTAATGGTGTTGCTGAGCGAGCCAACCAGTCCCTGGAGCAATACGTACGTTGTTTTGTTTCCCATCACCAGAATGATTGGTCTGACCTGCCTCCTCGGGCTGAAATCGCTGCAATAATGCTGCGCATGGGTCTTCTGGTAACAGCCCTTTTTATGTTGTTTATGACCGGCATCCTATTGTTCTCCTGTCCGCATTTTCTTTTCAGGGAATGCTGGTTCTGGACAAACATTTGGCTGGTATACATAGTACTTGGGAGCAGGAATAGCGTTCCCTGGTGAAATCTGTGGCTCGGCAGAAGGTCCAGGGAATAGCGTTCCCTGGTGAAATCTGTGGCTCTACAGAAGGTCCAGGCTGATAGGCATCGTAGGGCAGCTCCCTCTTATGTTGTGGTGGATAAGGTATGGCTTTCTACCCGTAACTTTTGTCTTCGGGTTCCTTCTATGAAAGTGGCCCCCAGGTTCATCGTCCCATTCTGTATTTCGAGGAAAATTAATCCCGTTTTGTATGGATCTTGGATCTTCCTAAGAACATGCGTATACCTAATGTTTTACACACCTCCTGGTTGAAACTGCTCCTTTGTAACAGATACATTAAACTTAATCCTCCTCCTCCTCCTGTGTCTGTTGAGGGCGAAGAGAAATATGAGGTGGATGCTGTGCTTGATTCCCGTCTCCTACGGGGCCGTCTCCAGTATTTAGTCCATTAGAAGGGATATGGTCCTGAGGAGCGTAGTTGGGTCTCTGCATGCGATGTTCACGCTCCTTGGCTTCCCGTCCAAGCCTGCTTCTTCCTGCCCGGTGGGCGGGTCTTTGCGGTGGGTCCACGAGCCTGCAGGGGTCCTCTGATCGAGCCGCACTAAATATTCCTGCCTCCAGGTGGACTATACAGTATTGGGAATGCTGCTTGCGCCGTGAGCACATTTTTAAAGGGAAAATGGGAGCCTAACCTTGCAGTGGACCAATCAAATTAAAAATAAAGATATTTAAATTTACCTGGCCATTGATTTTGTGCCCTATTGTGGTTTCTGTTCCCAGTACTCTTTAGAGCGTTCCTTGTGATTAGTATTGTATTCTAGTATTGACCGTGGCTTTGTTTCCTGACTCTGAGTTTCTCTTTTACCCTTGCCTGTCTTGTTTGCCTTTCTGATTATTACTGTGTACCTGACTCTGGCTAGTTCTTGTTTTCGATGTATCACCGTTACCCTAACCTAATGTTAAGTCCGACCACTATAAGGCCAGGTAAGACGTTTATATTTATTTTGTCTGTTCCTTGCTATCCTAAACTCTGCGTTTTAGGGTTAACACTCCGTGACAGTTTCCATGCCCAGGGTTTAGGTCGGTGCATTTACGAGAGGAAAGAGAGAGAAATAGGGGCATGATCTGACCTTGTTATGTTTCCAATTGGACAATCACATAGGACTTCTAGAGGTATGTGTGTAAAAGGTATAATCCCTGCCAGTAGGGTGAAGGGTCCTCCAACAATCTATTAATTTAACCTTTAGAGAATCTTGAATCCTCCCCAGCAGGTAGGTAGGGGATGTGACTTCCCTGTGTCTGTATATGCGAGAGAGTCTAGCGGTAGGCTGAAGTCTCCTCCAACCACCAGGGAGCCAGCACTGAAGGCCCCCAGTTGCCTTATTATATTTCTCAGAATGAGATTCTGACCTCTGGTGGGTAAATAACAATTGACAAAGATATAAATGGTTTCACATATTTTCCCCTTCAAAAGCAAGAATCTTGATCCTAGGACTCCAAATTCCTCAGTGAGAATAATGGGGACGTGGGTTGCAACTTAAACGGCTAATAAAACAGTTTTGCAAAGCAGTGTAAAATGAAGTTTATTATCTTATAAAGCCTCCCTTACTCCTATTACATTTTGTATTAACAGCAGTAACACCAAAACTTATTTCTTCTAAATTTTGTACAGTATTATTATTTATTAAATGTTTTCTCCTGTCCTGCTGATGCTCTCTACCAGCCAAGTGCATTTGGCTGTGGAGCCTGTACAGTGCCATGAGTTGGTTATTACCGATCTTGCAAACCTGTACTGCCCCATAAAGGTAAGCTGGAAGACTGAGAAGAAATATATATTTCTATGTATGCATTAGAAAATAATACAAACAGGCTATAATACATGTAATCTGTTTATAAAATAATGATAAAAAATGGTGACAGTATCCCTTTAATATTATAAAATATCAATAGTAATAATTGCTTTGTGTAGGTTTGTATATGTATTTATGAAATATTACCACTGAGCCTATAGTTCATGTATTGGTTTTGGTTTTCCACAAGAATAAATTACAAACATCTTATACCAAAAAACAATACATATCTAGCATTCAATCTAAACAATAACTTTTACATATACCATTCATACACAAAAAGGTTGGATAATGACACAGCATACGTGGGATACATTATATGTCTCCTATTTCTTTGACATCTCAATAATCTAAAGTGTGTTAGTGAACTACTCCTATATTTCAATAATCATCTTATAATTTGTAAACACTTCATTCCCATATCATATTTATATGCATTATCTTTCCCCCTATATAGGCCTATCTCATTCTTGATCTGAGAGAACAGTTGTTTCTCCCAATGTTTATAATCAATTGCTATCAGAATCTTCACTGCCATGAAAGAATGAATAGTTAAAAATTGTTGAGATAGTGATATATCAGGCTAGTGAAGATGTAGGAGCGCCAAAGCTGGAGATTGATCTATTAAAATTTTATCCCAAACATATAATCTTCTGAAAACCTCATCTCATAGTTTTCTAATTAATTTGCAACTCCACCAAATATGAATAAAATTTCCAATTTCTCTCCCACATCTCCAACAAATGTCAGACTCATTATGATCAATTCTATTTAGTCTGCTTGGCACTAAGTACCAACGGTAGCATATTTTATAATGCGTCTCAAACAGAATCGTATTATGAATTTTTTTTTTACCTTTAGCATCATATTGCCCCAGATCAGAATATCAATTTTTAGGTTACATTCCTTTTCCCATCTTTTTATTTGTTTAGACATTATGTCTTTAGGAGGATAGAGACCAGATAGG
>OW240914.1:313928763-313963694 GCA_933207985.1 Pelobates cultripes
TTGTTTCCGATGACGGTCCTGAACCATCAGCGGTCCTTAAGGGGTTACATTTTAAATTCTTGTTGAATTCACTCTGAATTTTCACTTTATGAAATAACCCTGATATTTTTTTAATCACACATTAGAATAGTTTGAAGATAATTTAATATATTTATAAAATTTAGTCGTGACATTTTGCTATTTTTGAGACAAGTTGCTAAAATTGGCAATTAAGAAATATGCATAAATTAAGACAAGGCGACCCAATGGGCATTTTGTATATTTGTTATTCTGCTCTTATTAAAAGCTGCAATTTTTAACACATCTAAAACAATTTTAATGTTATTATTCTTCAGAAAATCTGCATCTAATTATTTTTTTAAATTTTAATGAACTGGCTTGTTAAACACAAGAATATAAAAACCTTATTCATTTATTTATTTATTTATAAAATATTTTACCAGGAAAGATACATTGAGATTTCTCTCGTTTTCAAGTATGTCCTGGGTTCACAAAACATTGCATTGTTACAATAGGGTACTGTGACAAAGTGCCCTTTGCCACTTCTATCTGGAGAGGATTAATGGCTAGCCTCTTGCCTCATGACTATGGCCCTTCTCATCAGCCCATGCTGTAAGTTTAACCCCATGGCGATTTGACTGTGGTTGTGGTATCTGAGTGCTGTTCGGATATATTGAGCGCTCAGATCCAAGCTATCTGGGGATAGGTTGAATGTTGGGGTTCTGTACAGTATGATAGGAGTTATGTATTTTTGTGTATTTTTGCTGTTGTTGTGAACTAACTTTTAAACCAATGGAAGGAATTGCCTGATTTTTGAGTATGTTTGTATTTGGAGTATGCTGATTCTGAAAATGTAAGTATGTGAATGTGATGTATACTTTTAAAGTTATGAATAGTGTATAAAACTGTATGTTTTCTGCCTGTGATAATTAAGTTAGTCTATTGTGTTGAGATAATTGTATCACAGGCAGAGGGGAGGATTTCTGCTGGTATGAATGGAAGTGTTTAGCTATGTTGTAATGTATTGATTGGTTTGTTCTTCAAAACCCTGTGGGCGGTCCTGTATGTGTAAGACCTCCATAAAAGAAAGCCCGTTGGTGCCAATTAAACAGAACTACTTGACCCTTTCTTGAAGCCTTGGCTCATGTTTGGGGGATGGGAAAACTACACTCTGGGGATTGCTATATTCACACTATACTCCCCAGGGTAAGTTCTTGTAAGAGCTGTTCTTGTTCCTGCTACGCTCTTTGGGAGAAGATAAGCCTGCCCACTGGAAGCTAGATCCTGGCCTTGGATCCAGGGTGGGTGAAAGACGGCGAGACCCCAGCGCAGCTCCATCGCTGAAAGTGGGGTCTGCAGTGCTGATGGTGTCGGTGGGAGTGCTTGGAATCCTCGCCAAGCACTAGGAGCATCAATTGGCGGAGGTACTCGGTCGTAGTGCCAGCGTTCTGTCACAGATACAATATCACAAAAATACAATATGCAAACTATATATAAACAAAAGAAAAGAGATGCACTCCAAGGACTTAATAAGTGGAAAAAAGGGGTAATTTATTTCAATAGGTATTGCATCAAAAATTAGCCGATGTTTCGACCCATGATTTTTGGTTTGTAATGGGAACACCAGGCTTGCAGTGCATCCAGTTTAGGGAGTAAACTACGGATGTTGCAGTGCACAAAAGAGAGGCCTTTTTTAGTGGGGAGATTAGGACTAGAATTAGCTGGGGGACCAGGGTTAGACTCCACATCATTTGCAAGGGCAAGCAACATAAGGAATTGGAATTTGGACATCATTTTTGTTTGGCCATATAGTGAATGGGATACTTTATAATTTTGTGAGGTGGGGGTAGGAGGGCTATTTTTTATAACTCTCCACCAGCACTCAGCAGATAAGTTACAGCAACAGAGCAGGCCATGGTGTATGATAATTTGTGTTCCAGTTTGAGGTGTGTTCTTATGGTGGTAGTGAACAAAATAGGAGTGAGAAAAGGGTTATAAGGAATAACAGTATGGTTATATTTGGATTCATGTTAGTGGTATGAGGTGTGAAGATGAAATTAAAACACAAATAGTGAAAAATGTAAATTAAAAATGAATAAAAGTATATTGTATTGGTGTGTGATATTAAGTGTTATTTCCTAATGGATTAATTGTTGAGAATTCAAAATGAATCAAAACTGAATGGAAAAATTCTCCAATTTCGACTTTTTTTTTGGTTAGGCTATCTTGGCTATATTGCTTCGGTGCTGCCTGCTGCTCGGTTAATGGTGGATGGTGGCATCCTTGAGCAACCACACTATGCACATCAGCAGGTCCTAGCTGGTCCTTCTTCTCTAAAGGCCCCCCTCTGCCTCTCTTACAGGAAATGGAGGAAGTTGCACCAGGTTATGATGATCTCATAGCCCCATCCACTCATCTCTGATTGGCCCAGTGACTCTGAGCCTGTGAGCCAACAGCCTTCTGGGAACGAGAACAAGTAAGTACGTAATCTCCTTTTCCCGCAGATCGGGCCAGGACATAACCATCCACACCACCAATGTTTTTTAAAGGAATGAAGGCAGACGGAACACTCAGCAGTTAAATTTATTTTGCCCCATTGTAGTATTTCCTGGAACCTGAGAAACTGCACGGGGCAGGAGAAACTGCAAGAGGCAAATTAATATAAAAAAATCAAGGTTCCCAAATTGCTGTGAGCCCCCTGAGTGAAAAACCGATTGGGAGAGAGGCACTTGTCCTGGTGCCCCTAAACCCGCCCTTGAATATATTGATGATTTCAAAGTGAAGTTCAAATTTTAGGCCAAAATAATTCACATGATCTTCATTGTAAAATACCAGCAATTGACGAAGTAACTCAGAGTGTTTGATTGTATGAGCAGGTTTAGAAGAAATGCCAAATGAAGCAATATTTACTGGTCAGAAAAGACATTTAGCAGATTAATACTATTTTCATAATATTTAGAATATACTATTTATTAACTTTGCTTAAACCTTTCATTACAACAAAGGTTTTGCTTCTGACACCGAACGACATCTATCGTTTATGACTTCCTCGCAAAGCTTACATTTGACAAAATAATAATGTGTGTGCTGGTTATTTAGAAGGTTAACGTAGAAAACAATTTTAATTTACTTTACAATCAGACCATACATTTTTCTACAATGAAAAGGTCACCAGTTGACTTGTTGTGTTGTCATAAGATGGATGGGGACACAATCTATTGTGACATAGAGGTAAGATATTATGCGAAGGCATGTGATTGCAATGTCGTTTAAATTTAATGTGTGCAAATGGCAGGATTCCTTTAAAAATCTATAAAAAATATAAAATAAAATATAGACCATTAGGAAAACAAATTTCAGTTTTTGAAAGTTAATACATTGTAATGACAGAATTGTATTAGATGCAGACTGACCGGATTATTTATGGACAGAATTCTGTAAAAAAAATGCCTAAATTTCAACCAGAATATCAATTCATATATTTACGAACGCCAATTCCATATATGAATTTGGATGATCTGATCAAATCTGTGTCATGCAGTCGGACACGTTCGGTGTCTGGTTTGAAATCAGTGCTTTTGGCATTCGAACCTCATACTTAGTACAGGGGTCAGAATATGCAGACAGCACAGATTTTAAACTGATTCGGAACAGAATGTGTCCACCAGGATGAATATTTTACAAATGATCATTCGCTTGATTTTTACTACTGAACAATCGTTTCAAGTACTATCTGCAAGCAGTCAGCAGGCAAATAGTTTTAAAACCATTGGCACTATGAGTGTTAATCATGTGCTAGCTGTCCAGCGCTTCCTAGCCAGCTGCCATATTAAAAAAGTGAAAAAAGTCTATGACGGTCAGTACAACCCATATTATAATAGGGTAGGTTATTAACTTCTATTGTGCTCCCACCTACCAATCTGTGATTGGGGGCATATCTACTAAACAGTGATTGGCCAGCACCTTCTCATTGTAACTATAAAATTAGCGAATAGGAAACCATTGTCGCCCAGTCGCTAGAAAGTCCCCACCCCATAATTGCTCTCAGACAATGAATGAATAGATGCATTGACATTAGTCAACGCAGAATTCTTGTTCCATCCTTGCTAACGGCGACACAATGATGCTGCGGGAGGTGGAGTTACATCTCCGTCTACAAGAGGTTTTAAACTCTATATGACTCAAGGCTGCAAGTCCAATTCAAGTGACTGAGTGACACTTTAATAAGCAGTGTGCATAATTCAGGCTAAAATAATCAGACCGTGACTATACAGGGAGTGCAGAATTATTAGGCAAATGAGTATTTTGACCACATCATCCTCTTTATGCATGTTGTCTTACTCCAAGCTGTATAGGCTCGAAAGCCTACTACCAATTAAGCATATTAGGTGATGTGCATCTCTGTAATGAGAAGGGGTGTGGTCTAATGACATCAACACCCTATATCAGGTGTGCATAATTATTAGGCAACTTCCTTTCCTTTGGCAAAATGGGTCAAAAGAAGGACTTGACAGGCTCAGAAAAGTCAAAAATAGTGAGATATCTTGCAGAGGGATGCAGCACTCTTAAAATTGCAAAGCTTCTGAAGCGTGATCATCGAACAATCAAGCGTTTCATTCAAAATAGTCAACAGGGTCGCAAGAAGCGTGTGGAAAAACCAAGGCGCAAAATAACTGCCCATGAACTGAGAAAAGTCAAGCGTGCAGCTGCCACGATGCCACTTGCCACCAGTTTGGCCATATTTCAGAGCTGCAACATCACTGGAGTGCCCAAAAGCACAAGGTGTGCAATACTCAGAGACATGGCCAAGGTAAGAAAGGCTGAAAGGCGACCACCACTGAACAAGACACACAAGCTGAAACGTCAAGACTGGGCCAAGAAATATCTCAAGACTGATTTTTCTAAGGTTTTATGGACTGATGAAATGAGAGTGAGTCTTGATGGGCCAGATGGATGGGCCCGTGGCTGGATTGGTAAAGGGCAGAGAGCTCCAGTCCGACTCAGGCGCCAGCAAGGTGGAGGTGGAGTACTGGTTTGGGCTGGTATCATCAAAGATGAGCTTGTGGGGCCTTTTCGGGTTGAGGATGGAGTCAAGCTCAACTCCCAGTCCTACTGCCAGTTCCTGGAAGACACCTTCTTCAAGCAGTGGTACAGGAAGAAGTCTGCATCCTTCAAGAAAAACATGATTTTCATGCAGGACAATGCTCCATCACACGCGTCCAAGTACTCCACAGCGTGGCTGGCAAGAAAGGGTATAAAAGAAGAAAATCTAATGACATGGCCTCCTTGTTCACCTGATCTGAACCCCATTGAGAACCTGTGGTCCATCATCAAATGTGAGATTTACAAGGAGGGAAAACAGTACACCTCTCTGAACAGTGTCTGGGAGGCTGTGGTTGCTGCTGCACGCAATGTTGATGGTGAACAGATCAAAACACTGACAGAATCCATGGATGGCAGGCTTTTGAGTGTCCTTGCAAAGAAAGGTGGCTATATTGGTCACTGATTTGTTTTTGTTTTGTTTTTGAATGTCAGAAATGTATATTTGTGAATGTTGAGATGTTATATTGGTTTCACTGGTAATAATAAATAATTGAAATGGGTATATATTTGTTTTTTGTTAAGTTGCCTAATAATTATGCACAGTAATAGTCACCTGCACACACAGATATCCCCCTAACATAGCTATAACTAAAAACAAACTAAAACTACTTCCAAAAATATTCAGCTTTGATATTAATGAGTTTTTTGGGTTCATTGAGAACATGGTTGTTGTTCAATAATAAAATTAATCCTCAAAAATACAACTTGCCTAATAATTCTGCACTCCCTGTAGTTTAGTTTGAGAATTTTTTCAAATCAGTTAATTTGGCTAATTTTTAATTCACGGCAACTCTGTTTAATAAATAAATAGTTGCCTGTTGGAAACACATTGGAGAATTTTCACTTAGCTTAATATAAAAAAAACAGCCATCAGACTCCAATCCTGGTATTTCTATGGACTATTTTTATTCATTTGATAAATTAGAAACATTTCCTGCAGCCTGGCTTTGATTAACATGGCTCATATTTCTTGATTTATGAAACTATTCTTCACTGTCAATTGAATTAATTGTAAGATGCGGAGAGAAGAAACATAATTATGGAACATTATTGTATGTTTAAAAACCACTGTGACTTTCTGTGTATTGTAAAGATTTTCATTCTGTCCACAAGGGATGACCCATCTAGCTCTGTTTAACAAAGCCACCCTAAGCTCCTATTAAGGGACATGCCAGGCATTCACACTTTAGCTACAATGCATTTGCTGTCTGGCAAGGAGGTAAAGGGGGCAATCGCCCCAGATCAATTGGATTACGGGTTTATTAGCTGCAGCCATAGAGCATCATTGATTAAAAGTAATTGTGTTGGGATACCCGGTACAAGTGCATGACCATTGCTGATCCATAATGTGCAGATTTGTGCATGGGCTGGTGGTCCCAATTTAGGTGTGACAGCCCAATTTTGGAGACCTGTCCCACCATCCCAATTTTGTCCTCAGATTCAAGACACCAGGGAATTCTCTCCAGCCATCACAGAGTTTGCACATCATTAGACACAATTGCACGGGAGTGAGGACACTATGACCATGTAGAGAGCGTTTCAGCAGTGTTCTGTGCATGATCACATTAGCTGATCGAGGACGCCCCTTCGGTAGGCAGCACTGCCCCCTTTCTCGGTGGACACACACCCAAGGCCCATCCACCCCATCTCAATTACATGACTCTCTGTAAGGTAGGCTATATTTTTAATTATCTCCAGACCTGGACTGGCCAACTGGGGTACTTTCGGGGAGACTTCAATATCTGGGGCTGCCAGATGTTTGAGATGGGGGATTTTGGATGTGGCTGCAGAGTTACATGAGACAGATGTTAGTGAATTTAAGGGAAACAGAGTTTGTATCACCTAAAGAAACACGTCCTAAAGGTCTGCTTTACAACGATTATTATTTTATTATTTATGTAGCGGCAGCAAATTCCGTAGTGCTGTCATAAACTCTTATAAATAGAATATCTTCATAACAAACAAAATATTACAAACAAATATTAGAAATGTACATTTCTCAGTATGTACCAGTGGATAAAAATTTAAAATTAATCAATTGAATCCAACATGGCTTAGTGGGAAGGTAAACCAAGAAATTAGAAATAAGAAAAGGGCATTTAAAGCATTTAAATCAGAACAAATTAGAGACATCCTACATAAGATATAAGGAAACCAATAATGCATGCAAAAAGGCAATTCGTTGTACTGGGTGGGTTTATATTATTACAGGGACACTCCAGGCTCCCACACATTAGATGCACTGGGTAGGTTAGGTTACAGTTAGTTATACTAGTTGGGTTTATGTTATTAAAGGGACACTCCAGGCTCCCACACACATTAGATGCACTGTGTAGGTTAGGTTACAGTTAGTTATACTGGGTGGGTTTATATTATTAAAGGCACACTCCAGGCTCCCACACACACACATTAGGTGTGCTGTGTAGGTTAGGTTACAGTTAGTTATACTGGGTGGGTTTATATTATTAAAGGGACACTCCAGGCTCCCACACACATTAGATGCACTGTGTAGGTTAGGTTACAGTTAGTTATACTGGGTGGGTTTATGTTATTAAAGGGACACCCCAGGCTCCCACACACGTTAGATGCACTGTGTAGGTTAGGTTACAGTTAGTTATACTGGGTGGGTTTATGTTATTAAAGGGACACTCCAGACTCCCACACACGTTAGATGCACTGTGTAGGTTAGGTTACAGTTACCTATACTGGGTGGGTTTATATTATTAAAGGGACACTCCAGGCTCCCACACACGTTAGATGCACTGTGTAGGTTAGGTTACAGTTATACTGGGTGGGTTTATATTATTAAAGGGACACTCCAGGCTCCCACACATAAGTGATGCACTGTGTTAGATACACACATTTATTATGCAAAACCACTGATCTGAATGGGTGGGGGAACCTGTACTACACTATTATTATTGCCTCAGGTTCACGTGAGGCGTGGGAACCAAAGGAAACATTTGTCGACTCTCCCCTGATTTATCTGGGTTAACCGTTCTACAGAAAGTTTTTCAGCCCACTCCTCCCATTTTATGCAAGATGAGGAGGAAGCAGGGGGGAAAAAGCCCCATGTGTTTGGGGGGATTGCAAAATTCTTGCTGTAAAAAATGTATTTGACAAAAAATTAATGCTTACCATTAATTGACAATGGCTTAAATAGGCTTCTCCCCCCCCCCCCTGCCAATTTAAGTCAGTGTATAACCCATGTGACTATAAATTAATGATTTAAGTAAGAGGCCATATTAGAGCATCTGTCTTGAAACAAGCTGAAATTATAATTTGTTTTTTAATCAACGTTCCTTTATTAGCCTGATGTAAAGATGGTCTTTAATGAGTATACGCCAACATGACATGATCACTTAGAGGACTCATTTAATTGTTCTTCCAGATTGACAATCCCTATATAATTATGGATGAATGGATTTATATTTGAGTCATTATATTCAGAATATTCAACGATCAAAGGCAATTGATTTCTGATTATTGTTTTCCATCAAGTCTTTTGTATTGTGCCTCTACTCTATAATCAGAGCCATTTGCAGATGACACGCAAATCTACCTGTCCTCTCCTGATCTCTCCCGTCCCTCTTGACTAGTGTCTCTGACTGCCTTTATTTTATTTTAATTTTTTTTTTTTTTTTTTATAAAAGGATCATTCCCCATTTTGTTACAACATAACTATTCTTGTCAACTGTATAAAAGAAAAAAATCCAATTTCGTGAAGATATCGTAAAAAATGACAAAAACAGTTTCCATGGTAACTGAACAAGCGGGCAGATGTTCGGGAGTGTGAGATAGGTAGCAGGGTGTTTTATTGAGGCTATAAAGATAGCTCAGATTTTACAATGTTTTTGCAAATTAGATTTCTATAGTTGTTGCCACATTTGATCAAGGTCAATTGATACATTAAAAAATAAATCCAAAGCCTAGATTAAAATAAAAATCAAACAAAACTGAAAATTATAATATTAAATCAATGACAAATAGCTACTTTCTAAATCAATGACAAATAACTACTTGCTATGCATACATCTGCCTTTTATTATAAATCGGTACCATAAACAAAACAGTCCAATCCATTCTGTAGTATGCTGGACATGTACCTTTATATGGATAATTTAAAGAAAAAGAACGGAAATGAACAGGGACAGAGTAAACAGCTCTCACTGGAAACCTGTTCATTAACAGTACTGTACAAAAGACAAACGTTCACACATTAATCTTGAAAAAAGGAGATTAGCAGAGGTACGACAGAGAAATCTTTTTAAAGAGGTTATGTAATCGGTTTGTGCACAGATTTTTAAACACTGTTTTGAGGCTTTTTTTGAAGAAAAAAAAAAGATTATTCCAGGATATAATAGTGAATATGTGTGGTAAAAGCTTGTTAATCCAAGGTGAAATCCGACAGCCATTTTGAAGTAAAATAATTTGCTCCCATTTTCTGGTAAAATTGCAAATTAAACGTGAACTACATTTTGAACTCACTTTGATTTTGGTCATTAGTTTTACAATAAATGTCTTGTTCAGTTTGTTCTGTGATACACAGCTCGTATATATGACATATAACCCTGTTCTTTTATTTACTGTTTATGCTCTCACTTAAGAGGAAGGAAAATGCATTCCTTCTTATTAAGGGCCTTTTTTTTTTCCTAGTCATTGTCATGCAAATGACGTACTATCTGCTGCTGCAGTGACTGGGTCACACCACACAAAAACAAAAGTTTCAGACTTTAGAAAAACAGACTTTTCTGAAAATTAGAATATGTGTAAAGGAATCATTATCAGAAAGTTAGTGTTTAGTAATTATAAAAAAAAAAAAACAGAGTGAGGAAGATAGACATATTTATAAAATTAGGCAGAAAGCGGCTAAGCAAGTTATAAGAGCTTCCAAATCACACACAGACGAGAAAATAGCACAGTCAGTAAAAAAAGGGGACAAAACATTTTTTAGATACATAAACAAGAAAAGAAAAGTAAAACAAGGATTAGTTAGATTAAAAACAAAAAAAGGCAGGTATGTAGAAGAGGATAAAGTTCTAGCTAACTGCCTCAATTAATATTTTTGTTCAGTATTTACAGGTGAAGATGAAGGAAAGGGGCCTCAGTTAGGAAAAAGGATAAATGAGTCATTTATTACACGTGAGTTTACAGAGGAAGAGGTTCTATTTCAACTGTCAAAAATAAAGACAACTAAGTCAATGGGACCTGATGGAATACACCCAAAGCTATTAAAAGAGCTCAGTGGTCTACCAGCAAAACCATTAACAGATTTATTTAACTAATCATTGTTAACAGGAGTAGTCCCAGAAGATTGGAAGTTAGCGAATGTTGTGCCCATTCACAAGAAAGGTAGTAGGGAGGAGTCGGGCAACTATAGGCCAGTGAGCCTTACTTCAGTAGTGGGGAAAGTAACGGAAACCATGTTAAAGGATAGGATTGTTGAACATCTAAAATCACATGAATTTCAAGATCAGAGACAACATGGGTTTACTTCAGGGAGATCATGCCAAACTAATCTTATTGATTTTTTTGATTGGGTAACTAAAATAATACAGGGAGTGCAGAATTATTAGGCAAGTTGTATTTTTGAGGATTAATTTTATTATTGAACAACAACCATGTTCTCAATGAACCCAAAAAACTCATTAATATCAAAGCTGAATATTTTTGGAAGTAGTTTTTAGTTTGTTTTTAGTTATAGCTATGTTAGGGGGATATCTGTGTGTGCAGGTGACTATTACTGTGCATAATTATTAGGCAATTTAACAAAAAACAAATATATACCTATTTCAATTATTTATTATTACCAGTGAAACCAATATAACATCTTAACATTCACAAATATACATTTCTGACATTCAAAAACAAAACAAAAACAAATCAGTGACCAATATAGCCACCTTTCTTTGCAAGGACACTCAAAAGCCTGCCATCCATGGATTCTGTCAATGTTTTGATCTGTTCACCATCAACATTGCGTGCAGCAGCAACCACAGCCTCCCAGACACTGTTCAGAGAGGTGTACTGTTTTCCCTCCTTGTAAATTTCACATTTGATGATGGACTACAGGTTCTCAATGGGGTTCAGATCAGGTGAACAAGGAGGCCATGTCATTAGATTTTCTTCTTTTATACCCTTTCTTGCCAGCCACGCTGTGGAGTACTTGGACGCGTGTGATGGAGCATTGTCCTGCATGAAAATCATGGTTTTTCTTGAAGGATGCAGACTTCTTCCTGTACCACTGCTTGAAGGTGTCTTCCAGGAACTGGCAGTAGGACTGGGAGTTGAGCTTGACTCCATCCTCAACCCGAAAAGGCCCCACAAGCTCATCTTTGATGATACCAGCCCAAACCAGTACTCCACCTCCACCTTGCTGGCGTCTGAGTCGGACTGGAGCTCTCTGCCCTTTACCAATCCAGCCACGGGCCCATCCATCTGGCCCATCAAGACTCACTCTCATTTCATCAGTCCATAAAACCTTAGAAAAATCAGTCTTGAGATATTTCTTGGCCCAGTCTTGACGTTTCAGCTTGTGTGTCTTGTTCAGTGGTGGTCGTCTTTCAGCCTTTCTTACCTTGGCCATGTCTCTGAGTATTGCACACCTTGTGCTTTTGGGCACTCCAGTGATGTTGCAGCTCTGAAATATGGCCAAACTGGTGGCAAGTGGCATCATGGCAGCTGCACGCTTGACTTTTCTCAGTTCATGGGCAGTTATTTTGCGCCTTGGTTTTTCCACACGCTTCTTGCGACCCTGTTGACTATTTTGAATGAAACGCTTGATTGTTCGATGATCACGCTTCAGAAGCTTTGCAATTTTAAGAGTGCTGCATCCCTCTGCAAGATATCTCACTATTTTTGACTTTTCTGAGCCTGTCAAGTCCTTCTTTTGACCCATTTTGCCAAAGGAAAGGAAGTTGCCTAATAATTATGCACACCTGATATAGGGTGTTGATGTCATTAGACCACACCCCTTCTCATTACAGAGATGCACATCACCTAATATGCTTAATTGGTAGTAGGCTTTCGAGCCTATACAGCTTGGAGTAAGACAACATGCATAAAGAGGATGATGTGGTCAAAATACTCATTTGCCTAATAATTCTGCACTCCCTGTAGACAAGGGTGGTGCAGAAGACATTGCTTACCTAGATTTCAGTAAGGCTTTTGACACTGTTGCACATAGAAGGCTTATGAATATACTGCAATCTTCAAGTTTGGATTCCAATATTGTTGAATGGGTAAGGCAATGGCTGAGTGACAGGCAACTGAGGGTTGTAGTCAACAGAGTATATTCAAATCATGGTCTTGTCACCAGTGGGGTTCCTCAGGGATCTGTACTTGGACCCATTCTTTTTAATATTTTTATTTGTGATATTGCAGAAGGTCTTGATGGTAAGGTATGTTTTTTTGCTGATGACACTAAGATATGTAACAGGGTTGATGTTCCAGGAGGGATACGCCAAATGGCAAATGATTTAGGTAAACTAGAAAAATGGTCAAAGCTCTGGCAACTGACATTTAATGTGGATAAGTGCAAGATAATGCATTTTGGCCGTAAAAACCCAAGGGCAGAGTACAGAATATTTGATAAAGTCCTAACCTCAACATCTGAGGAAAGGGATTTAGGGGTGATTATTTCTGATGACTTAAAGGGACACTCCAGTGCCAGGAAAACAATCCTTTTTCCTGGCACTGCAGGTCCCCTCTCCCTCCCACCACCCATCCCCGGTTGCTGAAGGGGTGAAAACCCCTTCAGTGACTTACCTGAGACCCCCGCCGATGTCCCTCAGCGGTGGTTTCAGGTCGCTGCCGCTGCTCCCAGTCATTACGTCACCCGGTGAGGGAGACTGATCCCGTCTGCCGGCTGAGGAGACCTAAGGCGCATGCTTTTCAATGCTTTCCTATGGGCAATTGAGCGAAGCTGGAGATCCTTACATAGCATGTTAAATCAGGAAGTGCCCTCTAGTGGCTGTCTGGTAGACAGCCACTAGAGGAGGAGTTAACCCTGTAATGTAATTATTGCAGTTTATGAAACCTGCAATAATTACAGTTGCAGGGTTAAGGGTAGTGGGAGTTGGCACCCAGACCACTCCAATGGGCAGAAGTGGTCTGGGTGCCTGGAGTGTCCCTTTAAAGGTAGGCAGACAATGTAAAAGAGCAGCAGGAAATGCTAGCAGAATGCTTGGTTGTATAGGGAGAGGTATTAGCAGTAGAAAGAGGGAAGTGCTCATGACATTGAACAGAACACTGGTGAGACCTCACTTGGAGTATTGTACACAGTACTGGAGACCGTATCTCCAGAAGGATATTGATACCTTAGAGAGGGTTCAGAGAAGGGCTACTAAACTGGTTCATGGATTGCGGGATAAAACTTACCAGGAAAGGTTAAAGGATCGTAACATGTATAGCTTGGAGGAAAGACGAGACAGGGGGGATATGATAGTAATGTGCCTGAGTGTATAACAGAGCTCCACAGCAATAATACTCCCAGTAATGTGTCTGAGTGTATAACAGAGCCCCACAGCAATAATACTCCCAGTAATGTGTCTTTAAAATAAATGTGTTTAAAAATGTGTAAATAAGATACATTGTTCTTCTTCTAAATTACATTTTAGTAGCAGAAATTGTTATTAGTAAATCACCTAAAATTTCTCAGAACATCCCTGCCCCTCCCTACACCCCTACTCACACCCTTAAAATTAAAGTTTCCCTCTTGGTCCATCTGAAATGTTGGGTGGTATGTCACAGCATATAATAGGGATCTCCCAAGTTCATGCCTTGGATGCAGGCCCAGCGCAACCCCCAACCCCCCAACCGCCAACCCCCCTCATGCTGCAGCCACCTGATCGCTCTATAGAGAGCCTCAGGTGGCTGCAGCTCTGCCCGGGCCATCGAGTCCCTTAGAGACACACACACTGCATCCCTTACATACACAGATTCACACAATGCATCCCTTACACACATCCAGAAACACACAATACATCCCTTACACACAAACACACACTACTTTCTATCCCTTACACAAAAGCACACTGCTTCCACTACACAAACTGGTATCCCTATACACTACGATCCATAAGCACACACTTTAGATCCTCTACACTAACACGTAACACATCCCCTACACACTCCTGTGAGCGAACTAATGGGTGGAACATGTAGGTGGACTTATGGGTGGGCCTTATGGACATACTCACCGTCAGGCCCTGGGGCCCAGACCTTAAGCTGTGTAAAGGGCCCCAAAAATGGAGCTGCTTCACGTTCTCTCAGAACATTTTGTGACCAAAGTTACAAACAGCCTCCAGAGATCCTGTTCTACACCAGACCAGTGGAGCCAGACTGCAGCAAGAGCCCATCACCATCCTCATCTGATTGTAAGTAGGCAATCTAGTATATTATTAGTGATCTATATATTAGTAATCTCTAATTTACCTCACATTAAAGGGACACTATAGTCCCCAGAACCACTGCAGCTTAATGAAGTGGTTTTGGTGTCTATAGCCGGTCCCTGCAGGCTTTTTAATGTAAACACACACGCCAGTGTGTAGAACCGGCTTTAGTTCATATGGCAGATAATATGGGTGGGGCATTGTGATGTCACATGGGGGGGGGGGGGCGGCAAATTTCTCTTTTGCCTAGGACGGCAAAACTCCTTGCACTGGCCCTGCTTGGATGTACCCCTCCCTCATGTTCTACAAACATAGTGTCCCTGTCCCTAACTTACTACTTTCACTGAAGAAAGGGTTAAAAGAAAAATACTTTCACTTACCTCTTGAGCTCCCTCTGCTCCGGCTTGGTCTCCTCCTCCCGCAATGTAATGTTGATGGAGGGTCCTAATGCGCATGCATCAATACTTTCCTATGGGGTATTGAAGACATTAAATATCCTCTTGAAATGTTGTTTAGCCGTGTAAGAGCACTTCAATGAGATGAAGCGGTCTGGGTGTATATAGTGTCCCTTTAAAATCTGCCCTTAGAAATAAATACAGATTTAATATTTTCAAACAGGTTGCCAATCAACAAATGATATAGACAAAATTCAAATTTTGATTTAATCCACATCACTCCGAAAAACTCTAGTTTGCGGAACATAAATAAATACACAACTCCATTATTCGTTGGCGTTGCATATATATATAAAACATGATTTACATGCTAATACTTGCAAAATATACCCTGTCCATTAATCCAATACTTACTTCACCCACAGGCTGCATATCCAATGTACTTCTCCTGCTAGCAGGCAATTATTTTCCGCATGGTTTCACATTATTATAAGGGTTTTATAAGCTTACTAAACACATACTGCATTATCTTTAATTGTATATTAAAAACATTGGTTTTTTAACAAAGAATTCTCATACACTTTATATTTGAAAGAAAAATATTCATCTTGTAACTCGACAATTCTTTCATTAATATGAAGGATTGCAATTATTTAAAGTGCTTCGGAAATCTGTGACTCCGCTGTAGTTATTATATTTATTAACTATGAAGTAGAAAAGTGGCCGTCAAACTTGGAACAAATTGTTCTCTTTCCATACTACTTGATGTTCTTCTTTCATTCATTGAGATAAATTTTAAGAACATTTAAATGGAATTTGTGATTAGGCATCAAAAATATGCACACTTTAATCTAATTTAATAATTTTCTATTAAGCATTCCGGTTCCATTATGTTTTGTTTATTGTTTTTTTGTTGTTTTTTTTTTTTACTTTTTATATCGTTGATATAGTAAATAATTGAGAGGTTTATTCATTAATTTGAAATCTCCAAGAACAATAAGGATGTGGAATTATCTGCCTGAAGAGGTAGTTTTATCAGAGTCTGTACAGATGTTTAAACAGCAATTGGCTAAATCCCCCCTCACCGTCACCCCCCCCTCACCACCCTCAGCATCACCCCCTCACTATTACACACCCCTCAGCGTGCCCCCCACCACCTCCAGCATCACCCCCTCCTCTATGCCCCTCATCACCCTAAGCATCATCCCCCCTCCCACTATCACCCCCCCTCATAATGCTCAGCATCACCCCACCCCTCACCACCCTCAGCATCCCCCTCACTATCACTCCCCCCTCACCACCCCTCCAGCATCCCCTCACTATCCACCCCTCCTCACACCCTCAGCATTACCCCCCTCCCCTCAGCATCACCCCCCCCTCACTATCACCACCCTCAGCATCACCCTCCTCACTATCACCTCCCCTCCACCACCCTCAGCATTATCCCCCCCCTCAGCATCACCCCCCCTCACTATCACCCCCTCAGCATCACCCCCCTCACTATCAACTCCCCTCAGCATCACCCCCCACTATCACCCCCTCACCACCCTCAGCATCACCCCCCACCATCACCCCCTTCCTCAGTATCACCCCCTCACTATCACCCCCCCTGACCACCATCACTCCCTCCATCAGGGTCACCCCCCCTCACCACCCACAGCATTATCCCCATCACCCCCTCCCTCAGCAGCATTACCCCCTCCGTCACCATCACCCCCTCCCTCAGCATTATGCCCCCTCGCCATCACTCCCCCCCCACCAATCACCCCCTCTCAATATCACCCGCCTCTCCCTCTCACCATCACCCGCCTCTCCCTCTCACCATCACCCCCCTCTTCAAGCAGCTACCCCATACACATAGGGTACCAGACAAAAATGCAAACATGCTCACAGAGACATACATTCTCACACACACACACACACACACACACACACACACACAGAGAGATACTCTCTGTCAGACACACTCTCAGGCACATACACAGGTAAACTGTGCATGTATTGCAACTCTATTTTTTTTCACTTTTTTGTTAGTGGGGCCTCATGTTTAAATTTCGCCTAAGGCCTCATAAAGTCTAGAGCCGCCTCTGCAGAAGGAGCCTCAGAAGAAAAAGCAGACTGTGTCAAATGAAGGAGAAGAAAATGAGATTGGAGCACTTCATTCTGGACACCACATCATAAGGCTTTGGTACCTGGGCCTGGCAGGGAAACTTTGGACCTTCTCATCTCCCCAGGTAAAATAAAATATCAGTCTTAATGTGTTCACTTTAATTTACTGAGTGTCAGGAAACACAGAGGGCCGCTGGGTAGGGGTGCGTGCCACTGATTGGCTAGAGGGTCAGCTGGCACTCTAAGCCAATCAGTAGCTCCCCATTCATGAAAATATAAAACATTTTTATGAATCGGGAACTAGCAATTGGCTTAGAGCACCAGTTGACCACTCTAGCCAATCAGCGGCACCCATGCCTGACGTCAATCTGCACTTCCTGACACTCCGTTTAAGAATCTGAATACCACTGAGTGACCTGGAGGAAGCCTTTGGGGGTAAACTGTCATGGCTCTCACCACGACATCCAGACGAGGTTGCCCCAGGTGGGCCCAATGAGGGACTTGAACCTGGGAACTTCACAGTCCTGGTCTTGCTTCCTACCTCTGAGCCACAGCAGCTTTTGTATTATCCAAGTCATTCTGGTCCTGTTCATCCTGGCATCTCTATTACTCTGGGGGCTATACCTTGACTTTGGCTGTGCTTCACCTGACCCTGATCAGACATTAGCAGGGTATTTAAACTCAGCCTCGCCCTGTGATCAGGATCAAGTCTTTGATCCTGTTGTGTGCTTTGTACCAGTGTTCCTGTCATTTGATCTGCTACTTGTTATTGACCCGGGCTTCTGACTACGTTTACTCTGTCCTGTGACTTGGTACTTCATCCTGCACAGCCCCTGTGCACAGACCCACAGGCCGGGTGAATTCAGGTAAGACCCTGACAAAAGACTTGATCAATATGGAGTCCGCAGAAATGTGCTCGCCAGTTTCCAGCCTGGCCCAGACTGTTTCGGAGTTGCAGCAAGAAATTTTATTTCTTAAAGGTGCAGTACGTCCAGCCCCTGAACCAGCTTATCCTGAACCATTTGTCATCATGCCCGACCGTTTTGATGGTAGCCGCACGTCCTTTCAGTCCTTTAAGATGGATTGTGAGGTGTTGTTTTCTTTAAAGGCTGGAACATATGCCACAGATTTCATCAAGGTCCGAGCGGCTATCAACCTGTTGTCTGGACGCATCAAAGTATGGGCTCACCAAATGTTGCAGACAAAGAATCCTGTCCTTGTCAGCTGGGAATCCTTCAGTACTGCTATGGACTCACAATGCAAGACCACTGTGCCCAAGCCAGCTCCATGTACCAAAAAATCTCAGATTCTTCGTAACCAAGAAACCCTGTACCTCCACTACACCCCAGTGATGTCTCCTTATGATCCTGTCCCTATGAAAACTCCTGAGGTATTCTGTGTTCCACTCGACCCTGAGGAACCTATGCAATTAGGACTTGTCTGCTGCAAGGTGACACCTGAGGAAAAAGACCGAAGGAGAAGCCATGGCCTATGTTACTACTGTGGAGAAAGAGGGCATTTCATCTCTCTCTGTCCAACTCGTCCACCTAGGCCACGATCCCTTCTGTCTGCTACCATAAGGACTTATCCTGTCATCCTGGCAAGACAGCCTGGAAACTGCCAGCCCTGTCCCCGTCCTGTGACACAAAAGGATACCCAAAGTACTACAGTCAATGTTACCAGTGTCCCTCAAGAACCTGCAACCAGTACCCCTGTGGAATCTCCACCTCTTGCTCCAGAAACATCTGGACCTCTTCCTGATGACACTTCTGCTCAAGCAAGCACCATCACGACTTCCTGCCTTGCCAAAAAAGTTCTGCCACCTGACTGCACGTATGCCTCAAATGGCACAGTTGTATGCAAACAGGATCTAGAAGTATTCGAAAAAGCATTGAAAGCTGCGAATACCTCCCCTGTGAGAACTACTAGAGCAAAGGCTACAGTAGGTGCTGTGTTTCCCTCTAATCTGGAAGAAGGCCATACGTATGGCATGGATGCCTATGGAAGAACGTACCTCCTGCCAGATGATGTATTCAATCGCACAGAGGAGGAGAGGTTTTCTGATCTGGAAGGTAATGATGAGCAACCAAATCACACCCGGAGGGTGTTCTTGAAGGGGGGGTACTGTCACGGTTCTCACAGCGACATCCAGATGGCCAGACGAGGTTGCCCCAGGAGTGCCCGATGAGGGACTTGAACCTGGGCACTTCACACTCCTGGTCCTGCTTCCTACTTCTAAGCCACAGCAGCTTTTGTATTCTACAAGTCATTCCGGTCCTGTTCATCCTGGCATGTCTATTACTCTGGGGGCTGTACCTTGACTTTGGCTGTGCTTCACCTGACCCTGATCAGACATTAGCAGGGTATTTAAACTCAGCCTCGCCCTGTGATCAGGATCAAGTCTTTGATCATGTTGTGTGTTTTGTACCAGTGTTCCTGTCATTTGATCTGCTACTTGTTATTGACTACGTTTACTCTGACCTCTAGCATCCCTTGACTTCGGCTACTCCTCGTTGTTCCTGTCCTCTGGCATCCTTTGACCTCGGCTATCCCTTGACGATCCTGTTGTTTGATCCCTTGCCTGTCCTGTGACTTGGTACTTCATCCTGCACAGACCCACAGGCCGGGTGAATTCTTACCTGACCACCTTGGCCTGTGGCTATCTGCAAGGGTGAGCAACATATCTGCGCTACAGACTCCCAACCCAGGTAAGACCCTGACATAAACCATTTGAGAGTGGTTTCACCCCTTAAAGGAAACAGAGCGCCCAGGGGCCTCCTTGCATCATAGAATTTACATTTTGTTGAAGTTGTTATGGTGACCAGAATGTTCCTTTTAATTTGATTAAAGGAACACTATAGTGTCAGGAATACAAACATATATTCCTGACACTATAGTTGTAAAAAAGCTATTCACCCTGGCTTTATGTGATAATGACTATGCTCCTTCCCTTTCATGACACTGTCAAAAAGGGGCCAAGCATGGATGTCATTACAATTATGCCCCCCCCCCTGGAAAAATTCCTGCGGACACCCATGCCTGCGATGTATTGCCCTTCTAGGAACTGATGTGGGCATACCTGATTTTATTATGCTGCTTTAAGAACCATCTGGGGACATACTGTGGAGTTACTGAGTGGCCACCATTTCATGTATCAGAGGCACATGGTGAGAACAATGGATGGTGGCCATTTTAACTCACAGGCAATGTTTGGACATTTCTACAAGGTGCCGTCTCGCCGGTATTTGGTGCACAAAGACACCGTGCAGTAGTTTTTAACTATAGAACAGGGGACACATGTAACAGTAATTATTTTTCATATAGCCTGTATATGTTCTGCGGAATCTGCATTAAACTGTATCTTCCAAACTACTGAATGGATCTGGGTGAATTTTGGATATGTGGTTCACATTTTATGGGGTTATTGCATGTTTTGGGGTCCCTGTGATATGATTTATAATACTGTATTTCTCTGCCTGTGATAATTTATATTAACCATTGTGTTCAGTAATCATATCACAGGCAGAGGGGAGGAGTTTGTGTGGGAGTGTCTGTGTGTATTGTACGGATTGATTGGTTGTATTTCAAAACCCTCTGGTTAGTACTATGTTTATGGATTGTGAATAAAAGAGGCTGTATGTGCCAGTACAGTCAGTTCTACTTCACCCTCAATTTGGAGTCCTGTCTCTTATTGGGGGAATCTGCTACAAGGGATTGCTATGCTCTGCATATTCCCTTGCTATAATCACTCCTAAGCTCTTTGAAGAGCTTGTTCCTGCTTCGCTCTGAAGGAAGAGAGGTTTGGCTTGCGGTGGTTGTGGTGTCGGCTAGAGTGCTTGGAATCCTCAAGAAGCGCTAGGAGCATCCATCAACGGAGGTACCCAGTTGGGGTGCCAGGTGATCTCTTACAAAACTAATTGGAAGTTAACTGTTATAGTTTTGTTTTCATTTCGGCAAACAGTTTAATTCCTAGATGAGTTATTGAGTATTGCCAATTAAACTGATATAGTTGGCTAAGAGAATTTTTCTCAGACCGCCTCATATTGAGGCACATCGCTTCAGATTTTTTTACATTTAATTTATAGTTAGAGATTTCACTATATTAAGTTATGACCTCTTGAAGGGCAATTAGGGATTTGTCTGGATTTTCTACTGTTATTATTACATCATCAGCATAAAGGGAGATTACATGGGATTTTCTATTTACAACAATTCCTGTTATATCAAAAGATTCCCTTATCGCACACGCCAGTGGCTCAATGATAAAGTCAAAAATTAGTGGGGACAGTGGGCATCCTTGCCTAGTACCATTTGAGATGACAAATCTTTCAGACCGAAAGTTTTGACCCATAATGCTCGCAGTTGGAGATGTATGTAGAGCAGCTATCGCCTTAGAGGCAAAATCACCTAAACCATCTTTTGACAGGGTGAGCAACATAAAGTCCAAATCCACCCTGTCAAATGCTTTCTCAGCATCAAGTCCCACAAATACTGCAGTTGTTATTTTATTTTTAACCACTGAGATTAAATTTAAAAGTTTCCCAATGTTATCTGAGCCCTGTCTCCCCTGGATAAAACCTGTTTGATCGAAATCGATCAGATTGTGGATATGTTGATTCAATCTTTCCGCTAAAATTTTAGCATAGATCTTAATATCCACATTTAGTAGGGAAATGGGTCTAAAATCCCTACATTCAGGGGTTAGTTTGTTTGTTTGTTTGTTTTGGGGATTGTTATTATTTGAGCATCCAACATTTCTGGATGTGCTCGACCAGCCTCCTTAATTTCATTTAAAATTTGACACAGATAGCTAAAGATCTCCTCTTGACAGAGTGAATAAAATTGATTAACTAGGCCATCAGGTCCAGGAGCTGAGCCAAATCTCAGTTTAGAAATTGCCCATTTAACTTCCTGTTTCATTATATCTTCATTTAATTTTGCCAACTCTGTTTGAGAAACACTGGGAAGATCGATCTTCTCTAAGAATTCCGCAATTCTCCTTTTTTTTTTTTTCCACTAACGTCTTTATTAGAAGAGTTCAAATTATAAAGATTTATCCACCAATAATTGCTGAATTCTTTTCTCGAATTTTATTTATCTTTAGATCAGATGTTTTTTTTTGTTGTTTTTTTTTCTCTGTCCAATAACACCAGTTCTATATGTAAGTCTCTTAGTGATTTACCTCTCTGCTTCTTTAAAATTGACTGCCATTTTATGATTATCCCTCTTATATAAGCTTTATAGGAAAGCCATACTATTTCTTTAGAATTTACGGTTCCATCATTTCTTAAAAAGAAAGCAGCCTTTTCATTTTTTACATTTTTAAGTATTTCCTGATCTTTTAATAATTCTGAATTCATCCTCCATGATCTCTTGTTC
Source organism: Pelobates cultripes (assembly GCA_933207985.1). Classification (NCBI taxonomy): domain Eukaryota; kingdom Metazoa; phylum Chordata; class Amphibia; order Anura; family Pelobatidae; genus Pelobates; species Pelobates cultripes. The sequence continues at coordinate 313,951,142 of OW240914.1, forward strand.
TTAATGGGAGGGTCAATACCCAAACTTACTCCAACCAGACCATGATCAGACCAAGTGATCACCCCTATTTCTGAGTGTTTAATCTTTGAAATACCCTGCACATCCACAAAAATATAGTCCAATCTACTATTTTATGTCTGTGATTAAAAAAAAAATGAGTAGTCCCTCTCTAAAGGGTGGAGAGTTCTCCATGTATCATAAAGATTGTATTTAATTAATACTTTATTAAACTTTTTAGAATTTTGAACTAAATGAGGATCCGATTTTATGTCTCCCATAAAGTTTCTATCCAAAGGTAAATGAAAATCTCCACAGACAACTAGAGTCTCCATAAATAATTTTTTCATTGCTTTCAATGTACTGCTAGTATATTGAACTGTCACTATATTAAGTTTTATTCATTTGAAACATTTGTACAGTTTTAGTTTATGCTAGACACTAAGTTTAGGAACTGCTACTATACAAAGTTTTACTCATTTGAAACAATTGTATCTTATATTGGCTACCCACAGGAGGGAACATGTGTCGGCTGTCAAATATGCAGGGACTAGCAAATCATTTTTGGCTAACTTAAAACTATTGCAGGGACCATCCGACACACGCACCCTTCTTGGGATCCAAAGTAAGTGGATTCTGCCGTTACTTTTATTATAGTTAGTTCTACCCGCTTTTAATATGGATTACCCACAAGGGGGAACGTGTGTCGGCTGTTAAATACACCGGGACTAGCAAATCATTTTGGCTAACTCTTTGCTAACTAATAGTATTTTATCAATTCCAATAAAGGTTATATTTCAACTATCACAGGTGTTTCACAATATCTATTGTTTCCAAATACGTTCTAGGGCTTAAACCCCTCATAGGGCAATAATTCACCTCCCCCTACCTAGCATCCGCAGTGATAGACAATATCTGCTCCACTTATTATCTATTTATACCAGTTTCAGAGTTCCATTTTCTGTCCTTTCTCCTGTGAGGGAAGGAGCTAACCCATGAGTAGATTCTGCCATGATTGATCAAGAAATTACTTTTTGGAGAGATATTTTACAAGTTGTTTTTCAGTTTACCCCAACATTTTTCTACATTTTTCTAACCATAATAAATAGATACATAGATCTACATTATAGGGTATGTAGTCCACAATATGTGAAGTGCTGAAGGATGCCTAGCCCCGTCATAAATATTCCTTTGCTACATATTAGACTAGAAATTACATTTTTATCAAAATATAAAAAAACAGATCACATACAAAAAAAAGATATATGAATATCAAAATATTACAATATTGTTCAATATGCTAAAATGTTTTAAAAGTTTATCCAAAAATATTGTTACAAATGGGTTAAAAGCTCCTTGTAAAATCCAGAAGGATTCAGATTTTTCACTAGGTTAGCAAAGTCTAAACCACATCTAATTATCATAACCTATATTTGCTGGGGGGGAAAAAAGACATCAGTTCTTTCTTATACAAGTACTGACTATTGGAAAAAAAATTATATTACTGCTGTGTCATCTCTCTGTAAGGCTGATTGACCATTTAACAATGTTATCAGTGTTCTTGTGAGTTTCTATAATTAAAAGAAATTACGGTTCACTGCTAGAAGGAATGAAAATTAGCTTGGAATTATCATTACACATTCAGTCTTCAAATATTCTGACAGTTTGCAAGAAAAGAGAATGATACTAAAAATTAAGAAATTTTTCGGACAGATTTTTGTAACGTCTGGTAGTGTATGTTCAACAGCCTTCATATTACTATATAGAATTCATGGTCTTTCTCTCGTTCTGCATTTCACATGATATTCTGCGTTTTTTGGAGGTCGCACAAATTGGTCTTCAGCTTTATTCGATGTCTTCTTCAAATTTTAATTATTTGTTTAACTTACCAGCCTTAATGGTTTTCAGTTGCTGTATGTAGACAATGAATGAGGTAGGGTTAACGTATAATAATACAACTGCCACTGGAGACAGAATTAATCCTTAATTCACATGAAAAACAGAATGGTAACCCTTAAAATCCACTAATATTGATTAAAACAAAACTTTTATTAATTTAATTAAAACACAGTATCATTGCAAGTGTACAAAATAAATATATATGTGATATGATAAAATGTACCAGTTTTGAGAAATCAGGATCATCTTTCTCGTCTAATGAACAGCGATACCACTAATATTTGTTCACGTCTTGGAGTATGTTCCTATCATCTATCAATAACGATGCTTTGTAAACTCAAAGTTCCAACTAAGGACTACAACTCCCTAAATGTGCCTAGTGTGTCCATAGTGTCATTGATTTAACTACATTCCATAAAGAGATAATATTGTACTGAAGCAGGAGAGGATGGAAGAGAAAATTTAAGCTAGGATAAAGAAATACAATGTGCTGAACGGAGCAATCTTGAGACTTGGAAGAGATAGCGATAAGGCCTAGGGGATAAGATTCTGGATATTATTGTTCCTATAATTGTCTATGTGTGTCTTCGTATGATTTCAAAGATAAAGAACACCATGTAAAAACTGGAAATCTCATTCTTAGCTTGTTCTAGTTCTCACAATTTCTAATCTGCCCTGTTTTTTTATCTTAGAGAGCAAATTATGCAGGTTTCTCTCTTTTTCGGCTCATCATGGATGTCAGTCATGAAGCAATATTCCGTGCTATGTATACATAGCATTCTACATTCATAACCAGCACTACACATACATACATTCATATACAACGCTACACAGACTAAGGTTTAACATAAATGTGTACATGACTTTATACACAGCTCCACACCACCCGCCATGCTGTGTCTTTGATGCAATACTCCATGCCAGTCAACCACCAAGGACTACTAAATAAAAAGATGGGATTTCTCGCGCTTGTTCAAAGTCTCTGTGGCAGGTCAGACTTCTCAAACCAGAGTCTCTTCCTTCCGGCCGTAGGTAGATATAGAAGAAGCCTATGTGAAGGTAAAACGCGTTAGTGTTTTATTGGTATTTTATATTATACTTTTGGTTTTATTATTTTGGTTATAAATAAAATGAGTTTTTTGTTTGTTTTTATTTTAAATCAAATTTAGACCTTCCTATTTTTATCTCTGAAGATTATTGCCTGGAGAATTCTTACTTCGGTTTCCCAGATCGGGAAGATATCACCTAAGCTGTTTAGGATTGAGCAGAACTTTACTGTGCTCTCCGTTTGTGAGTATACCTCCATTTTATTATTTTATTGTTTTATTAGCTGTACATAGAGCTCTATCTTCTGTTTTTAATTTTCATTTCATTTTCACAAACGGAGAGCACAGTAAAGTTCTGCTCAATCCAAAACAGCTTAGGTGATATCTTCCCCGTCTGGGAAACCGAAGTAAGAATTCTCCAGGCAATAATCTTCAGAGATAAAAATAGGAGGGTCTAAATTTGATTTAAAAAGACACCACTTCCCTGCTGCATTTCCGTTCTACAGCCACTGCTATCTGTTGTTTGTGCAAACATGTCCTGCTTTGGCCTTGAGCAGTCCAAACACATTTACAAACATTCTAAAGATGCCTAGGATTCAGGGGTCAGAAAGGAGCACTGGAACCATGAATTTGTTTGGCCCCAATAACTATAACTATGTGAAGAATGGATGGGGGCATCAAACTGGTAGTCTGTCTAGAGTCTAGTGGTCTTAGTCCTTCTCTGCCCTTGACATCACAGGGCCCCTATCTGCAAATCTATTACCGAGGTCCTCTTTCATAAGGTACATCTTAGTTCTGAGCATGTTGTCAGCTTACATTCATGCATACCAGTAACTGCAATATCTTCACTATCACAGCGGACAACTACTCCCCCCACCGACAGCCCCCGCCTCCTATACAACACTCTCAAACATCCCAAAGGCTGATGGTCGACCTAAAAAGTAGATACCTAATGTACATACATTTTTAGGCTCTTACAGTTCCTATAAATTATCTGGTTACTGGCCTCCCGTGACTGTAATTTGGATCCATCTCAAGATAAGAAGGCCAGACAATTCTTCTTGTTAAATATACCGTGCAGCCAGGGCTACTTCCTAGCTCTGGACGAAAGGTCAGGTGTATATATAAATAAAGCAGGAGGAGAGATTTAGCAAGATCTTTATAGGTCGATATGGTTGGCACTTGTATTGTGCCGCATTATCACTAAGGGATATTGCAAATTACTCCTGTGCTTTTATTTCTTAAAAGAGCAATAGTATTGTTAGCATCGCATGATACTTAATATAAATTCTTCCGAATTCTTGCAACTGAAAATGATTTACAAAAATTGATATCAACATTAAGGTGCACTTAATTAGGGTTTTATGTACTAAACAATGAACTGCAGTGCAGTAGTGAAGAAATTGCATGAGAATTGAATATTCAGGCCAGAAAAACATACACCTGTCAATCACGCTGATTAAATCCTATTAACATGGTGTGGCTCTCCACAAGCACACACCAAATATACATTGATTTATGTCAAGGAATTTTTGGAGCACACTCTTGCTCAGAAATGAATATTGTTCCACTCGCAACTCTGGACTGAAAGAGCAGGTGAGGAGTTAATTAGATGTCAGATCAAATGTCAAACAAAAGAAATTTAAAGGATAATTGTTTTTAGTTTTTATCCTTACTGAAAATAAAAGATTACATGTATTATAGCCTCTTAGTGTATTATTTTGTATTATTTAATTCATGCATAGAAATAAATACTTGTTTTTAGTGCCTCCCACAGCTTAAATAGGGCGTTTGTTCAAACCGCACACGCAAGTTGGACACATCTAATATCAATATCTTGATATATTTCAAATGGACAGAGAGGGACACTTTATTTTAGGGGTGTGAGTGGGGGTGTGGCCTGTGACCAGGGTGGGGAGGTTCTGAGAAATGTTAGGTGAGTTACTAATAACAATTTATACAATTAAAATGTAATTTATAACAAGCACAATGTATCATATTTACACAGACTGGTTTCTAAACACGTAGTATTGTAGTTTAAAGACACATTACTGGGAGCATTATTGCTGTAGAGTTCTGGCATAATATTATATAAATTCAGAAATAGATACAGATGGATTTGGGGCAAATATGGGGACTGTCACTCCTAAACAGGGACTCTTGGAAGGTATGTGATATTGAAAAGGGGAAGTAAAATGTTCTCCTATTGATATATCATCTCTAGGGGTTCAGGCATATATGCCATCGTATGTATACATGTTGCATATTGTTATCCATCCTGGGGAGGAATAGTGTGTGCAGGGTACTGCCTGTACCGTAACATTTGCAATCATGAAAGGTGGTTATGGTGACCCTTTAATTTGGTTTGATTTATTTTGCAAGAGCTTCCTTGTCTCTTTTTTATTGCACAATTACAGGGAACAATGACTCATGTCTGCCCTCTAATGGTACGCATTTCATTTACCACTTGTTACCAAACATTTCAAAACTATCCCAGATCTGCATATCATCAATAGGTAGAACTGCTCTTATTCTCACTGAGAACAATATTTTTTACAGTTCTAGTTACAGTAAAAACCCTTGTAAATCTCTGCGAAATCTTTAACATACACACATTTCAATGATTAAAATGTTTACTTCCTACACGTACTGTATTTTCATTCTTTCTACGACCCCAGGTTGCTAATTATCCTACTGTCCCAAATGCTCTTGGCTTTGAATCTGTCTTACATATGCCCATCCAAATAATGGTTGTAACAACCTTGTGATGATCTTTATTTCGACTACTTTTTATAGAATCCGTCTTATTTTTTTTCCTTCCTAAGTCAAGGTAAATTGGGTCACTGGCTTGTCCATGAAAATATTTTAATCCAAAGTGACTTTGATTTTTTTTTTTTAATGTCTGTTATACTGATAGAATTTTTTCACTCCTTCATGACGAGAAACGAAGTATCAGAGGAATTGCAAGAATCTGACTGTTGAGAACATATAGCAATCACAGTTTGATTCACACAAAAAAGTTTCAAGGGTGTATTGAAAATTAGTCTCTTGGGAGCAATGAACATTTATATCTCTCCGTCTGTTGTCAGAAAGAAAATCAAGCTTTGTTTAATCGGTAATGTGAAATGACAAGTGACAAGGTTTTGACGGGGTAAGAAGTCAAGTCTTGCGAGTGCGCTTGTTTGACCTAAAATCCCATTATCCTCTAGATAATGCATTCAATTAATCCAATCAATATCTTGTCTACATTTTTGACATCTCAAGTAAAAAGCATAAAAAACATAACGTGCAAAAAGGAAACTTAACCACTAAACACATTGATATTTGTAGACACTCACTGAGGTACAGATGAACGGTAAGTTCAGAGGTTGGCATGGGTAGGACAGCTTAAAATACATGTTAAAGGCTGCAGACTAAAGAAATTCTTCTTCCTCCATGCTGCTTGATACAGATGAAATACATCAAACTTGTTTATATCAAAAAGTTAAAAAAAGAATTAAAAAAAACAACCAACAGTAAAAAAAATGTTTCTGAATGCTGAACAGCCCAACGCGTTTTGTGTATAAAACTCTTATTCACAGGCTTCCTCTGGCAAACATTTTGTGCTGCAAAGCCAGACACACGTGGCATTTATTTTCATAGTAGTAATGGGTAAGGTTCATAATAAAATTCAACGTGCAGTCCACAATTTTGGAACATATAAAGAAAGGTCGAACACTCCACAACTGTCAAGAAGGCAAATTTATTGAGGTTTCAGAAACACAAGCACTGTTTTAACCAATCCAATGGTTTTTAGCCAAGTTTGGAAGTGGGCCATGGAACAAGGGTCATAAAATAATGTGAGTTGCTAAATTGTATGGAAGCTGGACACTTCTCAAAAATTTGGAAATTCGATTTAGTAAAGACATACTAACGTTAGCTTCCTACATCCTGTAAACAAGGGATTCATTCCCAAAATGAGTTAGGCTATGCTGCATGTAGAAACCATTCTTAAACAGTTTGATTAAACCTACGTACTACACCAAGGGACCATAGGCAACATGCAGGGAGCTGCAGGACCAGCCCTGGTTTAATAATTTGACCTATTTCTGCATAAATGTAATCTTTTTTAGTAAAGAGAGGATCCGTATATTAAACAATTAACTAAAAGTTCAATTAATACATTACTCAAAGTCTGCAAACATTGAAAAACACAGTTTGATTTTAATATAATTTTTTCCTTTTTTTTTGTTATTTTAAGGACATTACAATGTGACAGTGTATTCTTGTGCAAAATAAACTTCGTAATGAGCTTTGTTTAGATTGAAATAGGATTATGTCTGTTATATGAAATGACCTTATAGTCGGAGTCTATCTTGGCATTTTCCCAGTTCTTACATTCTATTAAGTAGGACGTGGAAAATATCAGTATTTTCGAATGGGCTCCCAAATAATGGCAATTTGGCACAGTTATACGCCATTCATCTGGCCGGCTGACAGTCTCTGTAATTGGCTAGAGAAATGAATGGCAAAACCCAAAGTATGAATAAATAGCAGGACTAAAGCACTGCGCAATGTGACCAGCATTTGCTGTACTTTTCTAGCAAGTTTAAGTTTAGCATTTCTTTCTTTAATTAGTTGTTTATTTTGTACATAAATGGCAAAAGTGCAATATTTGATTTATTCGCTAAAAATTGCATCGGACTGAATTGAAAACTGAATTTCAATTTACGACAATAAATGTTGTTTTATAAACATCTAAAACAAGCAAATAAAATATTTACGTAGGTAAACAAAAAACACATTTTACTCCTGACAATTCACAATTCTCCACGGATTTCTCATGCTAAAAGCTCAGGCACTGCGTGCAAAATGTGCAACTCTGGAATTGAAAATTAAATCGTGTGTGATTTTATCAGCAAAGTATTTGTGAACCTAAATAGCAAGTAATATCCATGATACAGCCGCACGTAATTTTAAACCGTGCAAAACACGTTACCAATTTTTTACGATCAGTTTTTAGACTGTATTATAAGAATGGACAAGTTTAACCCCTTAAGTACACATGACAAAAATATTCCGTCATGATTCCCTTTTATTCCAGAAGTTGTGTCCTTAAGGGGTTAAAGCAGATTCCATCTGCATGAAAAATACGTTAATATCACAGTCTTCATCAGTGAGATACTGTACAATCGACCAATAAATCATGTGTGAATGTGTTAATATAAGAAGGGTTTTATTTTAAATACAGGCAGACATGTTTTTTTCTGAAAGGCAAAAGCTATTTTTTTTAAAACATTTCAGTGAAAAAAGAAGAAAGTACTTTCTTTGACGATCATAGAAATCACTGCTTTGGTCAAATAACTATCAAAACATCTTTTGTTGTTTACAGAATATGGTATGTATTTTATGGTGTACACAAAGGTAAAATAGCTGTGGACAGAGAACCGACCATTTGATATAACATACGGTTTGGGGGAAAATAAAGTCATTGCAAGAAATGGAACAAAACTAATGCACTGTAATCATAGATATAACAAGTACGACAACCTATTGTTAAAACAGGTTATAGAAAAATAAATGTCAGTGCCGTAAAGCCTATTTGGGCCACAGATTATATTTTGTTTGAGTCAATAAAGGTTTTTTTAAGAGGTAGCACAGAAGCCGTGAGCAAGTTTCTCAAACTCTCGATCTTTAAAACTGCCAGGGTTCTGAAGCAGTGTTTCGTAGCTTTCTTCGACCCTGTGCATGGTGTTATTGCCCAGTCCCTTCCTGCATTTTGAAATATGTAGCCCAACATGTAGGACTGTCCCAGCAAATTCAGGACTGTTGGCATTTATGTTCTCGGTGGTTTTTGGGATTTTAAAGTGAGTCTTCATGGAAGACACGTTACAAGGGAGCACTGTTGGGAAGCATATTTTAACTTTTATATATACCTCATGTGTTAGTTCATCAAATTTTCTTAATCAATGTTTTATTTCATTAATGTATAATCGGGGTTCATACAATAAATGTCATTACCTGAAACACTAATAAGTGCAATATTAAAATAGTAACTCTGTAGTAATGGTTTATTTTGTTACTTGAACCGTCCAATATTAACGTTCCAAAAATCTGAATAAACTAGAAAATTAAAGTAATTAAATATAAGTTTTGCAATATTGATCATTGTGTATGGAAATCTTACTGTAATCAGAGCACTATACAATTGTATGGTACTGCGAAACGCGTGGTCGCGCTGTAAATACACTTATAATAAGCAGTGACAGATTACAAACAGTAAAACCCTCTGTTTTCTTTGTCTCCTTACATCTTAAGACACAATTAGATGTCACTTACCTCTCGTATTATTTGTTTGATAAGTATATAATTACCAGTGCAAATAGAATTGCCTTGACGTGTATCCAAAGTCGAAAACTAGATTGTAACTCTCTGAGAGCCGTAATAAGCAATCTAACAATCCTGCTTGTGACCCAAAGTGACATTTCAGATAGAATTATAAACGAATCTCTTCTTATAATAGATCTATAAAGAATGAACACATTCATTGGTTTTAACATCAATAAAACAGAGGCCAGTCTACACAGTTTGTATTCTGTTGGCAAAACAATAGCCAATGAAACAAACTGATTAACCCCTTCATACCAAACGCAGAAAAAAATCTGCAACATGAAATCCAGAGGTGGCACATAAATTAAAGTTAACACAGTATTTTTATTTTTTTATTATTTTTAGAATGATGTTTAACAGACATCCCAAACCAATGTAATTTTGATAATGGAATAGACAGACATTCATTTGTTGCAAAAAAAAAAAAAACCGAGACTGCAAAGTATAATAAATCATTTAACAAAATTCGAAACTAATAACAAACAGGTGAAAATACACATTTTAAAATATAAACTACGTGTGGAGGTAAAATACACAGATATATGGATATATAAACACTCTGTTTAAGAGAATGTGTAATTAAAGGGATGCTATAAGGCACCAATAAACTTTACCTTAAAGGGTCACTTCAGGCACAAAAACAATCCTGGGTGCACTCTTACCACTCTTGAACTGTTTAACCCCAAAGTTGCGTCCAGCAACGATGTCCTCTCTCCCTGTCAGCATCTCTCTTCTGAATTTTCAGATTCAGGAAACCCAGAATTCAGCCAGGCAGGGCAGGGGCAACACTGTTTGGCTGAGAGCGGTTAGCTGACTCCCCATTCACAAAACTGGCTTGAAAATAAACTTACCTTTTCCAAGCCACTTTTGTGACTGGGAAGTCACTGGTTGACTGAGAGTGTAAGCTGGCCACTGTCAGCCAATAAGCGCCGTCCCTGCCCGGTGGCACTCTGTGCTTCCTGAATCTGAACATTTGGTTTCAGCTGCCAGTGTGGGAGTGGACATTGCCACTGGATTCAACTTTGGTGTTAAAATGTTCAAGAATGGTTTAATCCCTTGAGGTAAGAGTGCCTCTGTGGTGCTCCTGGAACCATAACAACTTAATTTAGATTAAGTTGTTTTGATGCTTGGAGTATCCCTTTAATGAAGCAGGTTTGGTGTATAGATTATGACCCTGCAGTCTCATCGCACAATCCTCTACCATTTAGGAATTAAATTGCTTACTTTATACAGCCCTAGTCACACCTCCCTGCATGTGACATGCACAGCCTTCCAAACACTTTCTGTAAAATGAGATCTAATGTTTAATGTGTTTATTGCACATTATGTTTATTTTAGAATTTCTTAATAGTTAATAATTATTAATAGTCTTCTAGAACCCAGGAGCCTCCTTACTTTTAAGTAAGCTATATCTAATTGAAAATGAAACCATTTTGTTTTCATGCAGGCTGTGTGAGTCACAGCCGGGGAAGTTGTGACTAGGGCTACGTAAACAGAAACAAAAATTATTTAACTCGTAAATGGCAGAGAATTCAGCAGCGAGACTGTAGAGGAATAATCTATAGACTAAAACTGCTTCATTAAGCTAAAGTTGTTTTGATGCATATAGCACCCCTTTAATCTGCACAAACCTTTGGGAATTCAGATTTTCAGAATTCAGGGAGCCCCCCATTATAAGTAGTGAATCCAATTTTGATCAGTTCGACTATGTACCTCGGGTTCGCTAGGTACCATTACCATGAATGGTCCATAGATGACTTGATGTTCCAGGAGAGATAAGCCAAATGGAAAACGATTTAGGTAAACTAGAAAAATGGTCAGAGTTGTGGCAACTGACATTTAATGTCAATAAGTGCAAGATAATGCATCTTAGACGTACAAACCCAAGGGCAGAGTACAGAATATTTGATTGAGTCCTAACCTCAACATCTGAGGAAAGGGATTTAGGGGTGATAATTTCTGATGACTTAAAGGTAGGCAGACAATGTAATAGAGCAGCAGAAAATGCTAGCAGAATGCTTGGTTGTATAGGGAGAGGTATTAGCAGTAAAAAGAGGGAAGTGCTCATGCCATTGTACAGAACACTGGTGAGACCTCACTTGGAGTATTGTACGCAGTACTGGAGACCATATCTCCAGAAGGATATTGATACCTTAGAGAGAGTTCAGAGAAGGGCGACTAAACTGGTTCATGGATTGCAGGAGAAAACTCACAAGGAAAGGTTAAAAGATCTTAACATGTATAGCTTGGAGGGAAGACGAGACGGTGGGGGATGTGATAGAAACATTTAAATACATAAAGGGAAACAACACAGTAAAGGAGGAGACTACATTCAAAAGAAGAAAAACTACAACAACAAGAGGACATAGTTTTAAATTAGAGGGCCAAAGGTTTAAAAATAATATCAGGAAGTATTACTTTACTGAGAGGGTAGTGGATGCATGGAATAGCCTTCCAGCTGACGTGGTAGAGGTTAACACAGTAAAGGAGTTTAAGTATGCGTGGGATAGGCATAAGGCTATCCTAACTATAAGATAAGGCCAGGGACTAATGAAAGTATTTAGAAAATTTGGCAGACTAGATGGGCCGAATGGTTCTTATCTGCCGTCACATTCTATGTTTCTATGGCTTCAATTGACACTGGAGCCTTGCTTAATGTTTCGGGGTGCACCATTCCAAGCAACTATTTAAAAAAGAAATTCAATATGTTTGCACATAGACAGCAGCACACAGAGGATCTATTCTCTCTTGAGTTTTATGAAGTTTCTTGGAGGTTTTTAGGTGTCAGACAGAGATCCGACCTCTGAAATATTGAACAAGACACATATGGAGATATGGGACCTGCTTGCATAATGAGTTCATTGAATGACTAACAAGTCGACAGTTTGAGAACTGGTTACATTTATTCATTTTGAAAGATATTGCATTAAAGAACTGTTAGCAGTCAAGTATATATTCCCCTATGTGTCCTCTTTAATGAAAATCAATATCAACGATCCATGTGAGACAGAGGAATAGCCGGGATTATACACTTTGTATTTCTCTTAAAGTGCCCATATGACTTTTGTTAGAAAATTTACAAAATCAAGGATAATTCGCTTCTCAAAGTATTCCTCAGAGTCTGCTCTCAAAGTCTTACGAATGATGTTAATGCATTTTAAATCGCAATAAAATTTTAGATTGGGGGCAGTTGTGTTATTTCTTCCAAAAAGCTGTTTTGTGAAAATAGAATAGAAATCACA
>OW240914.1:313963794-313980307 GCA_933207985.1 Pelobates cultripes
AGGGGGGAGACAGAGAGGGAAGAATGCCCCCCTCCCCTGTCCGCAGGCACCGTGCGGGCAGGGGAGGAAGAGAGGACCTGGGAGCTCACCCTGCAGCTCCTCTGGGTCCTTCTTGCGCGAGCACAGAGCGTTGCCGCTTTTACCATGGCAACGTTACTGCTCTTGCGAGAGTCAACTCTAGCCCTGGAGCTACGGGCTAGAGATCACTCTCAACACTGTAACCCCCATGGATTCCTGGTGGTCGCAGTGGTGAGAGTGAACTCTAGCCCCATAAACACACTGCCCCCACACACACACCATACACATTCACACACTGCCCCCATACACACCATACACATTTACACACATTGACTCACACACACACATACACTGCCCATCCATATACACACAGACCCCCATACACAGCCCCCCATACTAACATTGCCACACACATACACTGCCCACACACCCTACACATTCACACACTACACCCCCACACACACACTGAACCTTTCACACACATTGCACCACTGCTCCTATTCCCTACTACAGCCTCATATCCCAGCAGACCCCAGGTAAGTTGTCAAACTGTTCTTAAACGGTTTGACTACTTACTCTGGAGCAGTAGTGGTTATTGTGCATGGATTATTTCTTTAAATAATCTACAAGTGCCCCAGTAGCCAGCCAGCCAACCCACAGGCTGGCCAGTAGCCAGCCAGTTAGCCAGCCCACAGGCCAGTAGCCAGCCCACAGGCCTACAGCAAGCCACAGGCTTACAGCCAGCAAGCCACAGCCTGCCAGCCGCAGCCTGCCAGCCGCAGCCAGCAAGCCCACAGACTGCCAGCCAGCAACAGTAATTAAGGTAAGAGGAGCCAACTTGGTTTAGGTATCAGTGAGCTATGTTGTGTTGCTATATTGTGAATAGGAACCAGAGTGTTGGAGAGACCACCCTCCAGGCCCCATTAGACTCTAGCCTCTACTAGAAATCCCCTCCATGGCCCATTAGCCCTCAATTGTAGTTTCTACTGGGGCCTGGAGGCGACTGTTTCCAGCAGGGGATATCTAATGGACGCTGAGATGGCCTCTGTTAGAAAGACCCCCTTCCAAGCCTTTTAGACTCCATTGTAGTCTCTAATGGGGCTTGGAGGGGATTCTATCTAACACACTCTCTAAATGACACTGAGATAGCCTCCGCTAGAAAGACCCCCCTCCATGGCCCATTAGCCCTCAATTGTAGTCTCTACTGGGGCCTCGAAGGGCTTATTGCCCTTTTGTTCCTTGTGTCTAAAGATTGTGTAGGGTGTGGCTGGAGGCGGTGCATGGAGGCGGGACAAGGGTGGCGCTTGCTGCAGAGTATGGGTGGGGCCTGTAAGGGGGCCCTTGATTTATTTTGCCCGGGGGCCCTGAGGGTTCTCAGTCCGCCCCTGACCAAGGGTATTTGACATGGTATAATTAGAGTGGTTTGGTCTAGCCCAGGGATAGGCAACCTTCGGCACTCCAGATGTTGTGGACTACATCCTCCATAAGGCTCTTACACCCATAATGCTGGCAAAGAATCTGGGGATGTGTAGTACAAAACATCTGGAGTGCCGAAGGTTGCCTATGCCTGGTCTAGCCCCTTTATCATAAATGCAGGTAGTTGTCTAAATGTGTATAACAGTGTGATCATACTGTTGTCTGAGCATGTATCATTGTCTGTATACTTTGAGTGTGTGTCTACAATGTCTGTGTATGTTATTGTGTGTGTATATAGTATATACACAGGGGTGAGCAAACTTTGGCACTCCAGATATTATGGACTACATCCCCCATAATGCTCTTACACCTATAATGCTGGCAAAGTATCATGGAAGGTGTAGTCCAAAACATCTGGAGTGCCAAAGGTTGTCTATGCCTGGTATATAGCAATGTGTGTACATACCATTTATAACAGAGATGGATATTCTACAGAGACTGCTGAATACATACAGACTGCTGAATACATACAGAGACAGCTGTATTTATACATACTTATGAATATACATACATGCACACACAGACTGCTGAGTACACGCAAAGACTGCTACATACTCACAGATACTGATACATACACACAGAGACTGCTGTGTGCACCCACACAGACTGCTGAATACATACAGAGACTGTTGTACACACACACACACACACACGCACATACACACACACACAGACTGCTGAATACACACAGACAGACTGCTGAATATACACACACACACAGATTGCTGAGTACATACACACACAGACTGCTGAGTACACATACACAGACTGCTGAGTACACACACACAGACTGCTGAATACACACACACACACACACACACATTACTGAGTACACACACACACACAGACTGACGAGTACACACACATACACAGGGACGGACTCACAGCCTTCTGTGCCCCTGGACAAAATTACCTCTTGGGCTCCTTGATATATATATATATATATATATATATATTTATTTATTTTCTTATTCAAAATGTTGGTTCTTGCACATACATGCACAAAGACAAGCTCACTACACACATCTCACTATAGACAGTTCACACTGACATACACAACAAGCTCTCTACAGACCGCTCACTGACATGTACACAATGTCACTACCCACAATCTCACTGACACATTCACTACAGACAAGCTCACCCACAGACATTCAAGCTCACTATAGAAAGATCACTACACACAGCTCACTACAGACAGCTCACTTCACACAAGTTCACCAACAGACATTCAAGATCACTATAGAAATAATCACTACACACTGCTCACTACAGAAAGCTCGTTGACATATCCAAGCTCACTACAAACCTCTAACTACACACACAACTCATTATGGACAGCTCACTGACACACACAGGGCCGGCCTTAGGCCTTTAGGCGCCCTGTGCAAAACATCTTCACAGTGCCCTCCTCTCCCTTGTCATACAGGTATAGTGTGTGTATAGAAGTGTAGTCATAGTATAAGGGATTTATTAAATTATTAATGATTTAAAAATAAATATTCATTACAGACACATACACACACAGAGTAACAGGTAGACAGTCACACACACACAAACAGTTACAGGCAGACAATTACAAACACACACAGGTACAGATGGACAGTCATGTACATACAGCCACACATACAGTGTCACACACACACCGTTACATGTAGACAGCCACACACACACAAGCAGACAGACAGTCACACACAGGCAGACAGTCACACACACACACACACACAGGCAGACAGCCACACACACATAGACAGAGAGCCACACACACACAGGCAGACAGCCACAGGCAGACGCACACAGGCAGACAGCCACATGCACACACATGCAGACAGTCACGCACACACAGGGAGACACACACACAGACAGACACACACACACAGGCAGACAGTCACACACAGGCATACCTTCACTAAACACAAGCTCACCAAACACACACCCAAGCTCACTAAGCACACACAAGCTCATTAAACACAGACTCACTGACACACACCCAAGCTCACTAAATGCACACATGCTCACACACACAGGCTTACTACACACAAGATCACACTGTCACTCACCCTTTGCTGCTGTGGATACAGAGCTGGAAGCCTGGAACACAGGCTATTCCTTATAGCATGGCCGGATTGGAGCTGGGGGCGGAGCTTAGGTGCTGCACATGGCAGAAGCTTCCAGGGGCCCGTAGGGGTTTACCTTTGACTCCACAGTTGGGAGCGGCTGAGGGAGGAGGAAATTTCCTTCCTCTAATACAAATGTAGAGCTCTCCCGCCGGGGAAGCTTATCGGAGACTAGGTGCAGAGAGGTTCCTGCTGATATCACAATTAATTGCTGCCTTTTTTAACGCTGGGCTGGTTGGGGAGATCCTCTGATCTCCCCTGCCCAGCCACAGCAGCTCTGGGCCCCTGACTGCCATGGGCCCTCGGTCCATGACCGATGTGCTCAAGTGGTCAGTCCACCCCTGCACACACACATACACACTGATGAGTACACAAACTGCTGAGTACACACGCACACACGCACACACACACAGAGATTGCTGAGTTCACACACACATAGAATGCTGAGTACACACACACATGGGATGCTGAGTACACACACACAAACTGCTGAGTACACACACATGCACAGATTGCTGAGTACATACACACACAGACTGCTGAATACACACACACAGATTGCCTGGTGGCTGGTGCTGATATTGCAGCACATTCTCTTCAAAGAAAAATACCGGCAATTACATTGCCGGTATTTTTGCAATATCGGCACTGGCCACAGTGCATCAAATACCGGCTATACCGGTAAAATACCGGCCAGATGGCAACCCTACGATGCAGGTTTCACATGACCCATACCTCCCAACATTTCAAATGGACAAAGCGGGACTCAATCATTTTAGGCGTGTGGAGGGTCTGGGGGGGGGGGTAAATTTAGGTGTGTGAGGGGCAGTGGGGGTAGAGGAGGGGTGGCCTGGGAGGGAGGGTCTGCTGCTGATTGGCTGGAATGTGTCTGCTGAATGTGAGGTACAGGGTCAAAGTTTACTCAATGATGAGTCCGCGGCGAACCGTTCGGGACATCACATACAACAAAAAATGTTTTTAAAAAATAAATAAATACATTACTGGGAGTATTATTGCTATGGAGCTCTGTATTACACTCAGGCTCATACAAAAGAAATACATTAGGACAGAAAAAAGGGACAGAGGGATTAGGACCCCAAATAGGGACTGTTCTTCCTAAAGAGGAACATTTGGGAGGTATGTGACACCCATAATATGCACAGGCTTCACATGACACCTAGAACACAGAAAGGGAAAATAAATTTACTTGCTTAGATGTACAAAAAGGAATATGAAAATTCAACCATAGCAACCAGGGAATTATTGGTGACACTGTGGGTTACTTTCCTGTGAGAATAAAATCAGGTCATCCACTGGAAAATGCAAATAATTCCTCCACAATGGAGGAAGAGATCATTTCTCATGAACCACTTGAAATATGAGGCTCTAAATCATATACAATCATCGCTTTTAGCAGATACAACAGCACTTATCATAAAAGAGTTTGACCATTAACTCCTAGAGTACAATCTCCCAGGCCAACAATTGACCGTTTCAAAATAACTGTTTTGTATCTGCTACTTCAGAACACAGATTTTCCATTCAGATAAATGCATCTTAGATGTGAACATGACACTAGGTTTTATTTGTGCCAATAGTCCCTACAGTGGTGTATCCTGGTTTTGTGCTGCCCTAGGCAGGACAAAACTCAGGCGCCCCCTCCCCAGCGCCACCCCACCCAACCCCTTCCCCCGCCCCACCTTCTAAATACACACACACACACACAGTCAGACACATACACAAACACACACACACACGATCAGACACATACACAAACACACACACACAGTCAGACACATACACAAACACACACACACACAGTCAGACACACACACACACACACACACACAGTCACATACACACACAGTCAGACACAAACACTTTTACACACAGTCAGACACAAACACACACACACACAATTAGGGCACACACACACACACACACACACACACACACACACACACACACACACACACACACACACACACACTCAGACACATACACAGACACAAACACACACTCACAAACACACACAGTCAGACACAAACACACACACACATTAACTTTTTTTTTTAATTTAAATCCCCCCCAACCTCCTTACCTTTGGGAGTGCTGGGGGGGAGGGGTCTCTCTCCCTGGTGGTCCAGTGGCTGCAGGGCGGGCGGCCGGCGAGGGAGCACTTCCCATGAGCTGACTGCTCAGCTCCCTCGCGCGTCGGCTGCAGAGTGAGGCTGGGAACCGGAAGGTCATCTTCCGGTTCCCAGCCTCACTCTGCAGCCGACGCGCGAGGGAGCTGAGCAGTCAGCTCATGGGAAGTGCTCCCTCGCCGGCCGCCCGGGATGTCAGTTAGCCGCAAGGCTAACAAGGCATCTGCCCTGGGCATTTGGGGGGCGGCGTTTTTTGCCGCCCCCTGAAAAATGCTGCCCAAGGCAAATGCCTTGTTTGCCTCGCGGCTAATACATCCCTGAGTCCCTATGAGAAAGTAATGATGTGTAAAAGAAGCAGTTTGGCGTTTGTCTAAGCAGTGAAATGTTTTGAGTGTAATGGAAGCAGGACAGGTAAGTTTCTGGTTTTATCGCGCTCTCGCCCTTAACACCCAAAACCTAAACAAACCCATTCCTTAGTTCCTAATTTAGGCACTCAAAGCCAAAACATTAAAAAAAAATCAAAAAAATCTTTCATTTAATCCTATATTGAACTAAAAATTAAATACCTTATTTACTGCAATAAAAAATTTAACCCATCTTTAACCCTAAACTCAATAAGTCTAAACACCCCTAATGCAACAACTATAAACCCTCTTAAACGTGTAAGCCTCTTAACATTAAACACGCTATGCCTATTTACTCTGTTGTTTAACTCCTCTCAAACCTTAAACCCACTTTTCCCCAACCATATCTAACATTGGCCGCAATTTGGGGATCAGATTTTTAGATAATTCATCGTTTTTTTAATGTAAACTTTTAAAATAATTTAATGTATTGAAAAAATAAAACCTATCTATTCTACTGTTTTACTATTGTGCAGGAGTTACCCTGCCCAGTAGCCATTAGCAGCTTTCCCTGGGTGCCCCTGGTTTGGCACTTTCCCATTATTCGCATGGAACCACTAGCTCCATGTTGGCCGTTCCTATGAACCAAACCCATGAAGGGTTCTCAGCAGTACTTAGCTGCAAGCGCTATGAAACTAATTTCAGCATGAGGGATTCGTGGGTCCTCGGTCACCTCAGCGGTATTTAGCTGTGAATGTTATGGAACTGTTTACAGAATGAGGTGACCCTGTGGTTCCCGGAGAAGTTGGTCGGGGGTTTTGAACCACTTTGCAACCCGCCTGGATAGTGTTTTTTGAATGGAAGGTGGCTGAGACTCAGGGGAACAAACGCTACCTGAGAGCTAGGCGGAGCACCCCGTATTTCGGATGCAGGAGCTTCCGAAAGTTGACTGACAAAATCTCCAAATGCCCTGGAACTTTATTGGGCATAGGACCACGTGTGCGGCCAGTCAGAATTTTAACACAGTGGCATTTTCCCTACACTGCATGGATCTGAGCGCTATTTGGACAACTTGGGCGCTCAGATCAGGGCTATTTGGGGATGTATGATATGTTGGATTATTGCATGTTTTTATTATGTTTTAAGGTACTTTTATGTTTTATGTTGGGCTCTCTGTTCCTGGGAGATAATTAGCTTACCGGTCTTTAACTATGTGTCATATAGTTACTGGGAAGGGAAAGGACTATTCACTGCTCAGCAGCCTGTTCTAGCTCGTAGAGGATTATAGAGTTAGTCCCCTACCCTTTTCCAGGACTGAGAGGCTCCAGGAGGACCCCTGTCAAGCCACGGCAACTGGGGCAGAAGAACTGAGGTTTCCCCGGTTCCAGCTAGGAAGCGATCCTTGGCGGAGGTATCCCAGCCGGGGTACAGGGAGCCACGCTACAGCATTCTCTGGTATCTTCCAAACCCAGACATCCATAAAACTGCCAGATTGGGAAGATTGGTTTATCACTCCAGCGCCCCAATGGAAGATACTATCACAAGTGTTTAGCAAATTAGCATTACTCCTAGTGATGATTGGCTTATGCAAGGGTGCTCTGCTCTGGAAACCCATTTCATTTAATTCCCTAGAAATAGTTATTGAGAAGTATAATTGGACAGACGTTTGCATTATCTTCAGGACACATACTTTGTCCTCATGCCATTCTATGAACTTGCATGGCCTACCACTAAGCTCTTGCTAGGTCTCGATGATTTTACTTAACAACAATAGCAACAGCTGGTTGGGTTAACTCTAGAAGACAGATAAATAGTCAGGTCCTCTATTTAGAAGGGATGCTAACATACAGGCATCTAGGATGT
Organism: Pelobates cultripes; assembly: GCA_933207985.1. Taxonomy (NCBI): domain Eukaryota; kingdom Metazoa; phylum Chordata; class Amphibia; order Anura; family Pelobatidae; genus Pelobates; species Pelobates cultripes. The sequence continues at coordinate 313,971,760 of OW240914.1, forward strand.
ACTTGTAGACTAGTGACAAGATAATTGTATAATTGTACATTTCCTGGTTGACTACATTGATATTATTATTAATTATTATTATTGTTTTTATAACCATGTATACCTGCAGAGTATGCACCATAAGACTCATTGCTCCCAGTTGCTTTAAAATATGAGGTCTCCGCTAGGTTTTAAGTCAGATGGGGAGGTGTAGAATGCATGCAGCCACTTCACTAACAGAGTTATTCACTAAACTCAGAATTTTCATGAAAACCCAAATGACAAAGTTATGACTATGCTGAATAGCAAATGGTACTTGAGATACATTCAGTGTCCATGTGTGGGGCACTGGGTCAAAATCTTTGTGCATCAGCTTTACAAGTATACTTTTTCAATTATGTTAAAGGGGAACTGTCATTTCCCAAGATTTTTGATATTATGTTCACCATATTTAACAAACGTGTTTGTAAGGTCTGAAGAATAACATTAAATATGTAAATTCACACTGATGCATTTACCTTTATCCAGAAACTGTGATGTTGTTGTATCCTTGTCATTGAACACAGTAAGTGGTGTAAGAGAAACAGAAATCATGTTTGGTTTCTCCTCCTGCAATGAAATGTGTCCCCTGGACTGAACTGGAATGTGAGGTCCATAACTAAATATCTAATAAATATATTGAACAAAAAAGCTAAACAAAACATAAAACATCACATTAAAAAAAAATAAATTAGTAGTGTTTTAGAATTTTATTCAAAGGTAATTCAGACAAATGGGGAGGAGTGTTAATTAGTAAAACAGTCCAGTTATTCAACCTTTGTCTAGAACAGGCATAGGCAATCCAGATGTTTTGGGAAAAAACTCCCATGATGGTTTGCTAGTATTACGGGTGTAAGAGCATTATGGGGGAAGTGGTCCACAACATCTGGAGGCCCAAAGGTTGCCTATCCCTGGTCTAGAACAAACTATATGGTATGAGTCACAAGTTGTTGGGCATACTATCAGAATTGGACTTTCTAGAAAGTCTGCTATTTTTATATCTTGGGTTTTGACTAAAATATAAAATTGCAACATGAATTCACCTCAATTGCTGTTTTAATGAATGAACACCATTAGTCATTCAGCCCTTGATGACTCATATAAGGCAAAGGACCACTTGAAGATGCAGGATATAGCGTCATCATGCTTGTGCTGTCGCACACTGGACCACTAGTAGGAAATGTCAGATCTTTTCCTTTATTTCCCAGTACTGACGTGCTGGTATTCATTCTGCAATTAAATCATACAAGCCAAACCAGCTAAGAGAAAGACAGTATAAACACGTCAGAAAATAAAGATCCTTATCCTTTGTTACAATTCCTTTGCAGCACTCTCTGTATAATACCAGAAATGCTGGTCTCATGTTTTGTCGAGCAAACATAATTATATTTTTCTTCTTTCTAAGGAAGCAGACACACAGACTGCAGGATATTGAACACATTTCCACCTGTGTTCTCAGCTGCTTCTAGAGCCCTCCTTATTTATTTATCAGAAGCCAAGTCATTACTAGTCATAATTGTTAAAGGAACACTACAGTGTTAGAAATAAATACATTTATTTTAATGCTGGAGTGTTATTAAGTTTACTCCCCCCCTTTCCTCCTTTTCTATCTAATAAAGCAGTTACGTTTATCTAATCCGGTGCTGAGAGGATCGCCTTACCACAGTTCTACCACTGGGAGATCATCAATACAGACAATAGAATGCTTCTCATAGAGGAAATGGATAGAGCAGGGTGTCCAAAAGGTAGATGTTGTAGATGTTGTAGAACTACAACTCTCACAATGCTTTGCAAGTCTTTAGAATGACGAAGCATCATGGAAGATGTACACTGAACAAAATTATAAACGCAACACTTGTTTTTGCCCCCATTTTTCATGATCTAAGACTTTTTCTATGTACACAAAAGGCCTATTTCTCTCAAATATTGTTCACATATCTGTCTTAATCTGTGTTAGTGAGCACTTCTCCTTTGCCGAGATAATCCATCCACCTCACAGGTGTGGCATTTCAAGATGCTGATTAGCCAGCATGATTATTGCACAGGTGTGCCATAGGCTAGCCACAATAAAAGGCCACTCTAAAATGTGCAGTTTTATCACACAGCACAATGCCACAGATGTTGCAAGTTTTGAGTGAGCGTGCAATTGGCATGCTGACTGCAAGAATGTCCACCAGAGCTGTTGCCTGTGAATTTAATATTCATTTCTCTACCACAAGCCATCTCCAAAGGCGTTTCAGAGAATTTGGCAGTACATCCAACCAGCCTCACAACTGCAGATCACATGTAACCACACCAGCCCAGGTCCTCCACATCCAGCATCTTCACCTCCAAGATCGTCTGAGACCAGCCACCTGGACAGCTGCTGCAACAATCGGTTTGCATAACCATAGAATTTCTGCACAAACTGTCAGAAACCATCTCAGGGAAGCTCATCTGCATGCTTGATGTCCTCATCAGGGTCTCAACCCAACTGCAGTACGTCATTGTAACTGACTTGAGTGGGCAAATGCTCCCATTCAATGCCGTCTGGCACTTTGGAGAGGTGTTCTCTTCGCGTATGAATCCCGGGTTTTCACTGCACAGGGCAGATGGCAGACAGCATGTATGGCGTAGTGTGGGTGTAACGTTCACTAGGGAACCCTAACACGCAGACAGGTAGAGAGAATTGCAATACCGATCCCTAGAATGGTCAGGTTTTGCAAAAAGGATAGTCAAAATACAAGCTGAAGGTCAAGGGAAACAGAGAGACAGAATAACGAGAGACAAAGCCAAATATCAGTAATCAGGAAATCCAAATAACAAGTGCAACGCTTAATGGTAAACCAAAGACCACAACAGGGCACTGAGGCAAGGGAGAGGTTAGCTTATATACACACAGGGTGTTTCTGATTGGCTAACCTCCAATTAGTGTTAACCACAACACGTGGGAGGAGTTTCTTTCCTCCCTTGTGGTCTCTGAGCTCATCAATGTGTGCCGGGTCACATGACCGGGGGCAGCACACATATAAGGAAGCTGCTCTGGAGCGTGCAGCATCAGACACACTGCCAGTCCGGAGACAGGGACCAGATGATGCCGCTCGCTGTAATGAGGTAAGCAAGGTTGCTGCGAGCGGCGCGGGGGCAGGGGACCTGACAGTAGGTGAGTGGTTTGCTGATTTCAATGTTGTGGATCGAGTGGCCCATGGTGGCGGTGGGGTTATGGTAAGGGCAGGTGTATGTTATGGACAATGAACACAGGTGCATTTTATTGATGGCATTTTGAATGCACAGAGATACTGTGACGAGGCCCATTGTTGTGCCATTCATCCACGATCATCACCTCATGTTGCAGCATGATCATGCACGGCCCCATGTTGCAAGGATCTGTCCACGATTCCTGGAAGTTGAAAACATCCCAGTTCTTGCATGACCAGCATACTCACCGGACATGTCACCCATTGAGCCAGTGTGTTCCAGGTCCTGCCAATATCCAGCAACTGGATATCCAGATATCCAGACACTGACTGCTTTTCAGACTCCCCAATACAGTAAAACAGCACATTTTAGAGTGGCCTTTTATTGTGGCCAGCCTAAGGCACACCTTTGCAGTAATCATGCTGTCTAATCAGCATCTTGATATGCCACACCTGTGACGTGGATGGATTATCTCGGCAGAGGAGAAGTGCTCACTAACACAGATTTAGACAGATTTGTGGACAATATTTGAGAGAAATAGGCCTTTTGTGTAAATGGAAAAAGTCTTAGATCTTTGAGTTCAGCTCATGAAAAAAGGGGGCAAAAACAAAAATGTTGCGTTTATAATTTTGTTCAGTATTATTTTCAAATATCTGGGGATGTACCTTTTGGGCACCCCTGGGTTAGAGCATTGGTAAAATCATAGCCCTAGAACTGGGAAACCCAGATTCACATCCTGGTCATACCACCTGAGCTATAAGTGTCCTTCGACAAGATAACCACCTCCCTCAAATCCTCATCGATTGGAAGTTTGTTTCAGTTGATCCTTATTCACTTCTAAATATCGCCTTTATATAAATTAAAGCGCTGCAGAATATGTTAATGATAATAATAATAAGAAAAACTTTGGGAGGTAGGGTGCTTGTAAAGCAATCATTGTGCTGCTGCCGCAATGCATCTCATAGAGAATCAATGTGTTGCTTTAGGAACTGGGAGTGTTCCTATAATTGTCTGGTCCAAGAAAGGGCTGTGGAATACAACCTACAATAGCCTCAGCCACATTGTCTCATTAATATAACAACAATTTCAAAACATGAATTAAGGAGTAGATGACAAGGTCAACCTCAGTTAAAAGGACTCTATAGTGTTAGGAATACAAATCTATATTAATACTATACCTAATACTATAGTGCCCTCTGGTCTTCCCCTCAAGTAAAGTTTAAAAAATCCTTTTTGTACTAACCTGATTCATGCGCAGTGTCCTTCGGTGCTGGGTCAGTGCTCCGCCTCCTCTGACATCATCCGACGGGGGGGATTAATGCATATATGCAGTGCGCATGTGCAGTGAGTGCATTAGGCCCTTGCCTTAATGCTTTCCTATGGGGAGTTCACTCAAGCTGAATGTCCTCATGCATAGTGTGAGGATGTCCAGAGTCATTTAGGCGACCTAGAGTCTGGTAAAGTCCCGGAAGTGCCTCTAGTGGCTGTATGGTAGGCAGCAACTAGAGGCTGTCTTAGTGCTGCAATGTAAACATTGCAGTTTCTCTAAAACTGCAATGTATTACATTGCAGGACTAAGGGGGATAGGGGCATTGCACCCAAACAACTTCAATGAGAGGAGGTTGTCTGGGTGCCTATAGAGTCCCTTAGTAATACAATGTAAATCATTCATGGACAGAAGGAAACTGTCAGAAAATGTGTTTTTAGTTTTAGTTTTGATTTTTCCCCAGGTCTTTTAGGAGATCGTAGTTCCTTTTTGTACCATTAAATCCTTGTTTTGTTGCTTTGTCACATTATTTGCTAGTTCTTTTCTGTTTGCATCTTGGTCACTGCTGTGGTCTGTGTTATTCTCAAGCTCCCACCATGCATTCTAGTGCTTTACCGAAGTTCTGATAGTACACAGAAGTCAAACTCTGTAATCAAAAACGCTAAGCTGAGTAAACAGAGGTAGAAGCTAGAATCCTAAAGAAAAAAAAATCTGATTCTAGACCTGCTGTCAATCTGCAGAACGTATTGATAAACTATTATGTTCTAAAATGTCTCCATCTCCTCCTCGCCCCATTAGATTTTCTCCTAGTGTAAGCTCATGCTATTAAACCTTTAAAAATACAATGTATTTGAAATCTCAATCAGTCCAGTCCATCATTCTGATCTTTTAAAAATGGGAGACCTGCTGCATTGCAGAATCACAGGTTCAGTTACCGTTAAGGTCAGCTCAGCCTCTCACCCTTCCAAGATCAAAAGAATGGATTTTATTTATTTGGGATATTAATAACATCAAAGACCTACTTGGAAGTGAGCAATTCAACACATTACTTTGATATTATCATTATAATTTGTTAATACACCTTTAAATCAAAGTTCTCTGTAGATTTTTTGCCCTTAATGTTTTTTTTGTAATTTTGTCCTGTTCTCTTCTTACTCTAAATATTTCAGTTTTCTGAGACATTGGAATTGAGTTGGAGTGGATCTTCAGTTCCTTCTTTGATGTTAGCAGACAAACTTCCATAATTTACCATCATTATTTCCCGAGCCATCTGGGTAACATTTTCCAACATAAATATTTATTACGGCTTTCCTTTTAGCAAGGACGGAATCTCAAAATTGTTCAGTGTGTTTTTTTTTTTTTTTTTTAAATGCTCCCATCTCGATATTTGTGTAAGATCACGTAACAAAATTTTATTTTTAAAGTTATTTGTTTATCATAGGCATGTACAAAGCAGGACGTCAGTAAATTGTACTATACCGTGTGCATCCAAAGAAAATGATCAGTAAGTATTTATATAAATATTACGAGTCTACAGACAAAACTATGTTTAATGATAAAAATGTGTGTTTAACCTTATCTTTTGGAATGCAAAACTATATGGATCACGTCAGAGAGTTATGTAACTATCACATTTATATTCGATACTTAAAACAAAGATAATTTAATGAAACAAACTTAAATAATATCCAGAAATATCCAAATTCTTGGGTACAATCTCTATCTATATTTATAATAGTTGGACATTTGTTACGTGAGCTTGCACTGAAATATGCCAGAAATATACCAAAAATAGCATCAACCTATTCAAGATCAGAATTTGGAGCATCACTCGCAGCTGTAACAGGTCTGACATGTTATTGGGGGTTATAGTAGCAAGCTGTGTTTGGACAGTGAATTTAATATTATGCATCAAGTGACGTTCAATTGGTTATAGTACTTGCACAAATATTTTATATATGTTGTATCTGTTATTTTTCCATTACAAGATAAGTTAATAAAGGTTCAAACCCTCCATTTAAAAGGACCCTTTAAGCACTAAAAGATCTTTAATTTAATAAAGCAATTTTGATAAATAGATCATGCCCCTGCAGTCTCACTGCTCAATACTTTGTCATTTAGGAGTTAGATCACTTTGGTTTCTGTTTATACAGCCCTAGCCACAAATCCAATGGCTGTGACTCGCAAAGCCTCCATGAAAAATGTGTGCATTTTTAATCAGATCTTACTGCGCAATGTGTTTACTTGTAATACTTATCTCCTGCTCTGTTTATTGAACTTGAATCATACACAGGAGGTTATTGCAGACTCTAGCAGGTTATAGATCAGGATATAAGAAATTCTAAATCAAACACACAGTGTCATAAGGGAACCTGAAAATTTAGCGCTTTTAGGAAGTATGTAGGGAGGCTGGGTGAATTCTAGCCTGGGAGGTGTGATTTGGACTGAGTTAACAAAGTGATATAACTGCTAAATGGCAGAGAATTGATCAGTAAAACAGTCGATATATAATCTATACACCAAACCATTATTTAACCACTAAATGACCACATGACAGTCTATGCCATCATGCAGTCTAAGCCATAGGCCGTCAGTATCAGCAATATCACTGGATATGCGAGGATTCCCTCTGTCAGCGTAGGGCTTGTATTAGGAGTAGGATTATGCATTAACATTTGGGGTCCACTTAGAAGCAAATGTATACATGTGGTGTATCATTATACTCCTGAACAGTAGCAGAATACAAAATTGAGGTCTTTAGAGTAGCCTTGTTCAGAAAAGTGTTATATCTAAAAAGAGCCTTAAGCAGTTACCGCATATACTCGTGTAGTCGAGAAATTTTAGTCCTAAACTTAATTTTAAAATGCAGAGTCGACTTATCCATGGGTCATTGCTAGTTTAGATAAAATTTTGTACGGCGCTCGGGAGTCGAATGCAGGGTAATGTCAACTCCTGAACGCCATTCTCCTAGCTGGTCGGGAAGTCGAATGGGCAGGGGTACAAGTTTAAGCGGAGTTCGCGGGCTTCCTTAGCCAACTCAGAGATCCATGCCGTCAATGACCATATACTGCTGCCTTTGGGAGACGAACACATGCGTACGTATATACAAATAGCGGCCATGCAGGGAATGCTTGTTTGCGGTTAACAGCCAGGGGTGGTCGGTGATTACGAGGTGTTAACAAGGGGGACCACACAGAGTCTGTTCGGTAACCGAACAGTAGGGGAACAATTCCATTCGAAAGTCGTACCCTAGACTTATCCACAAGTCATAGCATATTTCATAATTGTTAGTCAAAAAACTGCACTCAACTTATACACGAGATCGACTTATAGACCGGTATATATGGTAAGCTAGAGTTGTTTTGCTTCTTAGAGTCTCTCTTTAAACTCCAAAAGTCATAATAATGAATGTTAACAATGTAAATTCCTTTATAATAGGAGTGTTTCAAAGTTGGCGCTTGATGTATTGTGTCTTGCAATATGTGTCAGTAACCATTTAAAAAGAACACTCCAAGCACCATAACCACTACAACCTGCTGTAGTGGTTATGATGCCAGAAGTGCCTAATATGCTTCCCATTATAGAGAGTTAAACCAATTTTGAACATTTTACCTGGAATCCGCCAGTTGTCACTCCCCGCCTCCGCAGCCAGAGAACCGGACGCTTACTGTCTAAGCTAACGGTGGTGGAGCAATGCGTTTCCCCTTAAAGTCAATTAATTTGAAATATTCTGCTTGTTTTCCTTGCTACCAAAATTCTTTAAAATTTATATGCAAAACTAAACTAGACTTGTGTTATCTAGTAATGTTATTGAATGAAAATATGACATGTTGTGTGCAAATGTAGAGCTTTCTAAATAGCCATCTGTTTATTTGCAACAATATTTTACATGGTAATATGCACTAACTTAAAAAACACTCCATGCTATGAACCTCCTCTGCACATGTATGGATAGAACTCCAGCTGATGTTATTGCAAAGTAATCCCCAAAGACAGACGTTTACAACATAAGTGTATTAATGTTTGTTATAAATTTATATTGCTAGAACAATGCAGTTTAATTCACTTGGTGTAATAATCTTTCAC